>OY292535.1:1887625-2040501 GCA_958496365.1 Subacronicta megacephala
GTGTTTCATCCATGCACTCACATTAAATAATTCTCAAAATAATCCTATTAATTTTTATACAACAAGAACTTATTGACTTCTCTATCAAAGTTAAATGGCAGCCACTCATCAATCTTTGTATGTATATGGAATTCAAAACGGCTGGACCGATTGTGATGAAATTTTCATCATTGATTGTTATTTGTCTGTGACGTTAGCTCAGAATTGTTTTGACACATAAGACTAGAGTTTGTATATTATTTTATATCTTTAAATCTAGTTAACTACAGTACCTATTCTTCTCCAGGGAAGACTATTTAATACTTTTAGAAATATAACTAAAAATAGTTTTTTTATTCATGTTCTCTGCTCCATTTGACCTATTTTAAAAAACACATTAAAACGCACTCATGCGGTTACGGTTTTACCCTCAGCCTTTGACCTACATAGTTTGTTTTTACCAAGGGCCACTTAAAAACCTTTTTGCATTACTGTCACATTTTATTTAACTACAATCACATCTCTTCTATAAGGTACATACTATGTACTTCTAAAAATCTTAATAGTTGATCACTGAATTATTATAATAACCTCTAGGAAAATTAATAGACAGGGATGAATAAAAGTAAATAATAAAACAAGCATAACCAATTTATGGCTATTCACCCCCATTTAATCTAAAATTGCTTCATTGATCAGTCCCACGTTGGGCGCCATTATCATTTTCCGCTTTACCAGGTAATCGAGTTTTTAAAATCAAGTTGTATCAGTATAATAGAGCTCCAGCAAGAGGTTCTCAAGTCGACGCGTAGTATAATCCCAAACCCTACCATTCAAATAAGCCAGCTTTAGAAATCATACCTGTATTTATAAATAACAAGTTTGTCCACACTGTGCTTTCGATAAATTGCTTATTTAAATGTAGTTTAAACAGAAGGGGCACTATTGAGCCTAACATTTGCTTTTAAATCCGGTACTAATATTTATACGCAACTTAGATAAATAGCTAAATGCTGTTTTTTTTTTATGGTATAACTCGGCTAACGAGCAGGCGAGCTACCTGATGGTATGTAGTCATCGCCGCCCATGGACATCTGCAAAACCAGAGAAGTTGCAGATGCGTTGCCGAGCCTATTTAGGGAAAGGGAGGGGAAGGAGAAAAGGAGAAGGAAGGGGATTGAGGGAGGAATTGGGCCCCGGCCCGAAGCTGCAGCCCGGGCCGAAGCAGCAGCCCGGGCTCGCTCACCGAACGAAGCGCAGTAGCGAAACGCTACTACTCGGACGTCGGTCTTCTGCGAGAGTGTGGTACTTCCCCGGTCAAGCCGGCCCATTCATGCTGCGAACAGCGTGGCCCTACCACAACAAAACACTGGATCAACATTTATTGCTTCGAGAAAGTTCTATATTGGTCCAACGAATTTCCGGTGCAACTTCACGTCCAGATATTGCCTTGCAACATGCAGGTAGCTCAATCAATCTCCATTCGGCCATTACTCATTAGTTTGCAACTTCATTACGATGTTATTTTATTGGTCTTTTGCGAGATTAAAGTAAAAATCTACCAAAATGTAGCGGTTTTATGTTGTTGACTGTTGAGATCATCGTCGTGGCATATTTTGTGGATAGAGATAAGTAAGAATAATTAATAACTTTATTTTATTTTTATTTATACCTTTAGATTTTCGAATCCAGCCATACACTGCAAAATAAATTTGTGCGTACACTGTGTGGACAAAAGACCATTTCAGTTTTTGATTCCGCGATTGTAATTTTTTTTCAGTATTGTTAATCTTTAAAAAACCGTAGTATGTTATAATGTAGGTTTTTTAAAGTGTCATGTAGGTACCATGATTGCTGGAAAGGGTACGAAACGAGTGTCATAAATTAGTACATATTAACCATTAACTATACTCCATTTGGTTAGGTACTTAACTAAAGGTAAACAACAAAAATGGCGGCGTTCAGAGCTGTTCAACCTTTTATTACAATGGTATCATATGAATTGGGAGTGAAATTAATAACAACACAACCAACAATCAATAAAACCAACGAACAAACAGAACAATAACTATCTAACACCATTTGCGGCAAAAGAAACACAAAAACGAACGAAAGTAAAGTAAATACAAACTGTTACGTATGGCGTCTGGTTACCCGACTAAGTATAATATCGCTTAATTATTTCGTTCCTCTTCCTCGCAGTACTACTTCTCAATTTTTTCGAGTTATCTAAAGTCTACTACGCAGAAAAATGTTTTGAATATCTGTATTTTTAGATTCGTTTTAGTAGGCACATTGCAATACTTTTTGACATAATTATAAATTTTGATTTAATTAATTGTTTGCAAGCTTAAGAATAATAGTAACTATTTAATATTAAACAAAGTAGTAAGATATGCTAGGATAAAAGGAGAATGTGATTTTGAGTTATTGAATAATTTATTTTGGTGATTTTTTATTTCGAAATGAAAAATGACCCTATAAAAGAACCTTTTTTATGATTTGTTTACCTTTAGTTAAGTACCTAACCATATAACCGAGTATACTATTAGGTAAAAAGATGGCTATTTCCTCGTAAGCAAAGAAAAAGCGTCCGTATATCGTAAGGAGTAGACTCTGAAATGATTTAGCAGCGTCTACAGTTCAAACATTCACATTAAAAATTTAGCAAAAGCAAAGTAAAAATAGCGGAAGGTAAATCAATATCAATTGCATTTACCGCGCATGTCCTGCCTTACCTGTGGGGGTGCGTGGTAGGGGGGTGTTTAGGGTATTCATAGTTTGATTTATAGCTCTATTGATTGCCGCACCTCAAACAGTGATACAATCTATCATATTTTTATGATGTGTCATTATAAAAATATGATAGATTGTAAAATATGGAAATGTGAGTGGTAATATGTGTTTCCGATAGAGATGTGCAGAAACAGGTAAGGAGAAATTAATTGCTACTATTGAAATACAAGGGTCGGGTTGTGGACAAAATGGCGGACAGATCTGTGAAGGTAAATTCTTTATGAATTTCTTCGCAATCATTGTTGCGTAGACTGAGAAACTGATATATCGCGAATACCAGTGAGGAATTGACAACTCAATATTGTCAAGATATTGTTAAGTTAGATTATGTATAAGAAAATTATGCCGCAGCTTGGTTCGGAATCGCGAGTTATGGATTAGACATTCAGTACTTACACCAGTTCTCAACTTTGTAAAGAAAATTAAGTAGCTTCCCTTTCGTATGCGATTAGTCGATGTAGTAATTTAGGTCATTAAGATCCGGATATATTTCGTCAAATCGACTAAGATCAGTATAATCGACTAAGATAGTCCCCTATGGGGCCAAGTATACTACCCTGTAGAACGCTGATGTGGTTTTTAAAATGGCGTATGGTATTATTTTTCCTAATGTGATTATTGTTTAGCAAAGCTGTCTAAGTAGATGCTAGCTATCAGTTAAAATCGATAAAAACTGTTGTCTGCAACATTCAAGGAAATTTTTAAGATATCATCTATGACGCAGTTGATATAAAGCTTACTTAGCCTCTTCCCATGGAAAAGTTTCTACGCAGTTCCCATTTTCGAGTGTCTATAATATATACTCTAAAATCAATAACCGTTGCATCCACAGCGCATGTCCTAGATTACCTGAGTGTAAAAGGGCGTCGCATTTTGACCGTGTTTGATGCAACTTGTTGCGCTATTGATTGTCGACGCTTAAACAAACTTAATTTTTCTATTCGCTTGAATTCATTTGAATATTAAGATTTAACTTTCTTGGAATACTGATATGAGCGGTTCAGTGATACAGTTAATCGTCTTATAGGTGATCAGAGGATACAGGTGCGGTTTTCACAATATTTTGAGGTATTAAAAAAATAAGAAATAAAAACAATCTGGAGTAATCATCTTTTATTTAAATAATGTGTGAATTATTGAAGTTGATAATTAAATATATTTTCTGTTTAAGATATCTGTGTGGTAAATTAATATGATACTAAAACTGCCAGGTGTTGGTATTGGGTTTGGCTTGTCTTGTCTCCAGCTGTTTATCCATTGTATTTCGTGGACACAAGTGCTTCGTGCTCCGGTGATCGCTGCACTGGTTGGCGAATTCACTCTGCTCCCTTGTGTGCGCAAAACCGACAGCGTTCGGATTGTTACCGATGTAGCACGAACATAATGAAACCAAGTCGGTATCTTCGTGTTTAGAAAGGATTACCAATTCCAAGTCTTATTTGTAAGCAGATGATACGTCATTTCGAGATAGGAATTTGAGAGGTTGGCGAACTTCAATGGTTCTTCGAATCTGTACATCTATACTAATATTATAAAGAGGTAAAGTTTGTGCGGTTGCAGGGGGTAATTTCTGGATCTACGGAGCCGATTTTGAAAATTATTTTGCCAATAGAAAGCGACGTTATTTTTAACTTAAACGGTGAAGGAAAACATCGTGAGGAAACTTGCATGCCTGAGAGATTTTCTTGACGGCGTGTGAAGTCTGCCAACCCGCAGTAGGCTAGCGTGGTGGACTATAGCCTTATCCCTCTCGTACTGAGAGGAGACCCGTGCCCAGCAGTGGAACAATGTAATGGGTTGATGATGATGATAGGCTATACCGCCCAACGAAGTCGGCACGGAACAGCTAGTCAGTAATATAGACATAGGCGTTCACATCGTTGTCAAAATGGCGGCTGTATAACGATTGCTGACCAATGCAACTACGGCGCATGCCCTAGGCAGATATGCGTCGTGTCGCTTTTGGTATTGATTTTCTAGACTTTATATAATTGGTTTGTGGGTGCAGTGCTCGGTAGGATGCGATCACTTTAAACTACAATAAGTATACATGAAACAACTTTAAAGTTTCAATATCTTGTTATGATTCTGTCTGAATCAACTTGAGATTTTGCGGTTATGGAAGAAAATACATTAGTCACAACTCACAATGGCAATTCTTTGGCAAAAAAAATCCGATGCACTAGCGGCACATGCTTTAGGTTTCTACTTTTCTTTTTGGGTTTGAGATCGTCTATGTGTTGAACTATTTGTAATATAATTTATGTAGTAGGTCTTATTAGTTTAGTCACTAAAAGCTGATTGGCACATGCGGACCCAATTTCTTAAAATTATATTTACTGTCATCGCAATATAACTTCGTAATTATATAAAAATGCTATAGTCTTCTTTCGACTGAATTGAATAGACTGAATAAGAATAAGCCCCAATGCTGTACTGCTATAGATGTCAATACATTTTATATTAATTGATAAAAAATATTTTAATCTAATATGTGGGAAGCCTATGTTCAGCAGGGGACCTTTGGCTGATATGATGATTCATTTACAGGAACCCCAAATTATAACGAAAATAAATTCAATTTCTGAAAGGAACTTGGTACAGTCAATAAAAGAGTAAGCTATATAGGCAGCTAAGGAACATCTGTCTTGATATAGATTTTGTTATAAATAATTATACGCCAAAAGCTGCTAAGAAAACCAGCATTTTGACACGTATTGCCTGATATAGGTATTATACAAACTTTGTCTAAACACATATATAGTGTAACTCAATTTTGATCCTGTAACACAATATAATTAAATGATTAAATTATATATTATAAAATACCTACTAAGAAGTTTCTAATAATTAATCATATTTATAATTTGACGCACTCCTCCTCTCTTCTATTAAATTACTGAAGTTTTGCTGTTCCCGATAGGGTCCATAATTGTTACACTTATCTTAAACTATAATATCTGTTAATATTTACATTATGGAATGCAATAAAGTATTGAGTATGGTTAGCTGCTGTATACCTAACTCTTTTGTTGACTGTTCTTAATTTAATTTCTACAAGTTATTGCTTTCTTCTTAGAATTCGACCAACAGTACCGGTTCCACGCGTCCATGCTGGGCAAACCGGAGCTCCCTATGTGGCTCCGGTACATCTACAGCGGGCGGCACCACTCAGGGTTCATCTTCGGAACACCACCGAGAGGCAGCAGAGGCTCAATTCCAGTAAGTCTACCTTCTACATTTAATTTCCTTAAGAGAAGCAGACAGAAGTGGATTTAGAAAGTGAGTTTTCAACCTAGCAATGGGATACTATACTAGTATTACAAAGAGATGAAGTTTGTGACGTTGTAAGGGGTAATCTCTGGATCTACTGGACCGATTTTAAAAATTCTTTCACCAATAGAAAGCTACATTATTCCTGAGTGGCATAGGCTATATATTATCCCGTAAAATGAAAAGAAACGTATAGACCACGCGGGCAAAGGGGGGTGGCAGGGTAGGGCCGAAACCTATGTACATATAAAGACCGACAGGGAGGTCGACTTAAAAAGTAATGGGGTTCATTTACGGTGATAATTATTGGGGTAACTTTTTTTCTGTACTAGATAGGCTGAAGTTAAGCGACGATGCGGTTGACAGGTACGCTTGCCTAAGAGTAATGTAACTATTCACTCGACACTTGGAAGACACTTTTCTCCTTCGATATACGCAACCGGAAATACAGATTCCACCAAGGCGGCTTTAACTAAATTATACGTTAATTATAAAAAAGAAAACCTTTATGTATCAGTACTTACAAAAGGTTACCATAGATTGGATTTCGCGGTAGCCTGACTAGGGCGTTGGACTTGTGATCTCGTGATTGCTAGTTCGAAACCCACTCATTGCACTACCGAAGTGAACCCAAGCATTTTAGTACGAGGGGTTAACAAGATTACTATTAATGTGAGACCCACATTGATAGTAAGCTTTTTAAGTAATAGATCCTATTGATTTTCTAGCTCGAAGTAGTTGGGCTGAACCGCCAGGACTATGAGACGCGTAGGGTATCACTGACGTTAGTGATAAAGGAGAAGGAGAATATGGCCCGCTATGAAGTCGAGCTGAAGATCGATAACCTGAATGTTGAAGACCTTCTGGATGAGCACAAGTGAGTGGACCGACCGTTACTTCTCCTGATAACTTCAGACACAGATAAATAGGCTAGTGGACTGCCTCGAAATAGTCTAGTGGTCCCAACCGCGACTGCTACGCCAGAGGTTCTTGGTTCGATCCCCAGGTCGAGCAAAGTGTTATTCGGTTTTTATATGAAATTCTCAGTAGCAGCTCGGAGTCTGGATTTGTGCTCGGTTAATGGTAATAGGCTCGCCCCCTATAACATGGAACCTAAACACACCGGTGAAATATGGGTGTAATACAGGCGTGATGGTACGTTGACTAATAACATAACATACGATCACGTCCGTTTTCCCCGAAGAGTTGGGCAGAGGTCTACTAATGTACACCCACACTTCGCCGGTATGTTTAGCTCCCATGTAATAGGGAGCGAGCCTATTGCCATGAACCGGGCACAAATCCAGACTCTGAGCTCCTACTGAGAATTCATAGAAGAACCCAATAACACTGCTCGATCTGGAGATCGAACTCAGGTGCTCTACCGTAGCAGTCGCGCTTAGGACCACTTAGGATGCGACCATCAGCAAACATAAGCAAAGAAGTGTAACTGTCTAATATTGAGACAAATGGCTAATAGTATTAATAGTCCCAAACTTTCTTTCATCATCATCATCATCATCATCATCATCAACCCATTACATTGTCCCACTGCTGGGCACGGGAGGGATTAGGCTATAGTCCACCACGCTAGCCTACTGCGGGTTGGCAGACTTCACACGCCGTCAAGAAAATCTCTCAGGCATGCAGGTTTCCTCACGATGTTTTCCTTCACCGTTTAAGCGCGTGATAATTAATTATTAATACGCACATGACTTCGAAAAGTCAGAGGTGCGTGCCTTGGATGCGAACTCGAGACCTTTGACTTGGCAGTGTAGTGATAGCCTAGTGATATGACCATTGGACTGCCAAACTTTCTTTATTTCCTTTCAAATTCTGAATAAATATTTTTTTCTAGAATGACCCGTCTGAAAGACATATTGCGTACTAAACTGTGGACGGAGAGCAGTGCCGATCTTTATCCGACTTTCCTGGCGTCTGCCATAGACTTGGGCGCACGACTGCCTTTGAAGCCAAGCGATGGAGAGGGGTATGTATTTTAGAGTCTGAAAAATATAACTACGATCACTTGGATGCTATTTTCCTTAAGGAATGAATGTCCTTTTGTGCAGTTGAGGCCCAGTAATAACTTTGCGCGTTTGAAATAAGCCGTTTTGAACTGCCGCGCAAGAAAAACCCCTTATTTAGTGTTTTTATAAATATCGAAATTATTAATGTATCAGGGTGCTAATGTATATTTTACAATAGGACTATCCTATTCTGGAGATACATTTTACAAAAAATCAACAAAAAATAACAACTAATAAGCATAAAACAAGAAAATGTTCCTACGTCACCTTTCTAAAAGACAATCAACTGAACTCAAACCAACACATGTTAGGTACAGTATCCACAGAAATTTCGTAGTGGGGGTAATTAGAGGCCATTCTTCTCTTTCTTCTTGAACCTGCTGCCATCCAATACTGAATGCTGTAAGGGTCTTCATAAGCACGCCATCATGAACCGTCTTGGACCTTCCGCATCAAGTCTTTTCAGGCCATTTCCGCTAGATAGACTAGAGGTCCACTAAATATTCAATCGTATTAAGGTTGGTGGTCCGCCTCGGAAGCTCGATGCCATTCTCTCCAGAACTGGAGAGGCTCCGTGAGGAAGTGCGTCCTCTCTCCCGCCTTCCGAGCTGCCCTCGCGAGTACAAGAGGACAACGGTCGAGAGACTCTTCAGGGATGCTGGTCTGACGCTGGACTGGTGCAGTTTCGAGCTGGTAACAACTAGTCAATATTTTCAGGCTTCTGATACTATACAGGGTGGAAGGGACATCGACGCACATCCGCTTACGACGAATTCTGTACATGATTCTGGACCCACTAACGTTGATATTTTTTGTCGGTTATGAAAAAAAAAATCAGCTGTTCCATGCATTTTGACCGTGTAGGTACAAAAGTGCAATACACTTTTGTATGAAAAAGCAGATTTTTTTTCATAACCGACTAAAAATATCAACGTAAGGGGGTCTAGAATCATGTACTGAAATCGTGGTAAGCGGATGTGCGTCGATGTCCCCTCCACCCTGTATAGGTGAACGCATGCTTGTCCGCTGGAAGAATAGACCGTGACGAACAATTTGGGTACCTTAAGAATTCTTCCGGCGATTCGTCCGATTCGGCGCGAATATGTGTGCGATGTTTCATAGGATTTTATGCAAGTAATTCTTGAATTGGATTCTTTCGGCTCTGATAAGGGTGCGTTCACTTTTAGGGGTCATGTTATATTGGTTTTTTATGGTATTACTCGGCAAATGAGCAGGCGAGCTACCTGATGGTAAGTTGTCATCGCCCCCGATGGACATCTGCGAGGAAGGAAGAGGACTGAGGGAGGAATTGGGCCTCCGGCGCTCCACACTCACCGTACGAAACGCAGCAGTAAACATACTGCTACTTGACGTCGATATTCTGCGGGAGGGTAGTACTTCCCCGGTCGTGCCAACCGATTCATGCTGGCATGCAGACATCCCAGCAGGCACTACTAGTACTAGCCATATTTAAAAAATATATATAATATATAGCCATATTTGAAAGGCTATCTACCATCATGCCACGATCCTTAGCAGCGGGGCAAAGCGGGTGAAACTGCGGCTAGTAACTAACGAATATAGGCTGATGATGATTAAGCTAAACTTGTACTTTGTTGGCATTTGTCAGACTGCCTCGTTAGTCTAGTGGTCCCAAGCGCGACTGCTACGCTAGAAGTCCTATGTTCGATTCCCAGGTCAAGCAAAGTGACATTGAGATTATGTATGAAATTCTCTCTATCAGCTCGGAGTCTGAATTCGTGCCCGGTTAATAGCAATAGGCTCGCCCCCTATAACCGGCGAAACGTGGGTGTACATTGGTAAACCCTTGCCCCACCCTTCGGGGAATACAGGCGTGATGGTATGCTATGTCATGTTTATGTACCTTGTCAACAGTACAACACCGTATATAAAGAGCATTCGACCCTTCGCCGGGAGTATCTGGACGAGGTGCCCAACACCAGCAAGACCGGCAAGTCGGCGAAAGCGCTCGACTGCGAAGAGGAGTGGACTGCTCCTGACATGGTACTTACAACCCAATAAGCAATAAGATAAGCACATAGGTACGAAGATGTTATTGAGTAGCTTGGCTAGAATCACTTCTTTAACGTATGTAGGTGAGGTCCTCATATAGTTAGTAGAACTAACAGTTAATTATTATTTTTTATTTTTTTTTATCTGCCATTTTCGTCCCACTGCAGGTCAAAGGCCTCCCTTCCCTTTATCCATTCCTCACGGTTCAAGGCCACTTTGGGTCAATCCTTCCAGAATTCGTCCAGCTCATCCCGCCATCTTCAGCTTGGCCTACCGCACTGTCGTCTGCCGTTTTGTGGGACCGCATTAGGAATAGCGTACTGCGCTCCAAAACCCAGATTACTGACACAGGCCAAAAAGCTGCTAGCTTGAAGTGGAACTGCTCCGGACACGTCTACCGCATGTCAAACGAGTTAATTAATTATGAAATAATAATTTGTGGAGGGCAATTACTTATCTTTCACATCAAGCTAAATAATACTGGATATTCGTAGAAGAAAATTGTAAGCATTTCTTATTTAAAGGAGTTTCTGCGGAATGTCTTCCCGGATCTTCTCATAAAGAATAACTATTAGAAACCTGCAAGTATTATAGTTATCAAAAGGTCCTGTAATGGTCTTATTCAGTGATACTCAACCTTTTTTTCATACGGGCCATAAAGAAAGAAGAAAAAAAAGAAAACAGATTTAATGTTGCAACCCAGATGCGCACACAACTTACACTACAAATTATATAAATTAATAAAAAGAACTGAACTAAATGAGAGATGTTGGTTGCACATCGTAGATGCAACAAATAGGTTCCCACTCAGCATGATGCCATGTTAAGGCAAGCGTCAACACAGCGCTGGTTTTCAGTGAGAATAAATACGTGTTACTCATGGAATGTCACTCATGTGTCACAGGTTGACACATAGGGCAACTAATTGCTAATTGGTACAGCTAATTGAAATAAAACATTTGACTTTGATAATCCAAAATATGTTGTACTTGTAGATGTACTTACCATCGCGCAGCTACAGCGGCCTGCTGCTGGCAGCAGTGTTTGTGCCGCTGACTTTGCTGATGGTGTGTTTCACCTTACTCACTGGCATCGCCTGCTCGGTACAAACTATCGTGTAAGTTAATACTAAATAATTATAAATCCTTACTTTACTATCCATCATCATCAACCCATTACATTGTCCCGCTGCTGGGCACGGGTCTTCTCTCAATACGATAGGGAATAGGCTATAGTCCACCACGCTAGCCTACTGCGGGTTGGTAGACTTCACACGCCGTCAAGAAAATCTCTCAGGCATGCAGGTTTCCTCACGATGTTTTCCTTCACCGTTTGAGCGCGTGATAATTAATTATTGCCTAAGGCATTAAGACCGCCTTGTACAGTTTTGTACATAAGTATAAATAAATAAATAATACGCACATGACTTCGAAAAGTCAGAGGTGCGGCTTGGATTCGAACTCGAGATCTTTGAGGCTTTGACTTTGCAGTCCAATGTTCATTCAACTTAGGCTATCACTGCGCTATTACATATTTTAAATTAAATTAAATTCGAAAGTAACTCTGTCTGTCTGTCTCTCTGTAACGTTTTCACGCCTAAACCACTCGACCGATTTTAATGAAATTTGGTACTGAGGTAGACTAAAGCTTGAGAAAGGACATAGGCTATCTTTTATCGCAATAAAGTTTTGGAAGGGTTGAAATAGGGGGTGAAAGTCTGCTTGAGAGTTCCTCATTGTTGAAGATAAAACTATGAAACTTTATATTAAGGCACTTGATAAGAAATAAATAAATATTTGATCGAGCGTTTTTGAAATTTCGACCTGTGGGGAAATTTCGACACATCTTTCTGTCTGGATCAAAAAACTCACCATTAAGTTCAGTCTCAGTTTTATTTATTTTATTTTATTATTTTTTCCAGTGGAGATCCAGACTCTGATAATTTCCTGGATGGTATATTCCATATCTGTATCGACTATAGAAATAGAAATAGGAGGTTGGACTTTTTATTTTTTATCACTAACATCACTAAAAATACTGAATTAATTTTATATATAACGATCGTTTGCGAAATAAAATAGCTTCTAATATTTAAGTTTTATATTAACACTAGCTGTGCTCCGAGGTTTCATCTGCTTTGCTCCGCTCCTAAGGATCATAGCGTGATGCTAGATAGCCTTTAGCATTCTTCATGAAAGTGGCTATCATATACAAAAATAATTTCACAAATCCGACAGCTAGTTCCAAAGATTAAAGCGCGTTCAAACAAACAAACTCTTCAGCTTTATTATATTACTATAGATTTACCCAATTTTTAATTAGGCAGAAAATTTAATTTAATTTATTCGTAATTGCTCCGCTAACGTGAAATTCGATTCCCATGTCAAGCCAAGTGAAATTATTACTAGTAGCTCGGAGGAATTTGTGGTTAAAAGGCTCGCCTATTACATAGAATCTCAATCTATCCATTGATACTGGCGTACACAAGTACACTTTTGCCTAATGATTCAGGGAGTATAGGCGTGATATTATGTAACTTATGAGTTTGTTGAATATCCAAAATTGGATATTTAATAAAAAACTAAGTTTTTCTCCTATCCTTTTTCCACTTATGTCAGTAATAATATCAATATCAATATTTTATTATTTATGTTATTGCTTTGTATTAGTTTGTATTATTATAAAGTGTAGGTTTGCAAACCACTATTGTATTGGGGTTATCCTGTAAAGATAGTGTGTGGAATAAATAAATAAATGTTATACAAAGTGATTGCCATCACACCCCGGCAACCCAATTTTTGTGCAACATCGGTACTCGAAAAATAGACTGGCTTTTTCGGTTTCTGGGCAGCAACAGTAGTATAAAATCTTCTTGTTCCATTGAGTGAAGTCATAATAAACAACACTTATCCTGGGAATGTTTTTAGGGATTACCACTTGAAGGTGGAAATGTCTGGTGACGGAACTGGCAACCCCGATGAGACTAAAGTTGCTGACAGCACCAGCAATAAAAGCGTCGGAGTGAGGTTAGTATCATACTTCATATAGGTAATTAAGAGTAACATAACATAACATAACATACCATCACGCCTGTATTCCCCGAAGGGTTAGGCAGAAGTGCACTTAATGTACACCCACAGTTCGCCGGTATGTTTGGGTCCCATGTAATAGGGGGCGAGCCTATTGCCATTCACCGGGCACAAATCCAGACTCCGAGCTGCTACTGAGAATTTCATAGAAAAACTCAATAACACTTTGCTCGACCTGGGGATCGAACCCAAGACCTCTAGCGTAGCAGTCGCGATTGGGACCACTAGACCAACGAGGCAGTCATTAAGAGTATACCAGACAAAAACTCATCTGATTATAGCAATTGCACTGATTGCAGATATAAATACAAAAAACTGCCTGCCTCATAGGTTAGTGGTCCTAAGCGCGACTGGCGTCAGACGACCTGGGTTCGATCTCCAGGTCGAGCCAAGTGTTATTGGGTTTTTCTATGAAATTCTCAGTAGCAGCTCGGAGTCTGGATTTGTGCCCGGTTAATGGCAATAGGCTCTCTCCATATAACATGGGCGAAGTGTGGGTGTACAGTAGTACATCCCTGTCTAACCCTTCGGGGAATACGGGCGTGATGGTATGTTATAAATACAAAAAAAGTAATTCCTTTCTAACATTCGGATAAATATTAAATTGGAATTGGAAATCAATAACAAAACAAATCCATTAAAACTCTAGATCCTAAATGTTATTTTGTAGTCTGTTTCTGTATATTGTCTTACCAAATCTAAATTGATGCCATATTTCAACCATTCTAAGGTATTATTTGACCGTACCGCATTGTACAAAAAGCCTAAATTGATCACCAAATCAACTAGTATTCTTTATCCCAGCCCCAACAACAGCCTAGCTCGTCCATACAGTCCTAAATCCAGCACCAACCTGGCCAGCAACTTCAACAGACCCCAACCACCACCGTACATGGCTTCCGCGACCAACTCCCTCCACCATCGCAAGTCTTTGGAGAAGAGTCCTTCAGGTAGCGGACAAACCCCAGAACACAATCGTACACACCTGCTCGAGGAGTCTCTGAAGTTATTGAACGAAGCTAAGATCTGCAGTGAATTTGATAATCTACCCGTGAAGGTACGTACTACATCTATCTTCTTTCTATGTATATGTTGCAGTCAAAACTGTTAACCAGTTAAAACTACTTTTAACTAGCAAAATCTGTCAAAAGTGCCGCGGCACCGGTGTCGGTTAGGTTAGGTTAGAACAGTGACCCCCCCCATTGGGGTTCTCGCCTTGTCGCGGCGGGGGGGCTTAGTAGCCGTGGAGTGGGCCCACGGCGAAGCGAAGTGGAACCCCGGGGCGGGCGCTGCTCCTGCGGGCTTTGCCCGGGAAGCCCGCAGTCGAGCGGCCACTGTAGGTTGCGGTGTCGTATGGGAGGCACCGCAACTGAGGCGGGCCGCGGTGTTGCACTAGCGACACTGCGGCTGAAGGTTTACGGGGCCGCGGCGGGAGAGGAGTGCCGGTATCACGGTGCGCCGCTCTCCCTGCCTTCCGCGGCCTCGGCGGGGCCGCAGCCGCAGGACTGCGGACACGGTGGGGCCGCAGGGGGAGAGGAGTGTCGGTATTACGATGCGCCGCTCTCCCTACCCTCTGCGGCCGAGGTCCGGGGCGGCGGATGCGGGGAAGTCCGCCAACCCCCGTCCCATGTTCGGGACAGGAGCCGAGGTGGCGACGCGTAGTGTTCCACGCGCGCCCCTCTAGGACGTAGGGGGAGTTTTGACTCCCCACTACACGGCGGAGCCCGCAGAGGCGGGCCATCACCAGTCGGGGGCCGCGGACGAATTTATAGTTCCCGTAGCCCCCGACGCAGGTGCGAGAGGGAACACCGTGTGGTTTTAGTCGGTAGGTCACCCACTCTGGGTGGAGTCCGACACGCCCCGTCGCCTCCCCGGGCGGCGGATGTCCATGAGGATTTCCACACGCACAAAAAAAAAAAAAAAAAAAAAAAAAAAAAAAAAAAAAAAAAAAAAAAAAAAAAAAAAAAGGTTAGAACAGTGACCTGCGGAGGAATGTCTCAGCGCTCCCGTATTCCCGGCACTAAAGTGGTGACGCGAAACGCCGAGGTTGGTTTTAGTCGGTAGATCGCTCATTTCAGAGCGGAGTCCGACACACCCCATCGCTCTCCCCAAGGCGGTGGATAGTGCATAAAGCATTTCCAACGCCGACAAAAAAAAAAAAAAAGGTTAGAACAGTGACCACACACCGCACGAGCAAATTTGCAGTCAAAAGCACTATTAACCAATAATTTTTAGTCAAAACCACTTTTCACCAATCTGTTAAGACAAAACTACTTTTGACTGATTTTGCTAGTTAAAAGTACTTTTGACTGGTTAAGAGTTTTGACTTTAACATATACATAGTATAAAACAAAGTCGCTCCCGCCGTTTGTACGCTTAGATCTTTTAAACTATGCAACGGCTTTTAATGCAGTTTTCAGCAATAGGTAGTGTGATTCGAGATAAAGGTTTATAATGTAGTATACATGCATATCATAGTAGAGAAAAGCGGTGAAACGACATGGGTGAAGACGAGGCCGGATAGCTAGTTTTACGTTGCTCTATTTAAGGAAAAGTGACGGAAAGGAGAAAAGAAGAGTGCCTCATTAGTCTAGTCGTCCTAAGTGCGGCTGCTACGCTAGAGGTCCTGGGTTCGATCCCCAGGTCGAGCAAAGTGTTATTAGGGTTTTTCTATGAAATTCCCAGTAGCAGCTCGTAGGCTGGATTTGCGCCCGGTTAAGGGCAATAGGCTCGCCCCATATTACATGGGACCTAAACATACCAGTGAAATGTGGGTGTACTTTAGAACACCTCTGTCTAACCCTTCGGGGAATACAGGCTTCATGTTATGTTATGTTAGAAGAAAAGAACAAGGAACGTACCGTTAGGAAAAAGGTAAAGAAAGGAGAAAAGGGGACTGAGGGAGGAATTGGGCCTCCGGCGCTCCACACTCACCGTACGAAACGTAACAGTATGCATACTTGTCCTTGACGTCGATATTCTGTGGGTGGTACTTCCACGGTCGTGACGACCCATTCGCTGGCACGTAGTCATGCCAGCGATACACTTCTACTACTATATCTTATTTTTAGGAACCCATAATCGACCTGAACGACGGCACCGAAGACTACGTCCCTTTGAAGTCGGGTGAAACTGGTCACGTCTCGATGAATCCGGATCTGGATGATTTCGAAGTCCCCGAGCTGCACTCCTCTGAGGTAACGGCGGCGGGGAATGGTGCGCCTCCCGTCAAAACGTGGTTCTGTTAAACCAACTACTATTTATATTTTTTTGTTCCTGGAATTTCCATCTTTTAGTGCGCCCATAATTTTTTTATAGAAGACAACTTTTGACAGTTTTTGACATACTGTATAAGAAAAAATAAGAAACGGCCGAACTCTTTGTTATTTATTATGTTTTAGATTCTTACATAAAAAAAAATATATACAGCTGTTAGGTTAGTTTTAATTTTTCAAAGAAACAATATTTTAGAACGTTTGTTTTTAAGAAAACTTTTAAAAAGTTAGAATATTTTTAGGTATAATCTTAATTTTCGCATTTTTGTGATCTTACGTGACAATTTTATTGGTTGGAAATATCGACCCCCCTTCCTCCCTAAATTGTCTGACGTAATTAATGAATGGCGGCTTACGAGTGATCACAGCAAGTGGGACAGTAGCCCATATTTAACGGAAAAGCAGATGCAGGGATTATTAACTAGGTGTTTTCCTCATACGTAATGTGCACAGCGCAATACTATGAGATGGGAGAAGTAATCTATGTCTCCTGCCTGTTATGACCCAAATAAAGAATGGTTTTGTGAGAGAACTACCGATTCTGGACATATCTTCCTTGAATTTTATGTATAATAATAAATATATATTAAAACGAGTATTGTGCCTCACGGTTGTGCTGAAAGGCATCTGGTTCTATACATGCCAGATTATCTAGACACTTGGTGCATTCTTGGACCCGTTTTCGTCCCGTTTGGCAAGGCCATTCTTGGATCAGTTTTCGTCCCGTTTGGCAAGGCCATTCGTGGACCCGTTTCGTCCCGTTTGGCAAGGCCATTCTTGGACCGGTTTGTCCCACTGAGCAAGGCCATTCTTGGACCTGTTTCGTCCCGTTTGGCAAGGCCATTCTTGGACCGGTTTGTCCCCCTGAGCAGGGTTATTCTTGGGCCTGTTTCGTCCCGTTTGGCAAGGCCATTCTTGGACCCGTTTCGTCCCGCTGGGCAAGGCCATTCTTGGACCCTTTTTGTCCCGCTGGGCAAGGCCATTCTTGGACCCGTACCCATTTTAAAAAGTACTTTCGTGGGGCACACATAGTAACATAAAATGTATAAAACAATTCCCATTAAACTATTCTTTATTAGTACCTACAGATATTATCGTTTCACGTAACTTACAGCGAGTCATGTGACTTACGGACAAACAACACAAATTACAGTTATGTCATAAGTGATTTTAAACCCCTTATCTATTTACGAGGAGGTCTACAGTTTTTTTTTTCGTATTTATTGTTTGGAAAGGCACAGGGCTACAGTCACTATGGATTTGGAAAAACACCATAAGGTATGTACTTAAAGAAACATTATTATAAGGTAGGAAAACACTATTGTAGAGTTGTCAATCGGTATAACTTGAGTGCAATTTTTCTTATAGCTTGTATCCAATACATAAGTAATTATTAAGTTGGTAATTAAGATACCAAAATATTACCGATCACTAAATTTCAATAACTAAATATAAAACCTAATTACTTCAAATTCGGCAGAACTTAAATTTCTTTTCGTACCGATGAAAAATTTTATGAAATTTTATTGTGTACAAATATTTTATTTCAAGAAAATTTCGCCTCGGCAACTTTCGAATCTTAAGGTACCTAGATAGACATTGTTTCTAATATCATTTTCATAGAATAACACTGATAATAATTTTCCAATTAATTAAACATGGTTGTTAAATCTCTTTTCGCTCTGTACAAACTAAAAAAAAAACATAATCATATCGTCGAAAATTAAATACATTCAATAATCCATCCATAAGTCCATTTAGAATTTGTTCCTTATTTCCCCGACTGTCAAGATATACTGGATTCTACTAAGCAGTCATTAACGTTCACTTTACCTAAATGGACATCTCTTAGTACGGCGGTAAGCCGGTCGCCTATACTTTCGTGAATTGTCGAGGTGAATTCGTACATGAGCGGTTGAATACTTATCTTCCTTAAAATAAGGATGAAAATTGCACAACCGCTTAAATGGTTGATTGTACAATAATTATTTTAATGATAAGTTAAGTAAACTGTACATATAACACGTATCACAAAGGGCGGATATTCTCAAGAATCAAACGTAGTTGTAGATAATACTATAAGTAGTTTAGTTTTTAGATAGTAAGGGCTAAATAAATGTATATATGAAAAAAAATTATCTTTCGGTTATATACGATTATTTTAGGTAGGAAGTAAGTAATAACTAGAAATAAATAGAAATATTAAAAAGTTAACTATAGGCAATAGGCAACATAATTAAATTAGGCTAAAAAATACAGAAAAGTGAAAAAAAAAATTAGTCGCATAGAAAGCAGTTTGTATGAAGAATGTAAGTTTAGTATACCTAGTTATTATATAGAATACATTTTTTTTGAAAAAACCCTATCCATTAAAGAGTTACCGTTTATAGTTGTGAACTCTAAACTAAGAGACTTTTGATGGAACATATTTTTATTTACAGGTTATTGAAAAAATCCATAAAAAACAAACAGCATTTAAAAATAAATACACACTAAACAACTATTCACGTTATAGGTAGGTGTCCTGTTTTAATGAACACCCTGTACACTTGTGTAAAAAAAAGTTCTGAAAAAGTTAACTGAAGTGGACTAGAGACTAACTTAATTTTATGTAGGTAAGTTATTAAAATGAAAAGCGCATATGAGCGTTCTGAAAGTAGTTTGTATATAATGTATAAAAAAAACTGTAAGTTAACTAAAGATATTTATTTAGGTAATAATGATAATACTTATGTAGGTTATAAAAAAATATAAAATCAGAAAAAAAGCAAAGTATGATCGGTCAGAAAGTAGTTTGTACATAATACATTAAAAGGTTTACTGTAAGTTAATTTCAGGTATTTAATTAGTAAGTAATGATAATACTTATGTAGGTTATTAAAAAATATAAAAACAAAAAAAAACAAGTATGATCGGTCAAAAAGTAGTTTGTACATAATATATTTAAAAGTTAACTGTAAGTTACTACAGGTATTTATTTAGGTAATAATGATAATACTTATGTGGGTTAATAAAAAAAATCAAAATGAAAAAAAAAAAACAAGTATGATCGGTCAGAAAGAAGTGGTATACCTATATTATAATTAATTCTTACCTTTAATAAAAAAAATATTTTTTTCTAAGTTATAATCTAAAAATATGAAATACGGCTACTTGGACAAATGTATATAATATTCCAAAAATCACTTGAACGATTGAAGAAGTATAGCTCTATTATCATCTAAGTAAAAATGGGAATACAAAATTTTAGGCAGTATTCATTAAATTGACATACGCACAGTTTTATGTCATGTGGTCTCTGATATCAAATGACGCCATTATTTCTGTAGTCAGCCAACTGAATTCAAACTTTAACATTTGAATTGGATTGCTTTTGTCAACTGAAAATTTCCTAAAATGGTTGATGTTTTGTTCCTAAATATGCCCAAACAACATGAATGCAATAAAAATATGATTATGATTTTCCCTCTCACTCTTTTGTGCCTTCCACTAAATATATAAGTAGACAATGATGTTTACTAAAGGACTTTTCTTGAATAATTTCCTTGGGATTGCCAGGGAAATGATTCAAAATAAACGAATAACTCACTGTAGATTTTGGCTAACGGTGTACACGAACATTGCAGTGTTAGGGCGGCAATTTCGTCGTATCCCTGCATTGCCTATATGAGATTATGGTGTCTTAGATATTTATAGAGCTTAAAACTAATAGAGAAGAAATGAAATCGTGTCCTGTGAAGTGAGATTCCATTCTCCGTCTCTCTGTTAAGAACCTAAATATAAACTCACACCGGTTTCCTTACAGAAGGAGAGGGTAGAAGAGTTAGTATTTTCCGTATCTCTTTAGAAATAGGTTATTCAGTTCCTTGTCTCTCTGACTCTCTATCTGTAAAGCTATAGACAATCGTTAGCTTTGTGAGGTATTTTACTACACATCCTACTTTGTGGTGTTGCAATTCTACTGTGCATCCTTACCTTTGAAATTTTCGTGACATTATTGCAGTCGACCAACCCGCACTGGGTTCGCGTGGATTACGATCCACTCACCGAGTGCAGGGGCCGTATTACCACGTATTAATGCCATCATTTTTACGTTGTGAAAGAGGGACGCCACTATTTAACCTGTAGAGCGATATCCCTCTCTCACAACCTAAAAATTATGGCATTAATACGTGGTAATACGGCCCCAGGTCTGTGCCCCAGCAGTGGGAACATTATAGGCTGATTACGTAATGCAGTTCTTCTTATAACCCATCGCTCCTTGTACCCAGGTGTAGTGTTCATTAATGTTAATAAAAAACCGCAATCGAACTCATTCCAAAAATCACTGAGGGTATTTTTAGAATTGGAGCACTACTAGTCTAACATTTTCTATAGACACGACTTATCTTCTCTATGGGTTTTATCTCAAAGGCCATATGACAATTAGTTGTAAAGATAAAGTTATATAATTTGTAAACTACATTATGGAATCATCATGCGAGTATTGACAATCTAAAGATCTAGAGCAATACATAATGGTGTCTTATTGAGTGACTACTGATACTCGGTTGAACAACGAGCCTAGTTGCTATTGTTACGCCGAGTAACTAATAGCAGTACGTGGATGAGCCACGAAAGTTCTAGAGCCGTCATAGAAGCACGTAGAAACACAAAGGAATGTACCCGATTGCGCCGCTCACGAGTAATAAGAGTTCGAGGCCAACGTCATGGGTCAACGCCCGGAAACAATAGGCGGATAGGAACCTAAACAAATTGTATGGGCTTATCGCGATTGTTCGACTCTAGAATCTTCGTAGAAGATCGTATAAATACCGGTCGTGAGGGCTAGGCAGAGTAGTCCAGTTTTGGAAGCGAACAAGTGAACATCTAAGTGTGTTGACAAGAGTGATTAATTGTGCGATATTGTTGAGTGTAGTGTACAACTATAGTGACGTTGTGGTGATTTCTGTTGTGTTTACGTAAACTTAATTAAAGTGTTTGTTTGTGTATTGGTAAATTGTTGTTAGTTATTTTTTCCCGAACCCCACCTCGTAACACTTGTAGCGACATCTAGCGCGCTACATGGAACTACGTCGTGCAAATCCTGAATTGCGCAAGTGGAGTTTGCCGCGCGACTCGCATATATACAACCGCCTGACATCAACCGTCGGGCCATAGTCCACCAGACAAAAACACCTGCCTGGTTGGAGGGTCCTCCCTTTGGTTGGAGGGGCAATACATCTCACCTCTCTACAGTGGTGACCCCGAGCAGAATATCAGCGCAGCCTTCGAAGACCAGCAGCTTCATCATCATCGTCATCGCGTTCCCTCCCGCACAGCATCTGAATGAGCAGCGAGTCAGCACTCTCCCGGCTCCAACGGGCATCCGGTTCCGAATCACTGGAACTCGTACGCGCCACTGGCACTGGCAAGCACTTGACGCACTGACCGCTGCTCCGAAGAAACCATCGTCCTCAAGTCTCGGAGGGGAGTGAAGTAGCGACATCTAGCGCGCTACATGGAACTACGTCGTGCAAATCCTGAATCGCGCAAATGGAGTTTACCGCGCGACTCGCATATATACAACCACCTGACATCAACCGTCGGGCCGTAGCCGGCCAGACAAAAACACCTGCCTGGTTGGAGGATCCATTCGGGGGATTCAACAATCCCCCGAAATGTCTTATGCAATTCACCGTTTTATTCTGTTCTTCCATTTCTCTTCGGCGCTGTGGTTATTTTTAAAAAAGTAGCTTCTTATTAATTCATGCTGAATATAAAATAATTTGCTTACTAGTCTATTTTACTTTAAAAAGTGAACTGCATAAAACTATTTATTCAAAGTTGTGCATTTTGCTTGGATAATTTATATACACATAGTAGTAACACATCAAAAGATGATGTTGACATTGGTGAAACACTTGACCTAGCGGTCACGGGGCGAGTCGGGGGCCGCGGACGTATTTATAGCTCCCGTAGCCCCCGACGCAGGTGCGAGAGGGAACACCGTGTGGTTTTAGTCGGTAGGTCACCCACTCTGGGTGGAGTCCGACACGCCCCGTCGCCTCCCCGGGCGGCGGAAGTCCATGAGGATTTCCACACGCACAAAAAAAAAAAAAAAAAAGCGGTCACGGGACTGCCGTAGACATTATTATAATAAAACCATCATATTTTTTTTTTCATTCCCTCCTCCACTAGTATGTTAGTAGTAATAAAGATAATAGCCTTAAAGATTACAGATTAATTATTGATTTAAGAGTACAGATTAATAAAATAAGCAATTGTATAAGTTAATTTTAAGTGGGTATCTAAATGACTTGGTCAGTGAACAAATTAAGGCGTTCAATTTATTAGTATAGTTAGTATATCCATTCATATCAGCCTCGCCACTCAACTACTAATATGTATATAAAGAATCTTTAAGCAAGCTTATAATTCTTCGCATTACTTTAATCATATTATATAATTATATCAATTTTGATACAATAAGGCCCTTTCAATAGATCGCCCAGCTCAGGACACACCGTCAACTTCAACAGGTCGCATAAATGAATTATTTGGCAACATCGGAATATTTCAGGCCGCATTGTTAACCTGGACTGTCGGCCACTCATCGTAATATTTAGAAATCACTTGAAATTTAAACTGCCTGCCACTTATTTTTCCTATATAAGCTACGTAAAATGAATTACCAGAAAGCAGGTTAATAGAAAAGCTTATTTATGGTATCTGGATGCAACAGCGAAACATTTGTATCGTCGCTCGAGAACTAAGTATTATTTTTCAGTGCGTATTAAGTACTGTTCATTCTATATAATATGTTAGTAGCCGAGATCGCAGGGCAGCTAGATGATAATATTTAGCTTTTATATACATTAAATTAGTACCTAATAGGTATATCAAGTAAGGTACACAAAACAATAATTTTGTTATGGTAGGGCCACGCAATTCGCAGCATGAATGGGCCGGCTTGACCCGGGAAGTAGCACACTCTCGCAGAAGACCGACGTCCGAGTAGTAGCGGTTCGCTACTGTGCTTCGTTCGGTGAGCCCGATATTAACACTCGCTATACTCGTATCCAACGACGAACTATTACAGTTTGTTCGAAATAAGTAAGCCGATCGGAAGTTAGCCGTTCCGAACCACCGCGGTGATAATATCGTTTAATTAAGTGTTTTAATACATAAATATCGAAATCAGTAAACAAAATGATTAGAAATGTGAAACATATACGACTCTAATTATCTTTACACCGACTCTTTCTATTAAAAGTTACCACTTCTAAACCACTTGCAGACAACTTCCGATCGGCTTACTTATTTCAACAAACTGTATATGAAATATACTCTAAACGGCAAATTCCAACATCGTAGGTAGGCATACTATGGCAATCATGTATTTGCGGCTAGCTTAATAATTTTAGTTTTTATTATTGGTCGCAATATTTCACGGTAAAATTATCGAATGTAACCTATAGTTATTCCGGATCCGCATATATGCGATATTTCAGGATAATATGTCAAAGTTGTGTTTATAAAAGTAGGTACCTATATAATATAAAATTTAGACCTTATCTGGCTATAACGAGGCCTTTGCCCCTACAAAGAAAGCATAAAAAACGAGGATTCCGGTTCAATATGATACATGCATCAGATCAAAAGTTAGACCTCTAGCGTGCAATAGTTTTTACATGTTGCGCGTACCTTACAGACGGACACACAAAAATTCTAAAGATAATAATTAAGAAGAAAGATGGATACGATACGAAAAAATTTAATAAAAATTTCAATTAATAGTTATTTTAATTTAAACAGGTCAACAGTAGCTACTCTAATTAACTTTACTCTTAAGTATTTTTTAACTAAGTTATTAAGATATGTACATATTATAATGAACGCGTAATGGGATAAAACTAACCATCGCCAGTGGGAAAAGAAGAAATAAAAGTAGTTTGTAAATAATAATTATTAAGTTTACTACATAAGCTTTTAGATAAGATATACTAATATAGATCGATATAATTAGTCTGTAAATTTAAGTTTAGTTTCCGAGTCATTTAAATCGGAGTTCACGATCGAAACATTAAAATCCGGCCCCACGCTCATATCGGACAGCATTCAGATTTGGGTCGGCCCCTATTAAGATGGGGACTGACAGCGCAAATGATTTCGCGTCGTCAGTCCTCCTACTAATAGCGACGAAGTACCCACATACACGTCAAAATCGGGCCAGATGCATAATGCTATGAGTTTGGTGTATAATAAAAAATAATCGCTTAGGGCGGAAGAAACGTTATGTCGCGGGGAGTGTTTGGCAAAAGTGATTGTTTTATTTTGCACTTTATCAAGTCATTTTATGAAATGCGCTAGTTAATAGTCTTATTATTTTAAATTCAAGTCTGAATTTATCTGTCTGATATTTGGGTCTGAAATTATCCCAAGGTAAAACTGTAACTCCATCAAATTTTAAATTACACAGTTGCAACGCTTCAAGCAATTACTCATTTCTAATTTTTCTTATTAATGCTAAGTATGCTATTCTAAAAAGTTAAGAACTACAAATTTCCAGCTAGAGAACGTATTCTCGTTTAAAAAGTTACTGTCATTTATAAAACCACTCGTCAAAACATAAACAATAATAACTTATCTAGAAGATTGTACTCGTATAAGTATGTAACCTAATTAAGGATTATGTATTGAGGGATAATGTGTATAATTAGGTATTGTAGAAGTAAAAATTACGAATTGGTATAACCAGGTAGCCACTAGAAAGTGAATCTTTAGTATAGTTAACTATACCTACGTTAAACTGTACATTTTAAAAAATGGAGAATGATGTTACATTAATCGTTAGTAAATTGGATAATACCATCTGTTATAATAAAGTATTGTTATAGAATATGGCTTATAGAATGAGTTAGATATAAGTTTCATATATTTTATGAGTTCATAGAACTCAACAGTATCAAACCAAGCAATGACATGACTGTAGCCGTTAAAATTACTGGGCAAATGATCACTGAGATCTCAAAAGGTGACAGCGAGCGAGTTATACCTATAGCACTCGTGTTGGTAGCGTTTGCAGGCTACGGTTGTAGCATTATCATCAGAGATCAGAAAAGGTAGAGTATATACCTACCCAAACTTCGAGGAAGGAAGTAACATAGAGTAAATAATACCTCTTCTAAAATCGCGGAATAAAGTTTTTTTTTTTTTTTATGGGATAACTCGGCAAACGAGCAGGCGAGCTACCTGATGGTATGTAGTCATCGCCGCCCATGGACATCTGCAAAACCAAAGGAGTTGCAGATGCGTTGCCGAGCCTATTTAGGGAAAGGGAGGGGAAGGAGAAAAGGAGAAGGAAGGTGATTGGGGGAGGAATTGGAGGAATTGGAATTATCTTTATATAATTCGTGTTTTTAAAATCCCGAAAACACGAATTATTTATAAAACATTATTAATTTGTAAAAATTTTTTTTTTTTTTAAAGATTCCATACTAAAATTGTGACACATACCACTGTTTTAAGTAGGTAAAATGAAATTAAGTTGGCTTGTTTATTAAAGCTTCTGGTTCTTTACTACAAAATAATAATACAATAAATATTTCGTGATTCTTAAATCCTGGGATTACCTAATACATCATTATTATTATTCCGGGATTTTAGAGGAGGTATTATCCACTCTATGTCACTTCCTTACTTGAAGTTTAGGTAAATATACTCTACCTATTCCGATCTCAGCTTATCATCTTTGTCAACATCTTATCAGTTTTGGATTTATAAAAGCACCGATTTAATGGTTTAATTGATTAAAAAGTAGCTTGTAGCGATACAGGCGTGGTATGATTTATAGTTAAATATGATAAATGAAACATCTTCATTAATAGGTAGATATCATTAGCCCATGATGCGACATTCACAGCCATAAAATTAGGTTAGGCAATAGGTTAGTAATAATAAAGTTAGGTTAGGTTAGGTAGGTAAGGACCGTATTCAAGAATGGTTCTCAAGCAGTGATTACTTCAATTACAAAAAAAGAAGAATATTTAGTAGCTCACAATAAGCAAGCTATCTGCTGACTTGATACTTAAAACCGTTTACATTATAATTTTAATTAAATCTAGTCTCAAAATATAAAAGGTAACCTTCAAAATCATCAATCGGAATCTAACTTAAACAGTTCAATATGTATTGTAAACAGAAAATCGAAACCCAAACACTCTATATCTATATTCTTATATCTATAATCTAAATTCCAATTTTAATTTTTAAAAGAAAAACACGCGTAGGTACACATACCTACCACTTAACACTATTTAAAAACTAGGGGTGATGGGGCAAAACATAATAATTAATATAACTTTAAAATAAAATGTCCGTGTCTAATACTTACCGAAGTAATTCGCTGTTTGAGCGACATTCTTGAAAACGAATTAAGTAAACATAAGTTTCATGTAAATATATCAAAGAAAAGGAAATGCAATTAATACACAGTACGGTCAATAAGTAGTTTATAGTCAAAAGAATCTGGCGGAAAAAATCGTCTTAGTAATAAGTACTTACATGTAAAAGTGATATAAAATTGTACATTATTTACGCAAGCTTACAAACGACGAGGAAGTACAAAATATTTACTAGACTTAAGTTTTACAGTACAATAATTATGCTAATAACGTCGTATAAGCTAGAATTTATAAGTTAGGTTGTAGTTATTCGCTTAGGGAAATAGTTTCATTATCGTTTTGGCAGAAGAGTTTAAATTGTTTCACAGTAAATAATATAATAATAAAGACGTTGTTTTCATAATAATTATTTACTAACTCATTCCGATATGAATTATTAGGGAAGTCAGTAAAATCAAGCGTGTCATAACTTCGGGATAAAGAGCATATAAAAACACTCTTACCTATATGGAAATGCATCGGCAAAACACTCTTACAGAATTCAGAATTCGCCTGAAAGGTAGTTTAAATTAAAACTACAACTTTCGGAAATATGTAGCTAAGTTAGCTAAGTTTGTCTGGACAGATTTTTTGGTAGGCACATCAAGTGGAAATTTATAGTCTCCCTGCCTGCATGTATGTATGTTTTGATAAAATTATGGTAATCAATAAGACAATATAAATAGTTATGTGTACAATATTGAACCAGCAACTAACCTTTAAATTGAAATTGTAACATACATAGACAAATCTGAGAAGTTTTCAGTGTAAGTACCTGTTTAACCAAGTAGTTTAGAATAAGAGCATGAAAAATGCTTCGTATCTGTAACCTAGGATAATATATAAGCCGACGCAAGTTTGAATGGATTCACTATTAGGATCCTATCTCCCCAAAGTTCCTTAATCAAGATCCCAAAATTAACAAAAAACTACACTTTAAAGAGTCCAGTCTTCGCAATCATCGCCTTATTTTTTTATTTTTTTTTAAAAAAAGCTTACTAGCAATGTGGGTCACACATTACTAGATTCTTGTTAACCCCTCGTGCTAAGCTAAATGCTTGTGTTACGAGTGGGTTCACGTCGGTAGTGCAATGGGTGGGGTTCGAACCTGCGACCATGTGATCGCAAGTCCGACGCCCTAGCCATTAGGCCATAATTCTAGGTACTTAGTTAGATTTATACACGTGTAGCGACATCTATCACGCTACGTGGGAAGAATACAACGTTAAGTAGCAAAAAACAAAAAAACGTGCTTGTAGAAATTTAATATATCCAGATGCCAAATCTTCATCGCCTGCTTGTCCCGATAGGCAAAACCGCCGCCTGGTAAGAGAATTTTCTCACGCATGTATAAAAATAAAATATACCAATCATGCACCTTTTATGATTATAGTTTTCTTTATTATAGACAGTCTATAAAAAATAACATTTCTGAAGCCATCTTTTAAGATTGTTTACTTGAAGTTTCCCGATGACCATAGATAGATGATATATAGAGAAGAAGATAGAGATTTTTGTTAAAATGAATATATTCAAATTTGAATAGGACAAATGTACATAAATATGAGGATATAAGGGATTATAAGCCGAACCTACAAGAAAGAGTTAAGAATAATAATCGCCGCAGTAACTGTACAGAAA
Organism: Subacronicta megacephala; assembly: GCA_958496365.1. NCBI lineage: Eukaryota > Metazoa > Arthropoda > Insecta > Lepidoptera > Noctuidae > Subacronicta > Subacronicta megacephala. Next base: position 1,916,167 of record OY292535.1, read on the forward strand.
AAATGACGACTAAGAACTGCAAGTTTTTTATTTAAGCTTCGTAAATATGACTCGTGAGGCGAACAACATCTGCCCCAACCACTACTAGGTACATGACGGCCACAACCGCTCTGCCAAGAGCGAATCGGCCGAGAAGAAATACATTTATTTTCTTTCTTCTTTCTAAATATGACTATGTTATTTGAAATCACGATTTAATTAAATTTATATTTAATTTGGGGAGACATACTTGTGATGTCAAAAGATTTTGGCCGAGTATAGATCCCGGAGGGACGCCTGCTTTGATAAACAATTTTGGTCCATGATTGGTTCCTTTAGGTACACCTTATATTTATACCTACCTTATTCCTTATACTTAAATTGGTAAATGCGGTGTTTATTTTTTCATAGAAATTATAAAACCTTGTCAGTTCTGAGACGGCATTTTTGAACTCGGCGCGTTAGCTTAGTTAAACATAGTTAGTAAAACATATATGATAAGTATAGTAATAAGTATTACACTTAAAAGAGTTGCAAAGATAATAAATCTTATTATTATTTTAAGATGTATATATACTATATTGTAACAGTAGGTATGTGTATTTGGATATTATATTTTTTTTGTAATGATAAAATTACTTTAAATTAATTTAAAGTAATTTTATCATTACAAAAAAAACTTTTGAACTGTGTTAAAAAAGGTAAAAAAAAACGTTGCGATTGTTAACATGCTCTTATTTTATCTAATACATATTACGGTCTCTTGTATGTACCTACATACAAGAGACCTTTCTGACAGCATCGCCAACATCCAGTTTGCGGTTGCCACTAAGATTATAATACCCAAAATTATTTTAAATATTATAACAAAACAACTTGCGACTTGAGCGCATCTTCGTCCGCGTAAAATCTCATCATGATGAAAATTTTTAAAATAAAACATTGATTTTTATTTATATTTTTTTAAACAGATAAGAACGAACAATAAATTTTTATTTGTCATATAGTTTCAATATAGTATAAAATATGAAAACATAAAGTTTAAATAAATTCAGCATAGATAATTTTAGATTGATAAAAATGTACATTATTATGCAGAAATACTTAGGATTATAATTATGTCAATTATCGATTCATCGGAAAGTTGATTTTTAAAAAAATAAGGTAACATACTACAGCTTAATGGGCTTCATCGTGTCTAGTTTGTATAGTAGATTTAGCTAACTATAGTTAAAAAGTATTTAAGCTAAGAAAAATTGCACTCTGTTATTTTCGACTCTCCGACTTTTCCATGTGAACCATCATCACCTCTTTATGGTGTTTTCTCCATTCTACTATTGTAAGTTTCACGTCAAGTTCATCATTTACAACAAAAAAAGATTAAATCCAACTTTTTAATCATTCAATTATTAAAATTTTTAGTAATTCAATTTTTTTGGGAATTGCTGATTTTTAGCAGAATCACTGCGAAACATGTTTAAGCCTTGTTATGTACAAAATATTTAATACAAAAGTTCCACTCGTTAAAAAACTGTAGAACCTCACATAAATTAACCCGTTCCGGGAAAACAGGCAGGTGACGATGTAGTATAAGAACATAATTTATTTACTGATATTATTAAGTTTAAGTAAAATAAGTTCCTTGTGGAAATATTTCATTGAAGCCAGATCAATAAACTATAGGATGGAGCAGATATCGAATGCACAATTGCAAATGCAATTTATGATAACGCTTATGATGGACGAACGATAAAACAATGTCGATAATTTATAGTCTTTCTTATCCTGGACTTATTATTCTGAGATTACAAGCGTGTGTACTATGTAAAATCAAGCAACATTGCTAACTCCTATTTAAAGCATACTAGAGAATATTTACCGTTGTCTTACCCTCTCAGTGATGGGAGCTGTCTTTGAATACCTACATTCAATATTGTTAGTCTCTATCTTTCATACGTATTTGTAGCTCGTGATCTCGGATCTCGTGCCAATTTGACACAAATCAAAATTAAAAACCGTTATTCTTCTATGTGTACAAAGATCTTTTCAACATTTATATAATGGAACTACAAATAAATTTTATCTTCTGCATTCCACCAGGTAGAACTTTGACTCTCGTCTAGTGTTATAAATAGAAATGTATATCCTTCTATAAGCACAAAGTTACTCAAATACATAAGTCAATAGCAATGACGTCACATTACATTGACGGTGTTCTGCCGTATCGATCTTTAAAAATTGCTGTCAATTATGTTATAACATAATTGTAAAAATATACGCGTGTTGTGAAATCAACATAATATCTATTAGGATCTAGTATCACCCCACATGTAAGACAAGAGCCAAACGGTTTTTCGGTGTTCAGTGTGTAGTTTAGAGACAACCCTTAAAGGTATGCCCTGAATTCCATCTTAGTACACCTATTTGTGCATTTACGCACTCTAGTCAACATAATCATAAAAAAAAACTATAATTAAGCATATCTAGTATCTAAGGTATTTTACATGATATATTGAGAATAAATGTTAGATTTTTGTCTGAACAATTACCATCATTTGTATGTACTCTATACTCATAGTTAATAGATGTCTATGATATTAAGAGATTTGTATTGATGTTTAATGTCTAGTTTCATGTTTATTCATGATCTTAATAAAGATGTAAAAAAAACAGTTTTTCATTGAACAACCCAATATATTCATACATACATACACTCACGCTTTTTTCCATAGAGCTAGGCAGAAACTACAGAACGCCTTATGCTACGATTCTTGCATACTTCTTTAGCTTCGTCATTCATACATTCATACATTTTTTCCATACACATGCCGGGTACTACGCACCTAACCTTTCTGAAGGATCTCACCAATAAGGTCGTGGTATGTCATTCTAGAGAGTCCCCTCCCGGCTACTCCACTGACATTTGCTTTATAAATCCATAATATTATAAACAAAAAGACTTATTTTGCTAATTATAAACACAATGGATTTAATTATTAGTGCCAGTACTTTTTTTTTTATGGAATAACTCGGCGGGTGTATTCTAAATCTGAACAAATTGCCAACAATTTGAGTGTAAAGTGCCTACCGTAGCAATGTACGAGCAATGTACGTTATCATATTAAAAGCATACGATTCTGCTATTAACGGTTAAAAAGTAATTTAAAAAATAAAAATTATTCACATTAAGAGCCTGTCCAATTTTATTAGCAACAAATTTTTGCCCGGCTTACGTTGCTATGTCTAAATTAAAAGGACTTGTGTGAAATGACATTTCGTTTTGTGACTTTAAGCACAATATAAGAATCTAACAGTAGCGTAACTTCATACAAACGGTCGGAAGACGAGTCATACCTACGCGCCTTAGTAGTCAGGGTACGCGGTGGTACCCAAACAGTCGCGAACGCGCCGCAGTGATGAACGAATTTGTGATGGTTTTGTAAGCAGTGAGCGTGCGATTTGAAAATTATTTATTGAAATAAGTACAAGTACCTACTTACGTAATATGTAAAACGGCAATAATATACTATATTGTGCTGTTTTTGGCTGCTTGAATTTCCGATATATACGAGAGAGAGATAAGATTTTTAAATTATCTGGAAACTTTCTCCTGGAAAATATTTTTATTCTCTATACCTGCTATTACGTAATTTGTTTCATTGTAATAGGTAAGTATTTAGCTTTTTCGTTAGATTAAAAAACTTGGATTAATAAATTAATTAGTGGATGTTGGGAAAAAAGCGACACATGAGTGACCTACCTACGCTCACAATAATAAAAACTAGAGATGCTTCCTAGGCTAGGCTATCAACTTATGTACTTACATTAGGTATGTATATTATTGAATTAGACGAAATGTCAAAACGAAATTATGAAATGAGTATGAGAGTTATAAATGATAGGTAAGATTTATATTATAATTTATTTACCTAGGTAATAAGATTTACATCATAGTTTAAGTAAATCTTACTGTAAATCTTATTAGTAAATGGTAGCGCATATACGCGATGGTAGACATTAAGTATCGTCACAATATAAGATTGTAGGTATGGCAAATAGATATTGCTTGAATTCTTCAATAACGCACCCAGAAATAACATTTTTATACTATCTCGCAACTCCGAAAGTAAAGACTATAAAATATTTTTTATATACCTTTATAAAGTTTTAACAAATTACGTACCTAATTTGTTTCTGTGTTTATAGGTGGTGTTTCGCTTTTTCTTCCGAGTAAAATACCTAGATTATTTAAACTAGTGTAGGCGGCAGCCCTATAGCGTGTTTACGTTCCGCGCGGCTTTAGGTAATAACTTCAAGGCCATGGCCGGAGTGCGAATACTGTATAGATTCTTATACTGTGCTTTTAGTGAAGTAGATAAAATTGGAATAACTTTAATATATCGATTATGTAAAACCTAAATTGACAAAATTAAATATTGATATAATTTTAAAACAATAGGTAACAGATTGGTTAATAATTATAACATATACATTAATTATTATATTATTAGAAAGTACGACAGAGCGTGGTTTTAAAAAAAGATTTGTATGCCCCTAGGCCAAAGTAACAATTTACAGAGTCAGAATTACATCAGGGCAAACAAACAATAATTACACGTAATGATCGGACAGAGATACGACGTCACTATCACAATAATTACTAGTGGACAACACACGTCCGGCGCCTCCGAGCTCCCGAGCAGAAGACGTGTGCGAGTTGACGTATAAGAATCTCTGAAGCTGCGGCATCTATGTTGGCAGAAGATAATAACATGCTGCCGTGTCGTCGTCATAATTGCGATGGAATTAGAACATATTTTTTGATTATTTAAGCAATAGAACAAAAATAAATCAGAAAAATATGATTATGCATTGCTATGTTATGGAAAAAAATAATTTTATTAATCCAGGTTATCAGCTGAATGATGAAACATAATCGATATATTAAAATTAAAAAACTACTTCACTAAAGTCACAAAACGAAATGTCATTTCACACAAAAAAATTGTTGCTAATAAAATTGGACAGGCTCTTAATGTGAATAATTTTTATTTTTTAAATTACTTTTTAACCGTTAATAGCAGAATCGTATGCTTTTAATATGATAACGTACATTGCTCGTACATTGCTACGGTAGGCACTTTACACTCAAATTGTTGGCAATTTGTTCAGATTTAGAATACACCCGCCATTCTGATATCAGGTTGGCGGCTCATTTACTTTTTCTAATAACTTTGGTTTGAGAATAGTACATTGCTTCAAATTGAACGTACATTCGGTACATTGCTCGTACATTCCTCACACGCATATCGCATCGCCATCGGTAGTCATACACCCGCCATTCTGATACACACCGGCAAACGAGCAGGCGAGCTACCTGATGGTAAGTAGTCATCGCCGCCCATGGACATCTGCAAAACCAAAGGAGTTGCAGATGCGTTGCCGAGCCTATTTAGGGAAAGGGAGGGGAAGGAGAAAAGGAGAAGGAAGGTGATTGGGGGAGGAATTGGGCCTCTGGCCCTCTACTTACAGATACTTCGGTTAAAAAGTGCTTATTAATTCAAACCCATCCTTTATAATAAATAAATCATAAATCGCGCATTGTTTTTGAATTCAAAGACATTGTGGATTCAGGTGAAGTAAATAAAATATCAAATATTTAAATATATTTCAATTTATTGTCCAATAATTTACTCATACGTTCGTCCTTAATACTAAAACTAAATAATACCTAAAGATAATCCACTGTTTTCAAATATCACTACCGTATGTTGATCAAAAAGTATCAAAAAATAACTTTACTTCTCCAGTGCTAAATTAAAAATACTTTTCAAATGTCTAGACACATGTTCCTTACTACCATTACTAACAAGAACAATATTCTACACATAATAATATAATTTTGTTTGGCTCAGACCACAAAGATATCGGAATTGCCCGCCAAAAAAACGGCCCCGGAAAAGTCGATAGAAAAATTTAAGATTTTTTTCCGTTATACATGTCGTATCATGCATACCGTACCGAAACCTGCATGTCGAGGTTTTTTCGACGTTACGTGTAGTGGACAAGGTGGACTATGGGTAGCCTCGACCCACTAAAAAGTGTGGTTGGAATGCTAAGAGGAGACCCGTGCCCAGCAGTGGGACTACTATCAACCAGCACTGTTACAAAGTAAAGTTAATTTTTAACTTACATTTAAAACAATAGAGATCTAACATTTGTAGCCTAAATTATTAGTAATTATTTGTATAACACTTACATTGTTATCAACATTACTAAGGATTTCACTTACATTCTATAGAACACAATGTTATTGTTTATCACAATTTAAATATTTTCAGTATCAAGTTAGATTATTATGAATATTGATTCACAGTGGGCCTTATCTATTTTTACTTTCAGGCGTATTGGGAACTACTGGGCTATTTGTAACACTGGACTATTTGTAAATCACTGTGTTATTTGTGAACAACGTGGCTATTTGTAAATGAATGCTAATTTATTCCATATAAGTCACTCACTTTATATGGAAATAAGATAGTCCAAAATATTTTGGTATACTTAGAATACTGGACTTTTACATATCATACGAAAAAAATACAGATCTTTTGGATTTAGAGTATACCTTTCATTCACGCTTAATCTTAACCTAATTAGACAATTTAGAGACATTCTTAAAACACAGATTTTTTGCGAGGTTACTATACCTTAAATTAACATTTATATTATCTAAATAACAAAACAAATATATTTGTATAATAATAATACTTCATAGAAAAACTATGTAACTGAAAAATAATCTAGCCTAAAATCACTGCATTAATTATTAAATCTAAAATAAACCTTATACTATAGTACTATAGTTTAAATTCAAAAAGCATGAATTTAACATAGATGCACGGGTTAAAAATTTAGTTTTTCAAGATTATAAAACTTAGCTCACTAGTCTATTAAAAACTGAATGAGGTATATGTAGCGTTGTCCCAAGATATTCTAACAAACTCAAATAATCTGAAACACACCTTCTGTTTAAAGAATAAAGTCTTAATTACTGTTTAGGCTCCATTATTGAAATAATTTGATTTCTGACTCGCGAATATTCAACCTTATAACTCTTATAATAAAATCTACTTTTAACTTATAGATGAGTGTGGAACCTAAGATAGAAACACGCGCACGATATCACTACATAAAGAAAGCAAAGTTAATAAAAATCTCTGTTCCTAGACAGCACGTTTCGCCGAAAACTTTGTTGATAGAAAGCATTGCGCGTAGATAGCTCGGTCTATAGGACGCACTGTTGACAGAAATCTCTGTTCATAGATAGCACGTCTTGCCGGAAACTAAGTTTATAGAATCCACTGTTTCCAGATACCTCGGTTCACAGAAAGTGCCTCTGGTGAAGAACCTCTGGAGAATAATCTATCCCTATTTATTTCCATTAAAAAGCGAAAAGTTCATGCATGTTTCTATCTTAGGTTCCACATTGCTTATAGATATATCACAGAGTTATTCAGTAGGTTTCCAACAGACCACTGCTCTCATATCATCGGGGGCTTGCCCGAATATCCTATTGCCTTCGGGGTCTATATACTGGTTTAGTTGATAATCCAAAAGAGTTTGGTAGCCTAGGACGTCCGTACCGAGTTGCTGGAAGAGAGTAACAAATTTTTAGCCTTTCATTTGTTGATCATATAATATGGGGACAATTTTCCCAGTAGTGCGTCGGTTATTTGCTAAAGTATGAAGTGTTGAGTTGGTAGAATCGACTGTTGGGTTCGTCCCAGTTTTTTCCAACGACAAATGTATTGCCGCTAAGCAATTATGTGCTAACATTATCGTGTTCTGGTTTAAAGAAAATGGGAAAATGAGACATAATCACCGAGGTCTCAATATGATAACGCTCGGGTGGTACTACTGGTATTGCTGTCGTCTAAAGACTGCCGTTACCACTTATATTAGGCGGTTCAAACGCTTGTTTGTTTGTCACCATTATTTGTTGTTATAGAATTTTAGAAGTCATGTGCGTATTAATTTTTTTTTAAAAAAGCTTGCAATGTGGGTCGCACATTACTAGTATTCTTGTCAACCCCTCTTACTAAGCTAAATGCTTGTGTTACGAGTGAGTTCACGTCGATAATGCAATGGGTGGGTTTTCAACCACATGATCGCAAGTCCGACGCTCTAGCCATTAGGATACCGCCGTTTCGAATTTTTATCACACGCTTAAACGGTGAAGGAAAACATGGTGAGGAAACCTGCATGCCTAAGAGATTTTCTTGACGGCATGTGAAGTCCACCAACCAGCAGTAGGCTGGCGTGGTGGACTATAACCAACTCTCATTGTGAGAGGAGACTCGTTCCCAGAAGTGGGATAATATTATATGGGTTTTTTGATGATGAATGACGATTGCCTCATTAGTCTAGTGGTCCCAAGCCCGACTGCTACGATAGAGGTCCTGGGTTCGATCCCCAGGTTGACCAGTGTTATTCGGTTTTTCGCTGTAATTCCTCTCATTCTCATTTTGAGAGCCAGCAGTGGGAAGAAAATATATGGGTTGATGAAATTTACCTGTGTCAACGGACTAGTGTTAGTTGTAAACACCCCCCGGAAGCCTCTATCCTTGGCAACGTTCATGGTCGCGTTTTCCAGCGCTCTGATGGCGGCCACGTTCTCGCGAGGAGTCAGGGTCTCCGCTGTTGCCATCATGAACGAGTGGAGAATTGTGCCTAGAAACAAATACAATTAAGTTTATTTTTCTATGACCACTCATTGGTCCAGTTCAGACTGATGGGATTGTACTGTTTTCGGACGTCACAAATACGTGATAAATAATATAAAAGAAATACCTACCCTATTATATAAGAGTATTTATAAGGAAAAGAAGGAATGAAAATAGCTAAAAAAAGCACGTGAAATATTTACGATTGAAAATAGTATAAACCTAAGTCCAAATTGAATAAGGACCTAAAATATCCGATTGGTTGTAACATTCTGACTCTATTTTTAACGAGTTTTCTCAGTGATACTGTTGAACTAGTGTAAAGATAACTTAAAAAAAACTCTTTTAAACACTTACCCTTTCCGGGCGGCAGCATCGTGTCCCTCACGGTGCCCTCAACGAACTCCAAGAACATCATAATCCTCATCAGTCCGACAGTCTCGTCAGATTCCACCTCCGGCTCATCCCGGGCGTCGAAGTTCAAAGCCACAGCTACCAGAGCTCCAGATGCTGTGAAAAGCAGAAGAATACATTAGTTAAGCGTGAGTAAAGTTCTTGAAAATATACATATACTCATGCCTTTTTCCCATAGAGTAGGCGGAAGCTATGGACCGCCACTTGCTACGACTCTTGCATATTTCTTTCGCTTCTTCCACATTCATAAATCTTTTCATACACACGCGTCTGTTGCGAGTACTACGCTCCTGACATTTTTGGAGGACCTCGCCGATAAGATTGGTGTATGTCCTTCTAGGGCGTCTAGGAGGACCTCTCCCGTCACTACATTACACTACATTATCTGTCATCCGCAACCTTATCAAACAATTTTTTATTCTATCATCCCTTGTTACACCACAAATACCTACTTGAAAATTACGGGGAGCGTTGAGCAGTGAAAGGTGTATAAAAACTGCGGGGAGCATTTAGCAGTGATGTTAATCGTAATAAATGTAGATGTAAGCGAAACTGGTGCAGCTAGAGCGTAGCAAGTGGAAATTAGAATCCCCCCCACCCACCCCTTAAGAAGACAAGCTAAAGTAAGAAAAACACAAGAAGAAAGATGTCACCATCACTCTAATGCGGAATCTTAAAATTGCAGCGATTAGACTGTAAATTGACCATAAAATATGATGGCTACAAAATAATGATTTGCAAAGTTGTTCCGCGAATAAATATTACTTACCATTTTTAAGGACAACGCTAAGTTTGCAGTTGATGAGCGCTGGCCAGATGCCGCTGATGAGCACCGCGTAGTCATTCGTGTCAATTTCATGCTTCAAGAACGACTCCAATTCAGCCTTGTTGTAGAAGGATGATACTATCATGCTGCGGAAAAGAGGATTAGGATCAGTTAAAAAGTATTTTTCTTCTTTTCGAATAAATCCATATGTGCGTCGGTAACCGTCTGTTTAAATTTTCACGTCTATACGCGATAAAATTTGACGTAAAGATAGATTACAACCTGACAAAGGACATAGGCTTCCATTTTTCTCAAAAAGTCCTTTAGGATGCAAGTCAAACCCCCACGGTTTAATTCGCATTCTAACAGCTAGTGGGAAATATTCCTATTATTCTCTTGAATCACTGGCCCAAAGGGCTAACGTGCTAATTGGCATTGTACTAATATATGGCATTCTTTAAGAATCCTCAACGGTGCAGGTATACGGTCACTGGGCACTCCAGCAAATGGAGTATTTTCTGCGCAGGGGCACCACACTTGCGCTTATGACAGAAGGATTTATAACCCCCCCATTTAGATAAGTTGAGATTGCTGTAGCCTACTTTTCAAAAAGAGTAGAATTAAGTCACAGGTCTCCATGATCTCCCCAGGTTCGTAATGAATGCACTTTTCCAAAGCAAAATAGGTATTAATCGCTTCACTGGTGAAGAAAAATATCGTGAGGAAACTTCTATAGTTATAAGAGGAATTTTCTTGCTGAAATGTCTGCCAAACCTTTCTTATTTTGAGAGGAGAAGTATGACCCGCAGTGGGATGCTTCGATCAATACCTCATCATCTTTCTGTCCTTTTCCCAATTTATTTGGAGTCGACGCAGCATAGCCTTTTCTTCAATTATTTCCACTCATTCTTTACGGTGTCAATACAGTTAGAAGAAGGATAATTACACACTCACTCAATAACTGATTGTTTGTGCTCATCTATGAGCGGCTCTGCTGTAAATAGATCGCTGTCGGCGGTGTCATGGTTGGGGCTGGTAGACATATGGGTCAACACCTCGCCAAGGTTGGATGCGCCCAAGAAGTCGCTGATCTCTGGAACATCAACGAAGAATATTATTAAAGGAAGTAAATGGCAATGTCACCACACATATTGAGGCAAAAAACTTTATGGCACATCAGACACACCCGAGAGACGTTTAGCTTTATATCCAAGTCGACTGAAAAGGTAACATTCCTCTGTTAAGGCTATTGACATTTCCTAATATTATAAAGGGACAGAAAAAACCTTATCTTTGCACTACTTCCTAACTCAGTTCTGATAAGCCTTCAGATAAACAACTGCCATCAGGATGAGACCTCTGCAACCCAATTTATGGGTAACATCGATATCCTGATAAACTGGTTGTCTTTTTGGTCTTCCGACTACCACCAACGATTGTCGAAGGATTGATAAAACTCGGCTTAGTCTTTTGATAGCTCGTCATAAAATCTTGAGAAACTGATGTCGTCCTACTCACCAACATAATATCCCTTGTCCCTCAACCTAGTGATAGTGTAGATGGAGTTGAGTGAGTTCCCCCCCAGCTCGTAGAAGCCGGCCCTGGGCCCGATGGCGGCCCGGGCGGCCCGGCCCAGCACCGAGCCCACCGTCTCGAACAGGACAGTGGCGGCCTCCATGTCAGATGGCGCCACTGAGGAGTAGTCAAACTCAAGAGGAATTTCCGAGTCATCTGAAGAATGAGAAACATCATTGTTTAATAAATAAATAATGTAATTTATTGCTGATATTGTCCAGTAAAAACACCAGTGATTTAGTACAAGCTTCTAAATTAGAAATAGAACTACTTTGTAAGGATTTTATCGCGTTTTATTGATATTATTTCATTCCCGACGTTTTAGATCCTATACAGCCAGCTATACATACATGATCACAGACTGTTAAAGTTACTACTACCCTTCGTCTTTGGTAATTATTATTCGATCCGGTCACGCAAACTGAGGGACGGTCAACGTATTCTTCGCTCTTACAGTTTTGTAGAAAAGAAACTTAAAAGTATTTTTATTTTAATGTTTTATACCTATTCGTGTAAGTGCTAGAAATCAAACGACGAGAAATTAAAATTAAAAGTGCGTATTACTTGGGCAGAACTAGGAAATCGTGCTCCTCTATGCCTGTCTCATAATAATGTCGGAAGAATTTTACTTTTCATAGCAGCTAGGTAAAATCGTAAGTAAACTAACCATTGTTGTTGGTGTTTTCATACATCTTCAGTAAAGCTTGTCGGTCAACTTTTCCGTTCACCAGTAGTGGTACACTCTCCACTTCGATCACCTGAAACATTAAAAAATCTCAATCATTGCTGACGTCACTATAATTTGGAAGAGAATTCCGCCTACTTCGTGGGCTTAAGGCTAAATTGTTGGGGTTGGGTTAGGCTTTCGTCGAAGATTTTGGTGTAAAATAATGGATTCCGCGACTGCCGATGGATTCTCCTACGATAGCAATTTTCAAGCGAAAGTTTTAATACTTTACCATTTCTACTGCCATGAACCTACTTAGAACGTGATATAGTCGAAAAATATGCCGAAAACCAAGAAAAAATAGAATTTCGCGGCCGACCCTGACCCTTCAGCCTTAAGTTAATTTCAATTACACCAAAGCATTCTTATGTTCATTCAAAATTATAAATGCACAATGACGTCATCAAACCAGTGAAACTAAGTGGCCAATTACGAAGCGAATCCTGCATCGCACAAGCAACATTCTTTCTTTAGTTAGAGATAAATCACGGCTGCCTTTTTTACTAACTAATGTACACCGACGTCCCATGTAATAGGGGGCGAGCCTATTCCCATATACCGGGCACAAGATTTCGAGCTGCTACTGAGAATTTCATAGAAAAACCCAATAACACTGTTCGACCAGGGAACCCAGGACCTCTAGCGTAGCAGTCGCGCTTGGGACCACTAGACCAATGAACCAGTCTGTGTACCTACCTGTGGTATCATGTAATGGGTGAGGGAATCCTTCAAGGCAGCTTCAATGTGGTGCGCAGCTTTCCTCGCTTCAGGCTTGATAGTTACAAAGGCGAGGATCTCGGGGTTGCCTAAATCTAGACCGTAGCAGAGAACCACACCTGAGGAAGAAACAGTGAGAAAGATTGAAAATATTTCCAGGATTGTTTAAGATTGATAAATAACTTGTATTTGAGTTGATGGGCTCGTATTGCACAATAGATACACGCCGTGATATTATAGTCGTCTGATAGCCAAAAGATTGTTTTAATACTGATTATTTTGAGTAATTTCTACTGTTTGACTAAACTAAAAACAGCGAAAAATATCCGTACGTTTAAATTGGTCGAAGAACACGAAACTGCTGATTGTTTTTCTGTTTTTTTTTTTCAAGTTGAATATGGCTATGGCCTTTTGCGTCTAAGACGACTAATATGTCATGTCCATACCGTATGATTACATGAACATTTATTAATAAAGTATTAGCTTTCCGCCCGCAGCTTCGCCCGCGTGGACTACACGATTTTGACTGTTTAGATTTTTCCAATTCTGGCGGGAAATTGCGAATTATCCTTAAACATATCTTTTCGTCTGCTTCTTTGCTTGGGTAGACCACAAAATTTGCCCAACTTTATTATTTACCGAAATATAAACGCAGCTTATATCCTTTCCCAAGGTCTAGTCTATTTTTGTACCAAATTTCGTCAAAATCCAAACGGACTTTCATCCCCTATTTCATCCCCACACAGTTTGAAATTTCAAAAACCCCATATCAAATATTTATTTATTTCTTATCAAGTGCCCTATTATGAAAATATGAAGTTTCATGGTTTTATCTTGAAAAATGACGAATTCCCATACAAACGTTAACCCCTTCAAAACTATTTTTTGCAATAAAAGGTAGCCTATATCCTTTCTCAAGCTTTTGTCTATCCTAATACCAAATTTCATCAAAATCGGTTAAGTGGTTTAGGCGTGAAAGCGTAACAGACAGACAGACAGACAGACAGAGTTACTTTCGCATTTATAATATTAAGTAGGGATTAGTAGGGATTTTGTTCTCTGTTCTTCTTTGCTAAAGGACAACTATCTCAAAATATTATTGAAGTCTTTGACGAACACTGTAGGTATCCTAATTTAGAATTTGAATGACGAAGACGTCATTGTCAATGTAAAATACAAACATTGAATACTCTAGAATACAATGCCCGTGAATGTTGCCCGTTTAAATTATTCAGGCATTAATAAAGTTAATGGGGATTATATCAATTTTAATTTCTTTTTTGTTATATTGTATTGTATCAGAAATTTTATTTTGTATTTGATATTCACCATTGTAGTTAATTGTTGTTTAAACATTAATATAAATATTAAATAATTATTATTATACATTCGAAGCACTCTTCTGTTCGGTTCTGAGTATCAATGCACTTTACGTGCATTGATACTCTACTCTTCTAATGAAGGAGTCTCAAGATCCTCACATTTGTCAACGCCGTCCACGGCAGCCACGGCGCGGTCCACCTCGAGCAGGTCCACCCGGTGTCCCCTGATCTTGACCTGTGAGTCCGTGCGTCCAGCGTACAGGATCACTCCCTTCTGGAGCACCCCAAAGTCACCGGTGCGATAGAGACGACCGAAGTCTGCAAGTCAGATAAATAATTTTAGAAAGGGTAAAAATTTGTAATTGAAATCAAAGACAAGCCGTTGTAGTATGAAGGACAAGACGCCTAAATTCACTAGGTAAGGCCAACATAGGACGAATATAGGCCGATGATGATGATGAATATATATATTTTTTAAAGATGTAGTACTTTTGACCGATGAAACAACACTGATTTAGTTCTGAAAGTATCAAGTACAATATTGAATGAATGAATATTTATTTGCATTAAAATATGGTACAAAAATGATCTTTCTATATGTTAAGTTGCTTTACATGATTCGCCAGGAGCTGGGATGCAAAAAAAAATGTATATTTACAAAAATGCAGTTTCTTTCATACTTATTATTGGATTTGTAGAGATCAACAAAAAAATTATTTTGCCTTATAAGGATTTCGATTAATCACATTATTAAATTGCAAAGGATATGTAAAGAATTCTTATTATGAAAATTGCTCTATGTGGCTTTTTCAGTTCTTCTTCAGTTTCTTTGCATTTGGCAATGATATCTAAGGGACTGGGCTCGGACTTTGGGAAAAACTGGGCTAAAATCCATTCATCCATTTTTCCCAAAGTCCTTATTTTAAGATTCTAACTGGATGCAGTCAATAAATTTGCAGTTTTACATAAATCTATTTCCTTAGAAGCTCTGATCCTGAAAATTAAATAAGGTACACATTGCTATAGGTCAAGCTGGTTGGATTGGCGTTACGTACAATAAGAGGTCAGCGTAAACTGGATTTGGATAGTTCGTGAAGCTATGCATACCTGGATGAGCAGCATGTGGGTTGTCGCAGAACTTGTCGGCTCCCTGTCCCCCCACGTAACCAGTGGCCAGGTTGCACCCAGCAACCCATACTTCTCCAGGCTCAGACTCTCTTGCTGGGTTCATCTCTTCATCCAGCAGATACACAGCGCAATTGTTGAGAGGAACACCTAAAAGAGGAATTACAATAAGTTTATTTATACAAGACGTACTTTATGGTGTTAGTTGGTTTCTGGACTATAAGCTCAGTGCTTGTATCGGTGATACCAAAAGAGTTTTAGTGTCACTATTACACTAATGTATATTGGATTCCGTAGTCATAAATATAGTATAATGTAGTCTACAATATATGTTTTTCATTAAGCAATATTGTATTCATTTTTACATATAAAGTATATTATAAAAGGTAGGTATTAATATAAATAAACATAATACATTATACAATATAGACCTTAATATGCAATGCACGGAGCTTTGAGAAATTAGATTTCAATATTGTTGTGTGTACTCGTAGTTTTAAATGGACTAAAAGATATTTATTTCTTTGGTAGGTACTTCTTTTCAGATCGACACAAGCACAAGAAAGGGGAGTAAAATTTAGTATGAGGATAGGAAGACCATACAAATAAAATATGAATTATTTTTTAATCTTACCAATAGGTACTGTAGGATGTATATCCAATTGACCGGCGTTCTCCAACACGTAATATGTCACATCACCCATGACCTCAGTACTTCCATAAAAGTTGGCTAGCTTATAACCATTATGGTCTCCGAAACACTTGAAGAACTGCGCTGCCAAGTCTTTGCTTAGAGTCTCCCCAGAACAGACCCAGAGTTTGAGGTGCTTCAGAGGCCTTTCAGAAGGCTTCAAAGACAGGTACATCAGAATAGAGCGTAGAAGAGTGGGGACTAAAACCAGACGCTGGATCTGAAACAGAAGTTTGTATTTTGTTAGTCAAGTGTGTATTGCATGTTACCTGATGTTACAATATTTGTAGCCTTGGCAATAGGGAAAGACAAGGCCACACTGCCTTGTCTTTCCGTTAGAAGTTGGAACAAGTTCGACAAATCCTTGTAGCCCATAGGTGACAGACGAGGCATTGTAAAAAAAAATTTAAGATATTGTTATATCATTAAAAACAGGTGAGAGTTTAACGATGGTTTTAACATTCATATAAGTAGGTTATTAGAATTATTGCTAGCTCTCCGCCCACGGCTTCGCCCGCTTGTTTTCTCGACTTTTCTGTAGTATGTATATGGAAAGCTTCCTCTTGAATTGCTCTATTTAAAAAAACACGTCAATATCCGTTGAGTAGGTTTAAAGATTTAAGCATACAAAGTAGAAAGTAGAACGAGTTAAAGTTAAAGTAGAACGAGTTTGTTTGTTTGGAGAGTTCCCAACATAGGTTCAGGCAGCGGGAAACGACTTTTTTTTATACTATGTAGTGATAGCGAAGTGATATTAAGTACATACATATTATTTTTATATGTCTATATGAAATTGACATTTAATATAATGTGGCTATTTATACTAGGCACTAAATTCAATAAATTCAACAGATATATCAAAATGTCTCTTACCTCATTATCAGCCAAAACGTTGACAAGTTTTTGTGGATCCTTGGTAGTTTCCTTAGACAGGATCATCAGGGTCCTACCATGAAGCAGGGGTCCCCAGATCTCGCACACAGAGTCCACAAAGGTCAGGGCAGTCTTCCATACGCAGTTGGCTTCGGAATCAGAATAGGGGAACGTATGGAACTGCCACCAGAGGCGGTTGCAGATTGCCGAGTAGGATAGGCGGACTCCTGGTTAAAAGGAACAGAAAAGGGCAGTTTAGGATATCTGCATGTTTAGGCCGTATTAATTGGGGAGGTTAATAATCAATTATCAGATTTTCTTGACAGCCAGTGAAGTCTGCCTACCTGCAGTAGGCTAGCGTGGTGGACTATAGCCTAATCCCTCTCTTTCTGAGAGGAGACCCGTGCCCAGCAGTGGGATAGTGTAATGCGTTGATGACGATGATGATGATTTGGGGAGACGATTGATTAACCTTTGTCAGAAAAGAATACAATGTGTTGAAAAAATTTAGTAAAATCGTTCGTGGTACTTGATATTTATATGTGTGTGTCAAGATGCGTGCCAAGCAATCGGCTCCTCCAGGCAAAAATTTGATCCGTGCAGGGGCAGGAACAAATTTTTGTTTAACCTACATACAGTTGTTCTGGATCTGGCTCTTTGTGTATATAAGATTTATGTTTGTAGACGCACCCACGATAAAAGAAATGTATAATGTGCCGTCGCCAGCACATCAGGTTATACAAAACTGTCAAATTTCTCCAAATTATTTTAAACCTTAAAATGTGGAGTTCAAAATCCTTTGAGAAAATTTGTTATTTTGTGGTGACGGTGCATACAAAATAAAAAAATACCTTTAGGAATGCCCGTACTTCCGGAAGTGTACAACACAATGGCGATGCTCTCATTTCTAGCCGCAGCAAGCACATCTATTTCCTGGACTGGATCAGCTGACAGTCCACCGGCTTCGTGCGACAACTCTTCGAAGGACACTGCCGGAATGCCACTGGTGGCAAACATGGCGGGATTTGCTGAAAGGAGAAAAGTGAACGCAATGTTACGTAGGTTTATCTTTTACTAGCTTTACGCTCGCGACTTCGCCCACGTGGAGTATACGTTTCTTGCCACTTTACTGGATAATAACTAACTATAGCCTATGTCACTCAGGAATAATGTAGCTTTCTATTGGTGAAATAATTTTTTAAACCGCTCCAGGACTTTCAGAGCTTATTCAATGCAAACAAACAACGAAATAAACAATCTAATCTTTCCTCTTTATAATAATAAGTTAAGATTATTAAGGTGAAAAACTGAATAGGTACAGAAAGTAATTAAGAAAATCCTGCATAAAATAGAACCTCTAAATTATGAATTGACATAGAAAAGCTTACAGTTATAAAATAATTATAGGTATACAATGTTATAATGAAGAATCTTTTTGTTTTTTTTTTAATAAAAGGCTTACTAGAAATGTGGATCGGTATTGCAATGGGTGGGTTTCCAACCGTCAATTACATGATCGCTTCCACCGCTTCAATTTATCTCTTCAACAAATTTTATCGAACTCTGTTTAGTGTTTTAGTTGTCAAACTCAAAAAGTACTTTTACATTTATAAAATTGGTATTAATGACGTCACCTTTAGAAGAATAATATCTTACCAGTGTCATCATAGATGATGAGAGCTGGCTCAGCATCTTTGAGGATGTGCGAGACCCTGGCTTGCGGGAAGCTTGGCTCCATCGGCACGTAGGCAGCTCCCGCCTTCCATATCGCCAACAGCGTGGCAATGGTACTGAAAGTTTCAGGTTTTGTAATAAGATAAATAAATATAAATAACTGCCTCATTAGTCACATGGTCTTAAGCGCGACTGGGTTCCTGGGTTCGATTCCCAAGTCGAGCAAAGCGTTATTGAGTTATTCTATGAAATTCTCAGTTGCGGCTCGGAGACTGGATTTATGTCCGATTAATGGCAATAGGCTTGTTCATATTATATGGGATCTAAACATACCCGCGTACTGTGGGTGTACTTTAGTACACCTCTGCCTAACCTTTCATATATTGTAATAAGATGACAAACAAGCATAGCAAGCTGTAGTAGTGCAACTTCAAAAAAAGGGTTTGGAAAAGGAATACTCGTATAAGACGGACTCATAACCTATTTAAAAATAATAACATTACTTATTTTTATATTTGAATACAAAGTGTTAATCTGTGGTAATTTGTTACTCTTTCTTTACTTACATAATCTGTCACTTTTATTAAATAATTTGCGGGTAGTTTTGTTTTTATCGGCGTCTCAAGATAAACAGTTTAGGATTTTTAGTCATGGTCGTACGCTCCCGCGGGTCGGGTGTGTCCAGAAAACATTTTCTGGACACACCTGTGCATAAGATTATATTGTTAGAAAAGGAATCTTGTATTTTGGTCATTGACTTTTAAATAACCTTATTTATTGCTAGTGTCTGTGAATATTTGACTGGAGACGCCAACGCCAAGTCAACGATGAAGACCGTGGGGAGATCGCCTGTCCTGTGAGTTTATTCATACCTCTAATTGCAAATCAATTTTCTATTACCTATCTCTTTATCGCGGAGGTGTATTCACCAATATTTACACAAAACAACTATCACCTGACATCCCAATGACTTTATATTTATATTAAATATGGATAATATTGATATCATAAGGCTATTATTGCACTTGAGGGTTTAAGTGTGTATAATTTATTAAGGTTAAAATATGACATAATACTCGTGCGGTCAATAATGTGGTATTTGATAACTATATAGGTAATAATTTTTGGGGTGTAACGTTATTTTTTAAAACTATGTTTGTTGAAGTAGATAGATATGGATATGACAGTTGGGCATTTGTATATAGGATTCTAATCTACTATTCGATATCCGTTCGGATAGTAAAATAAGGACGGCAACTATTCAGTATCCGGATTAGCCGGATACTGCCGGATATTTTTGTTATGTTAGGGCCACGCTGTTCGCAGCATGAATGAGCGGGCTTGACTGGGGAAGTACCACACTTTTGCAGAAGACCGACGTCCGAGTAGTAGCGTTTCGCTACTGCACTTCGTTCAGTGAGCGAGAGGGCCGGAGGCTCGATATCTCCCTCAATCCCCTTCCATCTTTTCTCCTTCCCCTCCCTCCCCCCAAAAAAAACTCTGCAACGCATCGGCAACTCCTTTGGTATTGCAGATGTCCATGGGCGGCGATGACTACTTACCATCAGGTAGCTTGCCTGCTCGTTTGCTGGGTTAACCCATAAAAACATATTCGTTTCATCTCAAATGTTTAGCGTGGTCTCCGTAAATATTAAGTTGATAGTTACTTGTGTGTCGGTTGCATGCATACGGCGATGACATAGTCCCCGTCCCGGTTGGCCCCTGAAGGTCCGGCGCGGGATGTGATCGCCCGGGCGAGCGAGTTGGTCCGGGCCTCTAGCTCCGCATAACTCACTCGTACACTACACGTCTCGTCTGAAATAAAAAAAAATCATAGTCTATTTTATATGTACATTATTTATGTATACAGTATAATATAAATACTAATATAATATGTATAATGACTGCCTCATTAGTCTAGTGGTCCTAAGCGCGACTACTACGCTAGAGGTCCTGGGTTCGATCCCCAGGTCGAGCAAAGTGTTATTGGGTTTTTCTACGAAATTCTCAGTAGCAGCTCGTAGTCTGGATTTTTGCCCAGTTAATTGCAATAGAAAAAGAATTGTATTATTTTGTTCTTAATATTTTATTGTCTGTTTAGTACTTATTTAATTTCATGGTAGATCTCTGTCTATCTTTTAATTTTAAGTTTATTTTTAAATCTCCGAACCAAAAACTGACTCCAGCTTCCACGAGACAGGCCCGACCTAGTGTGGAAGCTACAGGAAACTATCTCCGTAAAACACACTTGCAAAACCAATAATAATGTTACCTAAATGTCTGGAAATGTAATTATTTTCAACCGACTTCAAAAAGGAGGAGGTTCTCAATTCGTCTGTATGTTTTTTTTTTTTTTTTTTTGTATGTTTGTTACGCGATATCTCCGCCAGTTGTGGACCGATTTTAATGATTGTTTTTTTGTTTGGTAGGTCATACTTCAGAGGTGGTCCCGTTCAAATTTTATCGAAATCGGTTAAGCAGTTTTGCAAATATCAACAAAAATCTAAAATTTGTTTACATCGATGATATTATCGTTTACTCTGAAACATCGCTGTCTTATTGGAGCAGTGCGTTTAGTTGACTAACAAGTACTTCTAAACAAACTTTCCACTAAAAATTACAAAATAAAATTACTTTTAACAAAAAAGTTAAACCGCCTTCAAAAAATAATAAAATAATTTTGTCTAAAACAGTTTGGGAAGTCGGTGGCGAAAATAAAAGACCCACTCAAATAGAAGTCTAAGACTTCCCAAACTGTTTTAGACAAAATTATTTTATTATTTTTTGAAGGCGGTTTAACTTTTTTGTTATTGAGTAATAAATTTATTCTTATTCTTATTCTTATAGGCTTGCCCCCTATTACATGAGAGCTAAGCATACCGGCGAAGTGTGGGTGTACACATTAGTACACCTCTGCCTAACCCTTCGGGGAATACAGGCGTTATGGTATGTTTTATAAACATGGGCTCATTATGATTCAATGAACTCGCGTGACCCGTCAATCGAGTATGTTATCATTTTTTTTTAATAACTAATATTATAATTCAATGCTGGCTGATCGTAATTATATCTTTATTTATATTATTTGTGACGAGGTCACATTGATTAGATTATCACAATCAATAAAAATAAATTCAATAATAATGAGTTAGTTTTTAGTATGTATCTGGGGGCAAAAATGGAAACCTTTGGTGCGCCAAACATCCAGTGTAAGTTGTCATCTAAGTGCACGAAAGCTTACATAATGCGAGATGAACTTATACTGGAATATTCGGCCCGTGTTTTTATAATTTTTTTATGGGTGAGGTCGGCAAACAAGTAGACGAGCCACCTGATAGTAACTTGTGATTTTTTTTTAATAGCTTGCTAGCATTGTGTGTCGCTCATTACTAGTATTCTTGTTAACCCCTCGTGCTAAGTAAAATGCTTGTGTTACGAGTGGGTTCACGTCGGTAAATCAATGGGTGGGTTCGAACCGACAACCACATGATTGCAAGTCTGACGCCCTAGCCATTAGGCTACCGCCGTTAGTCATAGCCGCTCATGGACACCTGCTACACAAAAGGAGTTGCAGATGCGTTGCGAGCTTACTAACTATCGCCGTCGTCCGTCACTTAGCATTGTCTAAATAATGCGAAGAAAATACAAATTAAAAAAACCCCGACAATTGCATTATATCTCGACCAATTTTCATCAAACATAGCTAAGAACACTCCCATCCATACTCATAACCCAAGAGTTATGAGTATGAATGTGGACAGATGGAGGGGTAGAGGGAGACCAAAGAAAAGATGGATGGATTGTGTGAAGGTATATATGATGCAAAAGGGATTGAATTGTTAGGTCTTGATTATTTTAATGATTTTAGTATCTTTTTTTAAGTAATTCTACTGGCAACACCGACACTGTCATGAAGTTAGTCACGTGTTGTAAAGGGTGGGGACACTTCATGGCGGTGTCTCGACCGTCCTGACTGGGGCATTCTGTGGCTGGCCGCGATCGTGGCAAGACGTTTGGCATACTCTGTATATTTGTGCACCTTATTGTAATTAAGTGTACCTAACTCATTAAATGATAAATTGGTTATAAGTTGAACTTTTGTATTAAAACCTACCTCCGGCTGGTAGTGATAAGAGTTGTTGGTGAATAAGGAAATAAAGGTTATTTAAAGGTAATTATTGTTATTTTAACTATTATCCCTTTTTAGTGACTTCGTAAGATGGAGAATTACTACATTTCAGAAGTGGGATGTAGCCTGCACTCTTTGTTCTTTAAATCTGTATTATGTGTATGTAGGTATTTTGTTATTACTGTGGGTAAAAGAATAATGATTATAATATATATAGAATTATAATAATAATTTTTAATTTCGTAATCTATGGAAAAAGCTATGCTACAATTTCACTATTTTAGCAAAGACCTACCGTCTTTGAGTTTTTATTTCTTTTATTTTTCTTTTCCTTTTAGACAAATGTTTTCCTTGATTAATGTAACCGTTGTTTTTGTTTTGAGTTCCAGACAATGCCACGAGATATTGAACAGTCTCCTCTGCGCCGTTTAACGACGCCGGATCGTTGTGATTCAAGATCTAAGGATGCAGCCAGACAGCGCAGTCGAAGCTATCGCAGTCGCAGCCCTGTACGTAGCCAGGCTAGGCAACGGCAGGGATCGAACTTGCAAGAACGTGAGCAGGAACTTGAGTATCAGCGAGAGCGACTCAAGATTCTCGAAGAAGGGATCATCAGGGAGCGCAGTTATCAACGCGAAAAGGAGAGACGCCGAGAATCATCCCGTTCGAGTTCTACCCGTGCAGATCATCAGAGACAGCGTGTCGGGCGCACGGAACTTGGACAAGGATCTAAAGAACACAGCTCCACTACCCGGAAATCAAGGTCACGTAGCCCTACTTTTTCTTCTAAAGATATTATTAACCTTTTAAATTCACTCAAATCTCAGCCAGTGGCAGCAAGCACCTCATTACTACCCACGATCAATCATAAAAATATTTTACCAGAATTTGATCCTTCAAATAAGAATCAGAGGACAGACATTTGGCTCAGGAAAGTAAATGAGTGTGTTTCTGTCTATGGCTGGGATGAGAAGACTACGATCCACTTTGCTATGCAGAAACTACAGGGGTTGGCCAAGGTCTGGTACGAAAGTCAAAATTCAATCTTATTTAATTGGAGTGAATGGCAAACTAAACTTTTGAGTGCGTTTCCTTGCGAACAGAACTATGGCCAAACCCTGGAGGAAATGCTACGTAGGAAGAGCAAGTATAACGAACCACTTGAAATTTACTTCTACGAAAAGTTAGCACTATTGAACCAATGTGACATCGTCGGAAAACGCGCAGTTGATTGTCTGATCCACGGTCTAAGCGATAAAACCATGCGATCAAGTGCTAATGCATTGCGTTGCACCCAACCTGACCAATTATTACAATTCTTGATGAGTAACCAAGATGCCTCACCACTAGCTGAATACGGTAAAGTCAAGAATAAAATAGGATCAGAACAGGATAATTCTTTGTCACGCAAATTGCCTAGTCAGTCTCAATCGTTCCTCACTTGTTTTAATTGTAAGGAAAAAGGTCACCCACACTTTAAGTGCCCAAAACCGCTTATTCAGTGCACTAAATGCAAACGGTTTGGTCACAAGGCTGAGGCATGCACATTTAAGAACGACATTCAGTTAGATCAAAAAGTTAGATCCAGCTCACATGATATCCCCAAAACTATGAAAATATCAGTCTCTGACTTAAACTCTAAGTATATTAAGAATGGCGGTATTAATGGTACGGTATTTGAATGCTTCATAGACTTTGGAAGTGAGGTGACATTGATAACAGAGTCTGCAGCAAAGTCGCTTGGCTTAATTTGGGAAGAAATAAAATCGCCTCTAAGGGGTTTTGGGAATGAAGTTGTTTACTCATTAGGCAATGTTGCTATTGATTTGGACATTGATGGTGTTTGTGCGAAGGTGTCATGTCAGGTGGTAGCCGATAGGTATTTGGATGTGCCATTATTGGTTGGCCAATCATTTACAGAACAAGCACACATATTAGTATACAAGGATTCGAATAAGCTTAAGTTTTACGATATTCATTTCAATCTAAATAGTGTTGGGGACGATCACGTTGCGGGTCAAAATGTTTTGGTGTCGGTAGCTGGAGTTGTTAACGCCTATGGGCCAATTACAGTCAAGGCTAAGGTCGATCGTCCCTTAACTGGATCCATTCTATTGGATAGCAAGGCGATAGGTAGACCTGACCAACAGTTTATCGTCAATGGTGGAATCTATAAAATCAAGGGTGGTTATGTTTATGTTGATATTACCCCATTATCTAAACTAGTTCTGCTGCATGAAGGTTTAGTTATAGCTCGAGGTATGAGAGTTCAGGTAGTGAATAGTATTCTGTCACGATCTGAGAAACATGAATCGACGAATCCAAGACATTTAGATGAGAGTTTGGTACGCGTAGGTGATGGCATAGAGGAGTGCCATAGGCAAAATTTGTTGGCATTATTGCAAAAATATAGACATTGTTTTGCGTCAAACTTGAGGGATTTGGGGTGTACTAATGTAGCAGAGATGGAAATTGAGTTGAATAGCCGAAGACCTATTGTTTATCGCCCTTATAGGTTATCACACAAGGAACGAGAGCATGTGAGAGAAATGGTTGGAGAGATGTTGGATGCAGGTATAGTGCGAGAATCTGTCTCTGAATATGCAAGTCCGATAATACTGGTTCGCAAGAAGGATGGTTGCTATAGGATGTGCGTGGACTATCGCATGCTCAACTCAATTACGGTCAAGGAGCGATACCCAATGCCCGTAATTGAAGACGAGATTGCACGATTGTCTGGTCAAGCGTACTTCGTCACCTTGGACTTGACGTCTGGGTATTATCAGGTTCCGATATCGGAGAACTCTAGACCCCTCACATCATTTGTTACGCCCGATGGGCAGTACGAGTTTATGCGTATGCCGTTTGGGCTAGCAAATGCGCCTGCCGTATTTCAACGCATGATTAACAGAGTTTTAGGTTCGTCCAGATTCACTGAGGCAACGGCTTACATTGACGATGTTTTGATATATGGAAAGAGTGTGGATGAATGTTTGGAGAGGCTCGAAAGAGTTTTGAAATTGATAGAGCAGGCAAACTTAACGTTAAATTTGTCCAAATGTTGTTTCCTTCAAGAGCAAATCAACTATTTAGGTTATGAGATCAGTGCTGCCGGTGTTCGCCCTGGGGACAAGAAAACTCTTTGTGTCATAGATTTTCCTCGACCCACCAATCAGCACACTGTGCGACAGTTTTTGGGACTAGTAGGTTATTTTAGGAAATTTATTAGGAATTTTGCGGCACTATCGCATCCCTTGAATAAGTTACTCAGGAAGGATGCCATATGGGAATGGAAGGAGGAACAGGAAAACGCTTTTAATGATTTAAAGGATAGACTAGTCAATAGGCCAATATTAGCTATATACAATCCAGCTGCGAAGACTGAATTACATACAGATGCTAGCCGAATTGGACTAGGTGGAATATTATTACAAAGGGTACACGATAGTGATCCTTTACGACCAGTGGCATATTTTAGCCGCCAAACGTCGCCAGAAGAGAAAAATTTCCATGCCTTCGAACTAGAGACATTGGCTGTAGTCTGCTCTTTAAAAAAGTTTCGCGTCTATTTAATGGGTCAAACATTTAAGATTGTCACGGACTGTAGTGCGTTGCGTTCTACTTTCTCGAAAAGGGATCTCATTCCGCGTATTGCAAGGTGGTGGTTACTTCTCCAAGAATTCGAATGCACGATTGAATATCGCGCAGGCACAAAGATATCTCATGTTGATGCACTGTCTCGTAACCCTACGATGGGCAACTCAAACCTTGTAGAATCTGAATCTTTCCCTTTTGTAATGACGATCAGTAGCGAGGATTGGCTGGTAACTTTACAGCTAGGTGACTCTGAATTACGCAGAATTTGTGATATCTTAAACAGCAACCTTGATTCTGATGGCTTAAATTACATAAAGGACAATTATTTGATCAAAGACAATCGGTTATATAGATGTTTAGATGGTGACAAATCTAAGTTGCGTTGGGTAGTGCCCAAAGGTGCTAGGTGGCAGATCCTTCGTAAGAACCACGATGAGATAGGATATTTTGGAGTGGAGAAGACCTTGGAAAGAATGAAGAGCACGTATTGGTTCCCAAAAATGACCCGGTTTGTTAAAAAGTACGTTCAGGCTTGCATCGAGTGTGCCTATTCGAAAAAGGTTACCAGTAAGGAGGGTCATCTGCATCCCATAACTAAAGTAGAACTCCCTTTCCACACTCTCCATGTAGACCATTTGGGCCCCTTTGTACGATCTAGTAGAGGTAATTGCTATCTTTTGGTTATTGTAGACTCATTTACAAAATTTATTTTTATTAAACCGGTTCGTAATACCAAGTCTAATACTACGATTAAAGTTTTGGAAGAAATCTTTTATACTTTTAGGAATCCAGATCGTATAATAAGTGATAGAGGGACGTCGTTTACTTCCCATTCTTTTAAGAGATTTTGTTTAGGGAAGGGTATAAAGCACGTCTTAAATGCAGTGGCGTGTCCGAGAGCCAGCGGGCAAGTCGAACGGTATAACCGTACGATTCTGAGTTCTCTGACAGCCCAGAATCTTACGGATAGCGAAAAGGATTGGGATACCAAAACGGGGATCATTCAATGGGGATTAAATAATACCATTCAAAAGACCACTGGCAAAAGTCCAGCGGACGTAATGTTTGGTTTGGGTATGAAGTCAGAGGTGGATCCTAGGCTTAACGAGGTTGTGACTGAGGCAAGGGAAAATCTAGATTTAGAATTAGTTAGAGAGACTGTTAAGGATAAAATAGACTACGAGCAGGCTAAGCAAAAGGAACGGTATGACAGGGGCAGGTTTCCTTCTCGTAACTATAACGAGGGTGATCTTGTAAAGATCACTAGAACTAACTTCAATAACGATGGTAAGAGCAAGAAACTTGTCCCGTCCTACATAGGACCCTATAGGGTACTGTATTAGGGAATGATCGCTATAGGGTTGCGGCTATACCAGGTTTAACGAGCAGTAAGAATAAACGCAAAACTGTAGTAGCTGCCGATCGCATGTCACATTGTATTCATGTGGCTTCCCTGGATGTTAATAATGAAAATGAAACGGATGATAACAATAGCGATAATGATACAGATTAATCTAATTGGTTGTAAAATACTTTAATGTGAAATACTGAAATGATTAAAATGTATTATGAATCATTATATATTAATATTAATCAATTAATTAATGTGCAATGAATGAAATTTACATGGATGAACTGGAAATGATCGTTTCGTTGGATGTGAGAAGCAGGGTTCACAATGATGTGAGAAGCAGGGTTCACACCAACGAAATGATAATTAATATTGGGATAATATGACCATGTGAGAAGGAAGGATCACATAGGCATATTAAACTGAGTGGCAGGAGAATAAAAGGATCATGAGTTCAGTCGTTTCATTGGATGTGAGAAGCAGGGTTCGCATAGTGAGAAGCAGGGTTCACATTGTGAGAATCAGGGTTCACAATGTGAGAAGCAGGGTTCACATTGCGAGAAGCAGGGTTCACACCAATGATGCGACTCACTCACTGATTTAGTTCTGTAGAGCCTTGAAAACATGTCGACATATCTACCTAAGATATTAGTGTATAGTTATGTAATTGTATGAATGATATGTTCTGCCAAGTGTTAGGTTATTTGGTTACGTGCATGAGGACATGCACATTGTCAGGATGGTCGAGTGTTAGGTCTTGATTATTTTAATGATTTTAGTATCTTTTTTTAAGTAATTCTACTGGCAACACCGACACTGTCATGAAGTTAGTCACGTGTTGTAAAGGGTGGGGACACTTCATGGCGGTGTCTCGACCGTCCTGACTGGGGCATTCTGTGGCTGGCCGCGATCGTGGCAAGACGTTTGGCATACTCTGTATATTTGTGCACCTTATTGTAATTAAGTGTACCTAACTCATTAAATGATAAATTGGTTATAAGTTGAACTTTTGTATTAAAACCTACCTCCGGCTGGTAGTGATAAGAGTTGTTGGTGAATAAGGAAATAAAGGTTATTTAAAGGTAATTATTGTTATTTTAACTATTATCCCTTTTTAGTGACTTCGTAAGATGGAGAATTACTACAGAATGATGAGATGACGACTAACAGGGATGAATGGAAGAAAAGGACAGGCTGCGCCGACTCCAAATAAATTGGGAAAAGGGCAGGAAGATGATGAGCTAAGAACACTCCTGACTAATTTACCTTTCAAACAAAAAAAGCTAAATCAAAATCGGTTCATCTGTTCACGATGCCACAGACAGACACACACAGAGAAAAGGAGAAGAAAGGGGACTGAGCGGGAATGGAAACTCCGGTCCACACTCACCGTACGCAACGCAACAGTCATGCACTTCTGCAACTGCTACTTCACGTCGATAATCATATTATGATTCACCGTAAATTGCCATAGTGCCCCCTGAGAGCTTCAAAAAATTTCAATTCATTTCTGAGCTTCAATTTTGTAATGCGATTCCATACTTACAAAATACTGAGAGGTTGGTACGAGCATATCTAAATATTTTTTTTATTGAATAATTATTTTAATTAAGTAGATTCTATTCTAGATTGCGTCGTATACAAAATGGTTGGTCATTAATTATTTTCAAAATTTTTAAAATATTTTCAAAAACATTTTAGTAGAAACATCAAAAAAAAACATAACTTGACCTAGATTTAGGCGAATGTGGAATATAGAATGGCTAGAACGACTGTTAAGGAAAGATTTCTGAAAATCTTTCACTTTTCAAAAAAATCGTTTTCCGAGTTTATCCCATAAAAAAGTAAATCCTTTTTGGGAAACGAGTGTAACTATGGGTTACAACTAGTTTTCTAATAAATTAATTGACGTTGACAGGCACGGGGATAAAAGGCCAATTATACGGCACACCATAGCGTTAAGTAGCTATGGTCATTTTATGTGAGAACCATTAATGACTTACGTAATTAATTATAGTATGAAGACATCTCGTGATTATCGCGACCTACTTTAAAAATCATAATGTTGTAGATTTCATGGTGTTTGTTCGTGTTTATAATTATGTTGATGTCACTATCATATTTTTTACAATCTATGTTGGGGGTCGGTTTTCAATTTATAAAATAAACCAACAACTTATCTACTGTCCCACTGTTGGGCACGGGTCCCTCTTGGTTAGGCTATAGTCTATCACGATAGCCTACTCCAGCAAATTATATATACCTACCGTCGAGAAAATCTCTCGAAGGACGATGTCTTTCTTCACCGTTTTAAGTGAGTGATAATTTACGAGAAGTTGTGTACAAGAAGTTGGATTCGAACTCAAGACCTACGAGTTGGCAGTACAGTAGTCATATCGTAAAGCTATCACTGCATACACTTTCAGTTTATAGTCTAAAGATCGTTATTAAACATGAAGAATTAATTATGACTCGTTTAAAATAGTGACAAAATCATCGTAAGAAAACCTGCATACCTGAACGTTTTTTGCGACGGTATTCGAAGTCTGTCAACCTGCAGTTGGCTAGCGTGTTGCCAATTCTTTTTCATTCTGAGAGAAAACCCGTTCCCGGCAGTGGGACAATGTCAAAGGTTCATAATGATAATAAAAGTTATAATCAGACAGAGAATGCCGGCGCTATCCAGTTAAAAAAAATAAACACATATTTGACATTGCAAGTCAATGTCAAATATTTGTTTATCTTTTTTACATTGACATATTTGATATTATGTTGTTGACATTTATAGAAATATCATTTAAAAGATTTTCTTTGTTTCTATGCCTCCCAAACGACTATGTATGTATAAACTATAAACTTACCAGCATATACAAGTGCAGTGTTGTCACTCTTAGCGAGATGCGATAGGTGCTTCGGCAAAGGAGCAGCAGGTACCAATGCGCGAGCGCCACTAACAACAGAGACCCGAGGCAGGGAGCCCATTTTAACCTGTAAAGAAAACGAGATAAAGTTAAATATGCTTTAAAAGAACGGTCTTTATACGTTGTATTGTATGGGTTATTTCTGAAAGATATATTTTTTTATCATACAACACCAATTTTACTGCGTATGGACTGCTGCCGCTTCGGGAAGGCGACAGGGCATGTCAGACTGCATCCACAGTGGGTGTCTGGGTGTCCCGTTTTTTTATTTGCGGGGAGGAATCCTTCAATAGGCTGCCAACCTATTGGGGTACAGGCCAGGGTGTGTGTGGGATTTTTACATACATACATACATATTGTCACGCCTGTCTCCCATGGGGGTAGGCAGAGACTATAGATTTCCACTTGCTACGATTCTGGCACACTACTTTCGCTTCATCTACATTCATTAATCTCTTCATGCATGACCGTCGGTTTAGGGTGCTCGGAACCTGGCCTTTTTTAAGAACATCCGCAATTTGGTTGCGGTACGTTCGCCGAGGTCTTCCCCTTCCAACTCGTCCATCCATACTCACTGGGATATTGGGATCCATATCCATACTGGGATTTTTACCGCATTAAAACCCCCCATTGGCCTCTTCAACACAATGTTGGAAGGATCCGGATCCGGGAACTATCTTATTCTTCTGGATACCGTCCTGGGCCACGCATATAGCCCGTCTCAGTGTGACCTACCGACTAAATCCACACGGGTGTTTCGCCTCGCTACTATTTGCTGGGGTTATAGGAAATGGTTTAATTATTTCGCAATCCCTTTATCACCGTAAACCGACAATCATGCATGAGAAGGTTAATGAACGTAGATGAAGCGGCAGTTGTGTGCCAGGATCGTAGCAAGTGGAAGTCTATAGTCTCTGCCTACCACCATGAGAGACAGGCGTGAAAATGTGGTATGCCTACGTTTAGTGTTAAAGTTCTCGGGCCACTTTTAAAAACATACCATCTCGCCTGTATTCCCCGAAGGGTTAGGCAGAGGTGTACTTAATGTACACCCACATTTCGCCGGTATGTTTAGGTCCCATGTAATAGGTGGCGAGCCTATTGCCAATTACCGGGCACAAATCCAGACCAAATCCAGACTCCGAGCTGCTACTGAGAATTTCATAGAAAAACCCAATAACACTTTGCTCGACCTGGGGATCGAACCCAAGACCTCTAGCGTACCAGTCGCGATTGGGACCACTAGACTAACGAGGCAGTCAGTCAGACTTTTAAAAACATCCGACATTTGATAATAGGATTTTCGTTTTCGTTCACCTATGCCGCAAAATTCAATGTATTCTTTTTTGGTATATATTTCGCAAATTATAGGTGTATAATATAGTCCATGTTCATAGCTTTAGTAATTAAAACATTAACTATACTTGTACAATATTCATAACAACTGCGTACGTAAGTAGGTACTGAAATTTTGCTTATTAATCGTTATCGTAGCTAAAAGTTGGGTATTTTGCGAATTATGGTAGCTTTTGGCAATTTATAAAGGTTTTGGTTGAGAATACGTCGCAATTTCTAGAGCCATCAAACTAGTACCTAGGTAGAATCTGCTTAAGGCCTACAAATTGCGAAAATATTGCAATTCGAATTTGGTGGCTAAACCAACGCCTTCACCTTAAACAACTGCCTTATTAGTTTAGTTATCGTAAGTGTATGTATTAGAAAAGGCCACCCATCCATAGAATGACCGCAGCAAGCGAAGCTTAACCTTGCATATCAATTGATTAGCGTAGTTGTTACCAAATCTCACTTCTTCTTTCTTTTACAAAATCGCGTACCTAACACAGTTAAAAAAAAACACAAAAGTTTATCAATTCCCAACTGCGGAAAAGTATCCTACTGATTTTTTATCTAAATAGGTCAGACTCAGCTTCGAATTGACCTGAATAGCTCACGAATGTATATTTATTGGATAATAGGCCCAATTGACCATCAGCAGCCATCAATAATTGCTCGGTAGGAATGTAAGTACCGTGATTTCATTGAAAGGACGCTAAAGACTAGAATACACGAATAACTTGTAAAATTATGTTCAACATAAGTGGAAATAATTCAACATTTGATTTTTAATTTCTGTTAATGCTTTCCGCGTTCTATTTTCAAAAATGTTGACATTAGGTATTTTTAATGCTTATCTTTTTTTAATCAGCTTGACATTTCCCTTTCCTGGTGACGAAGATTTTGATAATTTGATTTTTAAAAGTCGTTTTGACAACGCTGTTTAAAAGATCACCTAAATTAATCAATTTAAGCAACAAAAATATTATTAACAATTATGTAACAAAATGGCTCGCCTCCTACATAGGACTTAAAAGAGCAGTTAATCTGTGTGACCCTTGGCAAAATATGTCATTCAACAAAAATAAATTAAGTACTTAGGTACTTAACTACGTAGAATTTTCTTAACATTAGTACAATTTTGATGAATGAAATGACTAAGAAAATTGCTAAGGAATCTTCGGGATCTAAATACGAACGATGTAAGAACTCATAGCAATTCCATGAATTGGTAGTGTCTGTAAAATATCTAAGATTCTTACCATGATATATAAAAAGCGACGCGCTCCTTCTAGAATAGTCTATGCGTGTCAAAAAACCAGTCTGCAAGTTGCATTGGACAGTCATTTATTTATATATCTCCGGCCGTGGAGGCTATTTACTGAATTTCAAATAAATTGAAGTTCAATGCGTTTGATTCGCTTCATGATTTCAGCCGTGAACTTAATTGCAAGCGCATCCAAGTGCAACAAGTTGTACTTAATGCAAGTGTGTTCCGCACAAGTCCTTGGGCCACTTAACTTTCAACTTTAATATTAACTTCGTGTTTAGACACTAATTAAACTTTTGTAGCCATTGTATATACCCATTGTCTCTGTCATTACAGATATTTTTAGGTTTTTATTCGTTAAGGCCATAATTTAAGATATTATAATGAACACAAAAAAATACACAACATTCGGGAAAAATTAAGACAAAAACAACGATCAACAAACTTATTACACGTTGTATAGGTAGATATATAAAGTAGGTACTACCTCATTAGTCTAGTGGTCCTAAGCGTGACTGCTATGCTAGAGGTCCTGGATTAGATCTCTAGGTCGAGCAAAGTGTTATTTGGTTTTTCTATGAAATTCTCAGTTGCAGTCTGGATTTGTGCCCGGTTAATGGCAATAGGCTCGCCCCCTATTACATGGGACCTAAACATATCGGCGAAATGTGGGTGTACCTACATTAGTACACTCTGCCTAACACTTTAGGGAATACAGGCGTGATGGTATGTTTGGATACTAGTTAATATTAAACTTTTTTAGTGTTTATGTAAATCATTGCCTATGTAATCATGGATGTTTTAGGGTTTTATTTCTCAGGACCATAATTTTAGGTATTATAATAATGACTTCGGGACAAATTAACACAATATAATAACTTTTAACAAACAAAGTAAAACCGTCTTCGAAAAAATAATTTGATGTCTAAAACAGTTTGGGTTTGAGACAGTTTGAAAATTTTGAGATCATCTCTGAAGTGTGACCTACCAAACAAAAAATAATTGTCAAAATCAATCCATAATCGCGTAACAAACTTAGAACATACAGTCGAATTAAGAATCTCCTCCTTTTTGAAGTCGGTTGAAAATATAAAATTTATACTTAGTCTTATTTTATATTAAGATTTTATTTTTAAAAGGTAAGTGGTATGTAGGTAGAAGTATAAGGAAGTACTATTCCCTTCAATGTGATGATGTTACGGCGGCACAGTATTGCGTCAGTTTGTTATTAAAACAGCATTATTTGTGAATATTAATTGTTCATTACTCTGAACCTTGGGCGTTTTAAATGCATTCAAGCATTCCCATTTATTTGATAATGCAGAAAGAAGCTGTTAGAAAACCATAAACATGAAAATAACTAGGGGTAAGTGTTTTGTTGATCGACTTCAATAACCAAATTATTTGTGAACTACCAGAGTTTGGTCTTTATTTCTCAGTTATTTCGAACAAACTTTAAGTACTTAATTGTTATTACGTCAAAGAATTAATTACCTATCTCCAACAGATGGAACAATACCACGAATAATACCTATAACAACCATTATTATTTTGTCGATCTTGACTTCAATAATAAGGCACAAAAATCATGAATGAAAAACCAGAATAGGTCATTGAGAACGGAAAGAGTTTAATTAGAAATAGAAAACAAACTTGAAGCATTTCGTGGTACTTATATCTGTAGTTGCAGATCAGATGGTCTGAAAACAACAAAAATCATATAGGACTGTCTCGGAACGCATTCTACTTATCAAATTAACTTACCAGTAAAATTACTTTTAACAAAAAAGTTAAACCGCCTTCAAAAAATTATAAAATAATTTTGTCTAAAACAGTTTGGGAAGTCGGTGACTTCTATTTGAGTGGGTCTTTTATTTTCGCCACCGACTTCCCAAACTGTTTTAGACAAAATTATTTTATTATTTATGATGGCGGTTTAACTTTTTTGTTAAAAGTAATTTTTTTTTGTAATTTTTAGTGGAAAGTTTTGTTTAGAAGTACTTGTTAGCCAACTAAACGCACTGGTCCAATAAGACAGCGATGTTTCAGAGTAAACGATAATATCATCGATCTAAACAATTTTTATATTTTTATTGATATTTTCAAAACTGCTCAACCGATTTCGATAAAATTTAAACGGGACCACCTCTGAAGTATGACCTATCATCACAATCATTAAAATCGGTCCTCAACTGGCGGAGATATTGCGTAACAAACATACAAAAAAAAAACATACAGACGAATTGAGAACCTCCTCCTTTTTGAAGTCGGTTGAAAAGGCCTGTATTTCCCGAAGGGTAAGGCATGTACTTAATGTACACCCACATTTCGCATATAATAGGGGTCGATTTGGGTAATTTGGGCCCGGTTAGACAACCCTAACTCCAGCTGCTACTGAATATTTCATAGAAAAACCCAATAAAACTCCTCGACCTGTTTATCAAACTCAGGACCTCCAGCGCAGCGGTCGCCCTTGGGACCTCTAGACTAAATGAGGCAGTTCAGTTATCAAATTCAATAGAAAAGTAAAAGCGACTTGTGTACCAAACTAAATGACGTAGATTAAAATCTTTGCTGTAGTAAACTAGGAATAGGAACATAATAGTACTAGTAATGGGTAAAAATCATGTTGCAAACAACTACCTACCTCTCCCACGCACTCTTTGAGAATTAGATAGAGCTATAATAGTTGTTTGCAACATGTTTTGTCGTCGGTTGAACCGCGAAGTAATAACAATAACTTCTATTAGAACATATCTCGATTTTTATGAATGTACGACAAGGTTGTCATTATAAATCATTTGAGAGCAAATTACACAGGCATATTAGCAAAGTCCTTAGTCCGAAAAAAAACTGTGAATGAACCTGACCTAGTTTTGCAATAACGATCTGTCAAAACAGTGGCTGTCAAATGGCCAGTATTAGAAGAAAGACGAGCGTGGAGTAGCGTGACCGTGATATTTTTTGTGTTGATTTAAATGTGTCATTTTTTTAATATGTGCAAGACTGTGTCTTGTTAAATTAATTAACAAGTTTATTATTTGTTTATTTTTTATTTAAACGTTGTTTCAGAAACGAATTATTTATTATCTGTAATGTTAATGTAGGTTGTTTGGCGGGTAATTAAACTTAATTAAAAAAATAAACTACATATTTTATTTATTTTTCAAACGGTGCTGACAAGTTTATTAAGCAATATTGTTATTGTTATATTACACCACAGAATGAATCTTCATTTCTTTTTTCCTTCACAGCTGTTATAGATAATTAAAGCGAAATTAAATAAATAAATTTGCGGATTCATAACATAGGGCTAAATCATTAGGAGCCCGCCCTTTACACGGTTAAGGGCGGGCGCTTGGAGGGCTGTCTATAATGTAAAAAAATTACGTTCAGAAGTACTATCTTGTAGTCTATCTTGAATAAATGATTTTGACTTTGACTCAGGTAAGTACGGTGGCCAGCACATCAAGTTACCACAAAATGTCAAATTTTCTCAGTTGATTTTGAACTTTATCGTCAACAATTTAAGGTTTAAAATCATTTGGAGAAATTATAGTAGACAGTTTTGTATACCTTGATCTGCTGGCGACTGTACTGTAAAGTACAAAAACAACGTCATACCAAATAGTTTATATTTTGTTCAAATTAAAAAAATATATAAAAATATATACAATTATATATTATCAATTGATTAAAAATGTAGTGTATTAAACGAAATAAAATGTTAGGTATTTTAAAGCTATGTAGAAGTGTGAGTGTAGGCTGACAAAGATCCGAATTTGCAGCGAACTAAAAAAAACTCCCATCCTTTTCCGTTCTGGGAGAAGATGTTTTTTGTTGTGGTAGGGCCACGCTGTTCGCAGCATGAATGGGCCGGCTTGACCGGGGAAGTACCACACTCTCGCAGAAGACCGACGTCCGAGTAGTAGCGTTTCGTTATTGCGCTTCGTTCGGTGAGCGAGAGGGCCGGAGGCCCAATTCCTCCCCCAATCCTCTTCCTTCTCCTTTTCTCCTTCCCCTCCCTTTCCCTAAATAGGCTCGGCAACGCATCTGCAACTCCTTTGGTTTTGCAGATGTCCATGGGCGGCGATGACTAGGTACTTACCATCAGGTAGCTCGCCTGCTCATTTGCGGAGTTATCCCATAAAGAACCGTTAGGATAAGTATTAAACAATACTAATTCTTTATTGTAGACTCAAGATACATAAAAAAACAATTTTTCATCCTACAGCTGAATACAGGTTCCCTCTCAAAGGAATTGCAGTATAGTGTGGACTAGACCAATCCCCGATCCCCGCAATCCCCTTAAGTCTACTGCGAGCTGGCAGACATCATACGGCATCGAGAAAATAATGAGTTTTATTATTTAAATACAAACCCGCTTGCAACAGCTAGCATACAATAGCATACATACGTAACAAAACAATTGATTGTGACGGCTCCATGGCCGTCGCGTCCGTTGTCGTAGGTCAGTAACCGCGCGTTACCTAACCGAACGTTGACCATGATTTACATTGTAAGACTTGCTAAATATTTAATCTTTATTAACTGTTTATATTAACGGATTTTTTTTTGCCACAATTAAGAGTTTTGGACTGAAAATAAATTGGGTACACTCATCTGGAAAGTAAGGAAACTGCTTTTTTCTTTGAAAATACATACATACCATCACGCCTTTACTCTTCGAAGGGATAGGCAGAAGTGTAATAGGGGGCAAGATTATTGCATTAACCGGGCACAAATCCAGACTCCGGAATGCTACTGAGAATTTCATAATACCCAAATAACACTTTGTTAGGCCCACAATTGAAGATTATTTTCCTCAAAAGTTAGTTTAATTAAATGAGATAAAAAGTACTGAAACATTACAATAAAAATACAATATTTTTGGCATAGTTTGAAATATGGACCTGGGGTTTCCCCAGATTTTATTAAGAGACTAAAAACACTGGTCTACATAAATATGGATTGTGGAACTGGGTGTTCGTGCATGTAATATGTATTTTGTTTGCAAAAATACCTAACCACGATGTAGAAAAAAATTATGTCGAAAATCGTTTTATTTTTAAATGAATTACTTATAACTATCAATCAAATTAATGAAATCCTTTCAAAATGCCTTGAGAGTTCAGCATTTTTAGGTTAACTATCAAACCAATTAAGATTCTATCAAAATGTTTTCCTTTGAGAAGCCAGCAGGAAAACATTTAAGTTGGTGGATATCGCGCACTTGCGCAAGAGTCGATTTATGAGCGGCGCGCAGCATAACCTTCAAGGGATTTCAACACTATACTGGTTTACACCTGTTCCAAGATTGGCTTCAAACGATTCGACAACTTTTTTTATAATGGGAAAATAGAATGGAGGAGAGTCAGAAAGAATATTATAGGTAGGTATCCCGCACTTCGACATCGATTTAAATTATAAATCAGATTACTTAGGCATAATCAAAGTTCATATAGAGGAATGCAGAAAAATATTGCGGGTGAATTTCGACCACCGCGCGACCTTTTCTTATTAAAAATATAACTATTGAAGTAAAAAGCGGCAGTATCCTAATGGCTAGGGCGTCGGACTTGCGATCGCGTGGTTGCCGGTTTGAAACCCACCCATTGCATTACTGGCGTGGACCCATTCGTAAGGTAGGCACGACGCACTTTGCTAGTAAGCGTTTTTTTTTAGAAAAAACTATGCCTAGCTCCGAAATGCTCCCATATAATTTGGTCGTCTACCACAATGTACCACGAATTGCTTAAACCTTATCTTTCCCAAAAGGCAATGTATTGGAATAAAATGGAATGATACTAAAAATATATTAGAATTAAATCTAGAATCCAAGAGCAAAACACTATTAAGCCAATTCCCGCTTTTTAAGTATTCAATTATCATCATCATCATCATCATCATCATCATCATCAACCCATTATATCGTCCCACTGTTGGGCACGTGTCACCCTTCAGAATGAGAAACATTAAGTTATAGTTCAACATGCTGATTTAATGCGGGTTGGTGAACTTTACACTCCGTCAAGATTAATATCTTTTTTGTATTTTGAAAGCATTTTCCATGCAAAGATTATAGTTATTTTAATGAAGGAAAAATGCGACTAACCAAACGCTATGACCGCTAAGCCACCTAAGCTAAATGATAAGTATTTCATTATAATGATATTTGTTTCTGTAAAATAATCTTAAGAGGATAGTATCCGCTTCGCGCCCCATACAAACGCAGTTTGGCCCTTGCTTGAATTTTAAACAATGAAAGTCATTGAAATTTTGCAGTAACAATCTTATCATTAATATACGTGTTTCTGTAATATAAAATTTCATTTCAATATACGGTTAAAAAGTTACACGAGCTCAAAGATTGGCAATTTTCGTTGAAAAACGGCCCAACTTTATGCTAGTATTTCTCGACAATGTATCAATACAGAAACATTCTGATTCGAAGGAAACCCAGATAATATAGGGAATATTTTTTTACAAGATTTTTTTTTACATATTAGCAATATTATAGGAGTCATCTCCAAAATTCGGAACATACGAAATACGCGTGAAAATGTTGTTGTTTCTCCTCTCGGGCACGCGTTCGCATCGCGAGGGATAGAGACAGCGACAACTGTGCAACATTGTTGCGTTCGCGAGGGACACTCCTCTTAATAAACTTTTATAAGTCAGTATTTTAGATTTTGAATACCAAACACTTTGAAAAATTTGGTCTTTTTAGAAATGGCTTTGATCAAAAGACCTTTGGCCTTTTATATGTATTGTTAATTTATTAACTTAATGGTGCATTCCGTAGTTTCGTGCAAACTGAGACGTTCCGCGGAACAAAAAAAAAGTTATTTTTTATGTTTTTTTAAAGTGATAATCGATTTTAAATTGTTTCCAGATTTATTTAACTAAACAAGATAAAAATTCTGATTAGTTATCGAGCAAATGAAAATCTAAATTTGACAGCTGAAAGGTGATGAAAACAGAAAGGATTGTAATGAACAAATACCGTAAAACGGTTGAAAACAGGTTAGAGTCAATAAATCTTCTTATATATTTATCTAACTTACAACCAAATAACAATTATTCAACACTAATTTAGTAGAAAAAATGGAATTATGAATTCCTCTCGACTTCATTACCATCCTTTGGTAATGAAGTGGAGAGTAATGAGAAATTCAAACATTTTGTTTGATATTTTCGTTAATAATAAATACACCGGAAACTTAAGAATAAAATACGATCATAATCAATTTAAGAGATAAACGTAATTGAGATAATTTATAATAATTTTGCTTACTAGTACCTTGTCAAATAGAAAGAATGTGATGAAGTGATTCCTGGACCAAACACTATCAACAATGCGAAGATCGTAAATTACTTTGACAGCGATAGGCGCATGTCCACCTCACTTTGTTTGCCGCGACTACTGACCAATAGAAGCACATTGTGATCTAAGGGGCTGTCCATTAATCACGTGAAGAAAGGGAAAGGGAAGGGCTCGAAAGGGAGGGGGGGGACGGGTCCATAAAATATCACGAGGGGGGAGGGGGTGTAGTAATATATCACGTGTATTTATTTATTTTTTCGGCAAACCCACCGCAAATTAAAAAAAAAATAAGATTTTTGTAGGTAAGTACTAAAAAATACACGTGGTATAGGGGGTCGGGGTGGGGGCAGGAGGGGAGAGGGGGTTAAAAATGCCAGAAAAAACATTACGTGATTAATGGACGGCCCCTAAATTGTATTAGGCACGAAATAAACATTTATAAAATTACAAAGAATTTGGGTACGGATGGCGATGAAGTTTTCATTATGACATGTGTTTTTTTTTACTATTCATGAGTTTATGGTATAATTAAAGTACTCTAACAATGGGTCAGATGTTTGATTTATATGTCGTAGTAATTAAAGTCTCTTATGCCAATATTGACAAATAAACATAAAAATACTTACTGAGGTCCCTAGTTGGAAACGGATCGGAATTATTTTTTACGCAGTTTAAATTGATTTTCTTATAAAATTAACAAATTAAAATGTAAAATGAGCCATACTACTTTTGAAGTGACTATGTTTTTACACATCACGCAAAAAAAATGCATTTAATATGAAATCCGAGGCAAAATTAGTCTGGATACCGATTACGTCACTCAGTATTCACAAATGGTTTTTTTTTATGTTCACTCACTTTCAATTTTTTATCACAACAAGTTCATAAGTTTACGAGTCTAAGATAGTAACTAGCTGCGCAAACGCATACGGAATGAAACAACGACCTCAAGTGGCACCAACCGGTACTATTCACAGCGCAGATAGTAATACATATGTATATAAGTGTTAGGGATAGTTTTTTTTTTTTTTTAAAAAAAAAAGCTTACTAATAATGTGGGTCTCACATTACTAGCAATCTTGTTAACCCCTCGTACTAAGCTAAATGCTTGTGTTACGCGTGGGTTCACGTCGGTAGTGCAATGGTGGGTTCGAACCGGCAACCACATGATCGCAAGTCCGACGCCCTAGCCACTACGCTACCGCCGCTTCGGTTAGTATTCAATGATACCTAATACTTATAATTATAGTATAAGATTACTATAAGTTATGTAAGGTTCTTATACGCACTTTTGTTTTTTTTTTATTGTATTAAACATACTAAAACGCCTGTGTTCCCCGAAGGGCTAAGGCAGAGGTGTACTAATGTACACCCACACATCATGAGTATGTTTAAGACCCATCCGACCCATAATAGGGGCGAGCCTATTGCCATTAACTAGGCACTTATTCAAACTCTGAGCTGTTACCAAGAATTTCATAGAAAACCTTCGATCTCGGTAAATGAGACCCAGTACAGTCAGCCACAAAAGTCTATTAACGTGTTCGGTTAATTTGTTTCTACATTTCAAACATAAATTATGTTCAGCGTATTGTGTGGACAAAGCTGTTCAGTGATTGTCAGTTGTGTTACTGATTGTACATACATGTTCATACGCTCTCTAAGAGGTCTTTGCTCAATAATAAAAGTAACCTTGTTAAAAATACAAAGCTTTTGTTTGCGTCACGACAATCTCCGGAACTGTTCGTTTGTTATCCGAATGTGTGACAGCCCTGCGACTCTGGTTACCACAACCTGATATGATCAGTTTTTGTTTTCACTGTTGTTCAATGTCGCATTCTTAAACCTGATCGTTTAGCCTTGGGCCAAATTATATATATTTTTATGGTTTTTCGCAAATTGTCCGTCTATATTATTACACGCACACACGTATACCGAAACTACGCCTTATCTTGTCAGTCGAGCTATCGAGGTATCGAAAGCTCGACTGACAAGATAAGGCGTAGTTAACTAATACATATGTGCGTTGTACACCGTTAGGCGTAGTTTTAGCCGGCCTCACTTCTGTTCGCAAAGTTCCATCTTAAATTTTTATTTGTTCGAAGGTCCATAATGACAATTTATCGTGAAAATCTTCTACGATAACGATTTTTAAGCGAAAGTATTAATAGGTACTCGGTTCTGAATAAGTTATTCTTGATGTCGCAATTTCTACCGATAGCCGAATAATTTGCGAAAAACTAAGAAAAAATGAATTTCGCGCCCAAGGTATGATGGTATGCGCTTTAGCACTGAAACCGACATTATAATAATAATAAACATGACTTTACTATTTAGGATTTCGTTCATATTTTGACGGGTCACACAGCCCTGCCGTTCGGAAGACCACAAACCGGTGTAATTGGTATTTATTCTCACTTATCTTCAAGGCCACAACAGACCGGTATTACAATAGTAAACAAAAGAGTCAGACTCCGTGCGTTTTGCGTAGTGGCAGTACGGGCATACTATAAAAACATACAGTACCTATTGCAACTTCGAGAATCTCGAGTTTGGTATACACTTGGTACGCAAACAGTCGCGACTGCAACGCATTCACGAACGAACGTGTGTTGGTTTTGTTACCAGTAAGCGTGCGATTTGTGAATATTTGATTGAAATGAGTACAAGTACTTACTTAATATGACAAAAAACAATTAGAGTGTAATATGCTTTCCAAATGCTTCCATAACTAACATAGCGTTCTAATCTTAGCATAAAAAATACAAAAAGACTTTAATTGTTTGTTTTTAAATTACTTGGTATCTCCGAAATTTAAGACTATAAAATATTTTTATAAATGTACTAAGTAGTACGTAATTTGTTCTCGTTTTAATAGGTAGGGTATTTCGCTTTTTTCACTGAGTAAAATACCGGGATTATATAAAATATTGATTGGCAGCCCGATCGCGTGTTAACGTACTACGCGGCTGTGGGTAATTATTTGAAGGCCATGGCCGAATCAAAATATTGTATAGATATGGGACTATTGACTAAAGAGTCTACAAACCGGAGATTCAAGTAGACGCATTAAACGCAAGTCCAGATAACCTTACCAATGTTTTTTATTTTATTTTTATAATGTGCAAGTGTAGGTATCTACATGTTGATAAAATAACATGTAATTAATGCAAGGTATAAAAAGTGGATCGTTATTTAGTAAGCTTTTTTAGTCACAAGCTACCTACCTTATCTAACACCTCATCACCATCATCATCAACCCATATATTGTCCCACTGCTGGGCACGGGTCTCCTATCAGAATGAGAGGGATTAGGCTGTAGTCCACCACGCTTGCCTACTGCGCGTTGGCAGACTTCACACGCCATCGAGAATATCTCTCAAGCACGCAGGTTTCGTCACGATGTTTTCCTTCACCGTTTAAGGGCGTGATAATTTACGCACATGACTTCGAAAAGTCAGAGGTGCGTGCCTTTTATTCGAACTCGAAACCTTTGACGTGGCAGTCCTATGGTCATATCACAAGGCTATCACTGCACTTCAAATACCTACTTACAAATAAATAATATAGAATAACTAAAACAGATCGCAAAAAATTTCGCCGCATAGCTGTGATTGTATCTAGAATCTCTGACTATGTGGCGACCCACATTGCTAGACAGCTGTATAAAAAAAACCACTGTAACAGACTATAGCTCTAAGGATGAACATACTGCAGTGTCAATGTGGCGGTCACAGCTCTCCGAGAACAAATAACCGTTAGAGCAAACTAGTTCCTGAGTGGAGACCGGGTCTAGACAAAAGGTTAGTTGAAGACTAGTATTTTTGAAGGTCTCATAAAGCTGAACACTAAATATAGAATGCAAATCTGTTCAAAAATAAGGCCTACCTATAAGCATTTTAATTATATGCTAGACAGAGAATGATAGTATGTTGTGACGTCACATCGTGAGTTCACCATTCAAATTCTACTGGATAGAATGGACATCACAGTACCTACATGATTCTGGACCCCCTTGCGTTAATATTTTTCGTCGGTTATGAAAATCTGCTTTTTTTTCAT
The DNA here is from genome assembly GCA_958496365.1 of Subacronicta megacephala. Classification (NCBI taxonomy): domain Eukaryota; kingdom Metazoa; phylum Arthropoda; class Insecta; order Lepidoptera; family Noctuidae; genus Subacronicta; species Subacronicta megacephala. Next base: position 1,960,745 of record OY292535.1, read on the forward strand.
ACAAAAGTGCAATACCAACACGGTCAAAATGTATAACCGACGAAAAATGTACTGAATTCGTGGCAGATGTGCGTCGATGTCCTTTCCACCCTGTATACTGAATCTTTAAGTAAAAGCACCAGAGCCGGATCTTTAGCTCTTTTCATCCGGTTGCTGCCAGCAAGTCATCACTCCACCTGGTCAGCGGTCGTCCTACACTACGTTTGCCTAGACGCGGTCTTCTCCAAGGGTGGATTCCGGGGGGGTTCATGAGGGACATAACCCCCTGGCTGGGTCCAGGACCTGTATCTATAATTATCAAAATTAAATTATATGACTCGACCACGACTATTTGACCCCGCCCCTCGGGAACCAAAGCTGGATCCGCCCCTGGTCTCCACTCGAGTATTACTTTCTGGCAGAGCCCAGGCGGGCCACCGAGCGTTGCAGATCTCGGAACCCCACAAGGTGCTACAGATGTTCATGTTTTTAGACGATATAACTCCGACACAACTCACCGCCTATTTTTCTCAGACACGAAGGTCATCCATGAATTTTCTCACGAAAAAAACAGGTATTAGCAAGAATCTATTAAGCAATACTCGTAATTACTTTTATCTCATGTTTGTGCAAATCTTGAACAATGCTGAATCTTTCTTAATTTGTGTTAAATACATAATGCATTACTTAATAATTTCAAAATACTGCATTTCGCTTGAAAACTAAGTTAAGATTAGAAATAAATTAATAATTGCTGGAAACGCTATGTTTTGTAATTCAGAAATGTATTGTTCTATGATACCTACATTCGTGACGCAAATAATGCATTATTTATTTAGTACAAAATATAAAAACATTTAATAATAATTATATAAAGTATCATAAAAGATACCAAGCAAAACTCGGGTTTAAAAATAGTCCCATCTCTTTTTCATAATGTGATACGCGAATTGATGGATACTGACGTGAATGTTTAGTCTGAACAAGTAATTATGTTTTTCTTTAGTTTACAATTCAGTGTGAGAGTTATAAATCATAATAAATAGTATGATTAATATGTAGCTAAACATTTACATGTTTCTTTATAACAGTATTAGTATCCAGAGTTGAAGGCACATCGACGCACATCCGCGTACCACGAATTCAGAACATGATTCTGGACCCCCTTGCGGTGATATTTTTCGTCGGTTATATTTTTCGTCGGTTATGTTTTAAAAAATCAGCTGTTCCATACATTTTGACCGTGTAGGTATTGCACTTTTGTATTTTTATACAGCAGTTTTTTTTCACACACTGTTCCGACACACTGTTCTAGTTTTTATGAATACTCTCTACCTTATCTAAATAATCCCTACTAATATTATAAATGCGAAAGTAACTCTGTCTGTCTGTCTGTCTGTTACGCTTTTATGCCTAAACCACTCCACCGATTTTGATGAAATTTTGTACTAGAATAGACTAAAGCTTGAGAAAGGACATAGCCTACCTTTTATTGTAAAAAAATGTTTTCAATGGGTTGAAATAGGGGGTTAAAAGTTTGTAAACTTTATATTAAGGCACTTGCCTGTGGACTGGCACATGACCAAAATTCGGTCGCTGTCAAAATTGCTCCAACTGGCACGCGACCGAATTTTGGTCATTTAACATTCGTCTCGGTTTATTCTAATAAGACACGCCAAAACTATATCGATCTTGTTCTAACTTATAAGATAACATAGAAAAAAGACAAGGTAGGCATTAGAACTCATTACAGACGTTGTTCTAACGAACGTCAGTCCGATATCAACTTCTAAACTTGCTGGTTTAAAAATGTCTTCGCGGGGTTTTTAGTGCGTCGTATTTGGACTAATAAAATAATATTTTTCATCGAGTGAGTGAGTGTTTAAATGCAGAGAACATGAATTGGTAAATATTAAACAGTTTACAATTGATATATTGTAGTATTGCGAAGTTTTTTAACTGAAATTTTTAATTTCAACAAACAAAGACGGACATCCGGCATCATCATAACTTTACATTTTCACTTATTTTGAAATAAAAATACATTAACTATAACGAAATATCAATTGTATCATATCTTAAATATCTAATAGTATTCTTTACTAGTGTTTTATTTGCAATTTATTGATTAAAAAATATAAAATATTGAATTGAATATCGGCCGGCCGGCGAACAGCCAGAATTCGGTTGCTTGCCAGTCCGTATATTTTGGTCAAGGTCAGCGCGGCGGCCATTTTTATTAGTAGGAGTAAGTGCTCGATTAGTATGGATTAGGCTTCCGGAAAGCGTAAAGCACATATTATAGGCACTTGAAAAAAAAAAAAAATTTGATATGGGGTTTTTGAAATTTCAAACTGTGTGGGGATGAAATAGGGGATGAAAGTCCGTTTGGATTTTGAAGAAATTTGGTACAAAAATGGATTAGACCTTGGGAAAGGATATAAGCTGCGTTTATATTTTAGTTTATATTTAAGCGGCGGTAGCCTAATGGCTAGGGCGTCGGACTTGCGATCATGTGGTTGCCGGTTCGAACCCCACCCATTGCACTACCGACGTGAACCCACTCGTAACACAAGCATTTAGCTTAGCACGAGGGGTTAGCAAGAATACTAGTAATGTGTGACGCACATTGCTAGTAAGCTTTTTATAAAAAAAAAAATAGTTAAATAATAAATTTGTGCAAATTTTATGGTCTCGCCGAGCAAAGAAGCGGACGGAATGATATGTAAGGATAATTTGCTATTTCTCGCCAGAATTGGAAAAAACTAAACAGTCAAAATCGTGTTGTCCACGCGGGCGAAGCTGCGGGCGGAAAGCTAGTATATTATAATACTGTAGGTTTATATACCATGCTGGCATGGTCACCATTACCCGTTGGCTATGGCCGTTGTACCTACGAAACCCGAAATATATATACAGCTATAACATTATTATATTAAGCTGACAATAGATTTGATTAAAAATCCCACATAGGTGTGGTCTACTTTAAACATTCGATCATGCGATCATTCAGATACTTTGTAACCACTTAAATTAATTAACACTTAATTATTTATTATGACAATATATTCGTGTTTCATCAGTTGTTATACAATTATCAATTGTATTTACTGTGTTGTAAATTACTTAACTATAGGTAATTATTAAATCTGATATAGCTACATTTAATTTAATAGTTTTGCAAAAAATAATAATACAGTGTTATTTATCCTATTATGTAACATCATACGCCTGTAGTGAAAAGAGTTAGGCCGAAAAGTAGACAGGTATTCTATTGACCAAAAAGCTGAAGGTACTACTATTAAAGGCTAAGTCAGGTCCTTCAGAAAGGTCATACATGTGCGTAGTAAGTACTCGCGTGTCTATGACAAGATGTATGAATTTGGACGAAGCAAAAAAAGTATGCAAGAATCGTAGCAAATGGCGTTCTGTAGTTTGTGCCTACCCCCATGGGATAAAGGCGTGAGTGCATATAAAATCCAAATCATAAATACATATGATTTTATATACTTTGTCAGTATGTGTAAAAAAAAAGAATCTCGAATACCACTTTTCTAGACCTGGGAATAGAACCGAGGACACATTAAGTAGTCACTACAACCCATAAATCAATAAGGCTGTTGTTTTTTTTTATTTAAAATCTCTAGCCATACATATTACCTGCTATTTTATTGAACTTTGCTGATCATAATTTGTTCATTTTATAGCACAACAATTATTTAAATGTCAGAAAAACCTTTATCTAGGCAAGACTGCATTAAGAAACTCTATTATCTCTAATTTGCAACAAAACACTCAAAAGATTTATGTAATATTTATTATAATGTAATTAATATAAAAAACATAACTCCTTTATAACGTTTTTTTCCGGCTTTTGTAGCCGATAGATAAATGGATTGATCCATGTTTATTTATTATTATATTCAACGCGAATTATTTTTTAAGAGTCACGAAACATAATATGTAACGTATGTATTTATTAAAATTGCCATTCGGTCAAGGACATATTTTAGTTATTTTGTAAAACACAGACAAAATTATAAAATAAGTATATTAAAAAATTCGATCGTCACCATTTCGATGGTTGGGGGACCATTAAGGCACTTTGGGAATCTGGAATGAACTTTTCGGTACGTGATCTTTAAATCGATACGACTATGAACCTTTAGTACATAGTTACAAGCTTATTATTAACTCAAAAACCTGCAGTGCGATATCTTTTGAAGTCGTGAAATATGACAACCCCAACCAGGCTAGCAAGTAAGATTGGAACAGTAAAGAACAATACATTTAAAAAAATACTTCTAAAAGATCATTTTACTTCCACTTAAAATAATTATAAAGACAACATAGCATAACGATATAACCAAAATTATTTATATCAATCATTTCAGCTTTCCGACCTTTTCAATATGACATGATAATATTTGACAGTTGAAGGGCGACTTAAGTACGGCCCTGTGCCTTTTGCACTCAGGAAATGTCATTCCGTATGTGATAAATTGTCACTTTATATTGGATCTAGGAAACTTCTGCGATTTATATTAAGATTTGCATTACGATAACAACATCTCAATTAGCTTACTCATTACTAATATGACTTAGTCATTGCAAAAGCCAACTAACCGCCTCGATATGTTAAATGTCTTGTGTTGAATTTATTAAAAATATATTATTCTATCTACCTGTCTACATTATCATAATAAGGCTGTATTCCCCGAGAAGTAAGGCAGAGGTGCATGTTTAGGTCCCATGTAACAGTGGGCGAGCCTATAGCCATTAACCGGACACAAATCCAGATCTGCTACTGAGAATTCACTTTGAACTCTCATTATCCTACGCTCTGTAATCATGTTTGTGTACTATAAATATTATTCTATCTAATTATCATTATCATTATTAACGAAATGAGGTCCACTGCTAAACAAAGGCTTCACTTATAGACTTGCATAAGGATCGGTTATATACCTTCTGCATTAAAAGATTCCCAAAAGCTTTTACCGGGTCGTCTGTCCATCTCGTTGGATGTAGTCCTACGCTGCGTTTTCCGGTGCGTGGTATCCATTCTAGAACCTTTACGCCGCAGAGGCCATCACATTGAACTCTACCATTATCAAATAACAAGTCAAGGTAGGGTTGCTTTGCATACTAGTAGAATAAAAAATATTATATCTTATATTAAATCTAAAGCAATTATATCCCAACCAACAAGCTTGATACAGAAAGTACTTAATTACGAAACCCTCGTAAATGGTAATTGCAAAATGTCTCGACTAGATAAATTGTATGTTATTATTGGATTTCGAAACTTTATGCAGCGGTCCGTGTGGTTTCGTGGCTGCAATTTTCTTAATTCAACCTAAAATTATTTATTATAATTGAAATAGATGAATAGCCTAGTGTTCTGGTTTTTAGTGGCCTGCCTTGCATTGAGTACTAAACATACCATCACGCCTGTATTCCCCGAAGGGTTAGGCAGAGGTGTACTAATGTACACCCACATTTTGCCGGTATGTTTAGGTCCCATGTAATAGGGGGCGAGCCTATTGCATTGAGTACTAACTTTTCATAAACATTTTTATCGTAATTACTTTACTTGTGTAGCGCAAATACCTATAAGTAAGCGTATGTTTTAAAATGTTAAAGTCGTGATGGTATAGATATCATATAAATAATTTAAAAAAATTGCTTTCGTTCTTTCTTTCAAATCATCTTTCTGTTCTTTTCTCAATTTATTCGGGGCCGGTGCAGCATGCCCTTTTCTCCTCTTCATCTCTGTCAGTTTGGTAATCTGTGCTACATAATATCTCTATTTTTATGTTCGTTTTTCTAGTAGTATACCTACTCCTAATGAAATGAAATGAAATGAAATGATGATGATATGAAATGATATTTATTTCTGTAAATAGATCTTTTGAAGACACTTTTACAAGTCGTTTTCTTTTACATATTTCTTTTTTAAACTAGATGGCGTCGACATTTCCTATCTGACGACCTCTGAGAAGAAATGTCGAAACAAACTCAGAGAATCATGGTCTCTTTTAAAGTCCAGACAATAGTTATATCATAGGTATGCGAGTTTTACAATGTAGGGCAAAATCTGAACAGAATAATAGAAATTTTACTTGGTACTACACCTTAATTTTTTTAATTCAGTTAAAAATATTGGCGGGGTTTGAGATCGGTGTAACCTTAACTTGCAGGTAATAATTATTTTGCAAAGTAAAGGGTTGCCTTCACCTTGGAACTTCCGCTGAATCTCAACAATCAGATTCAAGGTACGTCGTCTGTTTTTTTTTTAATGGATAAAACATTAAGCCGAGTAATTCACGAAGGTTATAGTGCATTACTTTATGAGTGTCGTTAAGATTTTATGTGATCAATATTTTTGTATTATAATAATTATTATTGCTAAGATCATCTTAATTAAAGGCAATTAATCGCAAGGCCGAATAGAAATAAATAAAAAAAAACACTAGTTTATTATTTCTTCCTGTTTTTCCGGCTTCATAGGCTCCTAACGAACTTTCTGAACTTAGTGTAACTCTGAGGGTACTAAAGTGATAATTGAAGATCCAGGGGCCCACGGGGGCCCCCTGCAACAGTATCCGAGTCCATCCCTGACAAATCTCAAATTAAGCTTAATATTATCCTCGGTCCCTACCAAATTGAAATCCTGGATGGGCTACTGGACGCTACAACAACGTGAGCTGAAACGTAGTTGCAGCGTCGGTTATATTAGTTAAGTAATTATTGTCCCTCTTTTTTTAGTGTGCGGAAATTTCTCAAAACAAGATAATGTCGAGCAGAGGGTATATCTCACGTGCCCTATACTCATACCAATGGCTTTACATGCTCTTCGAGGCACAAAAGTACCTCGATGTGTTAAAAGTGGTCACCCATCCACAAACTAACCGCGGCAGGCATCGTAACCTTGCAGATCTGTTGATGAACGCAGTTATAATTTAGCCACTACCCCAATAACAAAAATGTTAAAAAGTAAAAGTGGTGAAGCCAACTTTAAAAAAAAATTGTTACATTGAGGCTTTAGTATCACTGCGACCGCTGTCGGTCTATTGTGATATTCAACTTCTTAGATATATTTTAGATACCTATATATTTAGTGAATACCGTTAATCACTTGCAGACGTATCGCAGACACGAATGGTATTTAAATTCCCAGACACAAAAAAAAAACTTGAAATCAGACAAACAAACTTCAGTACCTAACTAAAGATAAATTAAGTTAAATTTGAGACTCAAAGGTCATCATATCGTAAAATAAAACCGGTGTTGTGATATTTTCAAAAGACAGATAATAAAGGATTTTTTGTATGTTATTTCGTATCATAATCTATAGGCCGACCGTTCAACTCGCGTATCGCCTGCGCGGTAAGAAGGGAGCGGGGGCGGGTAACGCTACACACGGAGTCAATAATCCAAAGATTTTTCTCGAGATCGACATTGTTGGTAAAGAATAAAATAATAAGTAAAGTATTTAAGTAAGTATTTAAAATAATAAGCTCCCTTCTTACCGCGCAGGCGATACGCGAGTTAAACGGTCGGCCTATAAAATAAGTCTTCGCCTGGTTTCGGATACCGTTACACATTTTTGTTTTGTTTGAGCATAGAACCAAATCGTTCAAATATCCGTAAGTGCGTCAAATTTCGAAAGTTTTATCAAAAAGTATCTTCGGAATCGTCACGGGAAAAATTTAGAATCATATACTTACCTATATAAAATCTGGAAAACTTTTTCAAAAAATCTCTTCTATCTAAAACAAAACGGCACAGAAATATCTTCGTTTAAGTACAAAGAAAATAGAATAATCATGCGTCAACTAGGTAGCATAGGTATTATTCAGTTGCAAACAAGTTGTCCTGTCCACATAATTGTAATACATCGAAGTAATGTCGGACGACATAATACATACCTACACTTGCCGTCTTATTCATAAAAATATAAAACGTTTAATAAAAATAAAAAAAACATAACATACCATCATGCCTCCAATCCCCAAAGAGTTAGGCAGAGGTGTACGAATGTACTACCCACACATCGCCGGTATAGTTATAAGCTTGTTATGTTATCTGGTTGTCTGTGGCATCAATCTGTTGCATCGACTTCGGGCGACTGATGGTGTTATTTACCCCCAAGCCCTGCTGTGCGCCCGCGCTAGTGCCATTTTGACCGTCAGTGACCTGTTTCGTGCGCGTATGATTGCGAATAGGTACTTATTATAAGTACTTAAAATTTTTGGGACTAAATATGACAAGCTGTAAAAATTATCGGAATTGATTCAGTTACTTATTCTGAACAAACTAAATTCTGGTGTCACAAATACTTACTAAAAATAATGTTGTATATAAAATAAATATTCGTAAGCTAGATTAAACCAAATCCAGGCTTGAGTCACTTAACCTTTGCTTTGGATCACCGATCAAGATCCAAGGCCAGGGCGTTCATCCATCAGACAGCTTTTTATATTATTTTCTTGTGACTAGCCAATTAATTTTGTTAAAGTTCTTAAAAAGTACCAACTGGTTTAGCGTAATTACATTACATTAGTATTAAAATTTAAAAAATCATCATAATATACCATCATGCAGCAGCGGATCCAGAGGGTGGGCTAAGGAGCTCTAGCCCTCAACCCCTGCCCTAAAGTACCTATCTGGGTCTACCCCTGACAAATCTTAAATTAAACTAAGTAGATAATATACTATTTAGTTAGTACTAGCCCCTTCTACACTGTAATCCTGGATCCACCACTGCCATCTATACATTTTCTATATCTATACTTCACTACATAGTATAAAACAAAGTCGCTCTCTCTGTCCCTATGTCCCTTTGTATGCTTAAATCTTTGAAACTACGCAACGGATTTTGATGCGGTTTTTTTTAATAGATACAGTGATTCAAGAGGAAGGTTTATATGTATAATACATACATATTTTAGTATAGAAGAGCCAATAAACCACGCGGGCGAAGCCGTGGGCGGAAAGCTAGTTATATTATAAAGCTGAAGAGTCTGTTTGTTTGAACGCGCTAATCTCAGGAACTACGGTTCCGATTTGAAAAAATCTTTCAGTGCTAGATAGCCCATTTATCGAGGAAGGCTATAGGCTATATATCATCACGCTTAGACCAATAGGAAATGAAAAAATATGAAATAATTATTATTATTTAGATATATGAATAAATAAATGAAAAATGTTGCAAAAACGGGAAAAATTTAAATGCAGAAAAGCCGAGAATCCACGCGGGCGATGCCGTGGGCGGAAGCTATCATACATAAAATGGTTGAGCTACACGATGATTGATGTATGCGTGCCGTCAGTTAGGACAGGTCAACTCAAAGCAGCTACGGCTCTTTCTTCAAAAGGCCTGTTCAGATTTTGCCCTATATTGTTAAACTCGCATAATTATCTAATAATATAACTATTGTCTGGACTTTAAGAGACCATGATTCTCTGAGTTTGTCTCGACGTTTCTTCTCAGAGGTCGTCCGATAAGAAACGTCGGCGCCATCGCTTAAAAAAAATGCAAAAAATCTACTTATAAAAGTGTCTTTAAAAGATCTATTTACAGAAATAAATATCATTTCATCATTTCATTTCAATATCATTTCATCAAGCCACTATCGCGGAAGGACTAGGCAATGGTAAATGAACTAGTTATATATATATACCTGTCTGCACGTTTGGTGTTGCCACTACCAGCGCGCTAAAGGTTAGGGATGCGATTCCTATCCAAGACACATATTTGAGTGATTAACGAAATTTTTTAACTGGAGTTTTTGTCGGTTATTAACCGCGACACAGAACTTGGTCCTAGCGCGGAAGTTCTTTTAAAGAGAAAATTACCTTTATTTGATTAAAAATACCCTTACGCACAGTTCGCCAATATTCTATAGGCATCATTTAACTCCGAACTGTTACTGAGAATTTATAACCTAATATCACTTTCCTAGTTCAAGTTCGAGTTCAAATGTTTTTATTTAAAATATGCATTTACAAGCATTTATGAAACTCTAGTTGCACGGTTCCAAAAAGTTGATCCTATGGAGAAGAAAAGCTAGGCCTGTAAATCGAATCGGAACCTCTAGCGAAGCTGTTCCGTTTACGTCCACTAATGTAGCAGTTCTGATTATTTTCATATCAATGAACTGTAGATAACATTCCATATCAATCGACCTCCACGCTTCTAATTCGTCACAGCCTGCAAATCACGCGTCAATGAAGATTGAACAATTAAAACCTCTTTCAATTTATAGTAGAGGTCAAGGTTAACTTATCGAATCGTTGCATTTATTTGATTAAAGAAACATACGCTACCTAAGCGTATTTTTCACAAAGATATGAATTTTCTAATTAAAGAATTTTTTTCAAGTGAAAAAAAAATTCGATCTCAGGCAGGGTTTGAACCTGCGTCTTTCTAGTTAAGCACACCAGACGCTTTACCAACTAAGCTACCACTGCCTGTTATGTCGAATTTCTCTTCCACATTTTACGTCTTCAGGCGACGTCGTCGTACACTAGAAAAAAAATCTTTAATTAGAAAATAGCGTACTTTTTTCATTTTATATAGGACTAGAGTTGCCCGCAGCGTCGCCTACATAGGATCATGGTTATCCCACCAGATAATAAATGGCCTGTGTTAATTTAGAATAATGTAGCTTTCTAATGGTGTAAGAATTATTCAAATCCGTTTAGTAGTTTCAGAGATAGACAAACAAATCTTACCACTTTAAAATATTAGTATATGTATGAAATGTAATGTCAATCAATGAAACAAAACACTTGCTTAAATATGATATAGTATTTTGTGAACACATATAGTAGTCTGTAGATGGACAGACTATCGATGGAGCAGTTAAATCTTAGAGTGGAGACCGCCTTTTGGCAAGCGTAGTGTTGGACGTCCTGCGACACGATGGACCGACGATTTGAAGAAGGTAGCTGGCAGCGAATCTGTGCGAGCTGCCCAAGACCGGGATGGTTAGTGCTATTTGGGGGAGGCTTACGTTCAGCAGTTGACGGCAATATGCTGATATGATGATAGTAATTAAATCTTAATTCGTATGTGAATTCTTAGGATACATCTTAACCTGTATCTCCTTCCGACCTTCGATTTTTTAATATTATGTTCAATATTTTATCATTCGACGCTTACTACCGTATATTCTGTTGTTTTCTAAGTAATTAATACTTAATTATTATCAAAATTTTAATTAAATGAGAAAACCTGAATAAATTATGACCTCATAACATATTTAATTACATTTTAATGATAATCAAGATAAATTAATATTTTACATAAATCCGTAATAACGTTTTCACAATATTTAAAATACTTCCTGCACAATGATTTAAGTATTACAAAGCATTCAACAAATCAATTTATCTTTATAACATGTCGTCTTAATTTCCATTTATTAGCTATTAATAACACGTAACGTTAAAATAAAAGCATGTTTTTTGTAAATGATTACCTCGATAGGTGACGAAATGTGGGTGTCAAATCATCATAATATTTTATCTGTCTACCTACAATGTGACTTTGAAATAATTAAAACGATGTTTTTTTCTAGTGAAAGAAATGTTTGGCCACAGGAAGCGTTTGAACCTGCATCCCTCTAGTTAAGTACACCAGACGCTTTACAAACTAAGCTACCGAGACCGCTGCCTGTGATATCGAATTTTTCTTCCACATTTTACGTCGTTAGGTGACGGGGACGCTGTTTCTAGAAAATTCATATCTGTTACTGTTAGAACATTTCGCATTATTTAATGCTAAAATATTGTAAAAAAATAATCATTCAAACGATTCAAAGCAAATCGTCGCTCGATAAAAAAAATATTTCTCTCTTCACAAAGGTTGGCTTCATGACATCTAAGGTCTAGGTAACATAGCATTATATAACTAAAAGCTCCTTTGCGAGAGACTGGAGTCCGTACTAGGGGAACCCTGTGTTGCCCAATGGGCATCAAATTAAAATTATATAATATAGATAATGATTTATAAACATAATTTTTATTACTCGGTTGTAATACGTTATACTTAGTTGATATCGCAATAGACGAAAATTTATGAAAAAAAAATTGGATATGAGTGAAGCGATCCGCCTTAAATTAACCTACTTGCATTAATTTTTTTTTTAATATGTTTAAAAAAACCTATTTTAATAAACATAGTAAACCTACATTTCTTTTTTCAATAAATATGAATACTACTACATATACAACGTCAATTTTTGTTTACCCTAAAGCCGAAAACTTTAATTTGATTTGAAAAATAAGAAAATACAAAATAAAAAAAAAAAAATTGAAACTCATGCGGTGACGAGCTCAAAAACTTGTCCTAATTAACCAATTTATCTAATTTGAGCGAGTGGGTACGAAGAGCTAAGGGCGCCGGGCGGCGATTTTCGTAATAAAAATGGGTGTCCAACTTGAATAATTTTTAAAATTTAAAATATAACATAGGCTCAGAACCATTGCAATCGATTCCGTTACTGATTCTGAACAAACTATTTTCGGTTTTCGGGTAAATAAAAACTGAGGTTGTATACATACTTATTTAAATAATAGAATAAAATATTCTTATAAATCAGATAATGGCAAAAAATACCTATTAATTACATTATCTAAAACTGTAGTCAAAATAATCATTTGCATGCATTTGGCGGACTATTTATTAGGAAAAGTAATATGTATTTATTCTTAATAGAATAATCATGAACATATTCGATACCATTGGGAGTATCATTATACAAGCTTACACGTGTAAAATACTATACACTTCCGGAAACAGATTACGTGTAATAGCAATACCGAATCAAGCGAATACATGTAATTAAAGAGCTATACGGAAGTATTATAAGAGAAATACTAATCCCCCTTAACGTATGGAAATACTCCCGGACTTCCGTCGCCTGGGGAAGGCGACGGGGCGTGTCATCCACACGGGTGTTTCGCCTCACCCCTTTTTGCTGGGGCCACGGGGGCGAGTTGTAATCCCTCCCAGCAGAGAGGGACCGCCCTTGCGGTCTCCGGCACTATTCAGGGGGACTGTTCGAACCCTCCACCTGCCAATCCACATAAGTGTGACTCGATATCACCTACCAACCAGTCGCCTACCCACCTAACAGATAACTACCGCCGTAATAGGAAGCAAACTTTATCTAAATTATTTATCTAACTCCCCTTTACAGTTGGTTCGAAATAACTGTTTAAATTATTTAGGGGCGAATTTACCGTAGGTACTGTTAAAGGTCTTCGCGACGAGTTTCTGAACTGATTTTAATAATTCGTTATTGTGTTGAAAATGAATAATTTATAGCATATATGTTAGGCTGGAAAAGTGTAATTCCAGACTAACATAGGCTATTTACTTTCTACTTACTACTTATTAGTCTAGTGGTCCCAAACGCAACAGCTACGCTAGAGATCATGGTTTGGAATCCCCGGTCTAGCAAAGTGTAATTGGATTTATGAAATTTTCAGTAGCAGCACGGAGTTTGGTTTGGTTAATGGCAATGGGCTCGCCCCCTATTACATGGGACCTTAACATACCAGTGAACTGTGAGTGTAGGTAGGTACGCTAAGTACACCTCTGCCTAACCTTTCGGGGAATACAGGCGTGATGGTATGATAAACAATAAGGCCACAGACGTTATAAATATATCATTATCATCTTAAATTCGTGTGCTATTAATGTTACCCAAACAATGGTTTTTATTAATTCATATCTAAGTATGTCAAATTTTTATTGCGTCTTAAATAATTTTACAACCTTATAATTATTTCTTGTATGTCATTCTAAATTTTATTATGTATACTAATCGTTTATAAGTGTGGTTGTAGGTAGTAGGGGTAGATACTAATATGTTTTTATTGCTTAATTGTATACATTATAGATAACTTAGAAGTTTTAGGCATGCTTCTACACAATTAATGATTTGTTTATGTTAATTCAATATAGTTAAATAATATTATTTTATTTATAGATGATTTTATTCACCTATTAATATTACAAAACACAAATGACGTATTTTTTATTATTCATCCGGGGTTCCAATTTTTTTAGCCAGCTTCCAAAGGTCACGGCGTTTTATAGCCTTATACCTACTATCACCAATCTGCAAGTGAAAGTCCCGTCAGAATCGATTAAGCCGTTTAGGAGATTCGGCAGAACAAACAGAACGACAGACTCAAAAGTTTTAAGCCTCATCGTCTCTCAGTGGGCGGGCGCCAAATTTTTTTCTTTCTTAAATTCGTTCCTCTATCACTCCTAAACCACTGACCCAATTTAGATGAATTTTGGTAAAGCGATACATTAAAGGAATAAGGCTCCTCTCACTGTATATATAGAAGAAACAGAACGACTAGTGCGCCGCCTTCGAGGGGAACAGGTTGCAAATAAATATGAAACCTTTTAAATTCCTTATAAAGGTTTTATAACCTAAAGTGAAATGAATACAAAAGAAACAGACCGAGGTTGCTAGCAAGGCTATACAAAAATCAAACAATCGATCAGTTTAAAGTTTATATTGATAAAATACAATTCATACCTCCAATACTTATATTACTGTGTTCAAGTATATTATTATTACTAGTTTTTGCAAAAAGAATTTAATCAGTAACCAATAGTGTTGATCTCTTCTTTCTATTAATCAGCATACTACAGAGGGGTCAAGCTCTTTATGTAGATAAAATGTACCGCAGGAAGCATACCTATGCTTTTTAACAGTGAAAACAAAATTATTGACTGAATAACATACCATCACGCCTGTATTCCCCGATGGGTTAGGCAGAGATGTACTAATGTACACCCACATTTCGTATGTTTAGGTCCCATGTAATAGGGGGCGAGCCTTTTGCAGATAACCGGGCACAAATCCAGACTTCGAGCTGCTAATGGGAATTTCATAGAAAAAACCCAATAACACTTTGCTCGACCTGGGAATCGAACCCAGGACGTCTAGCGTAGCAGCCGCGCTTAGGACCACTAGACTAATGAGGCAGTCTTTTTTGCGCCAACTACTAACAAATAGACAGACAAAAATTTAATTTTTGGGTTCGGGGAAGTTGCGATTCTAACCCACTTGATTTTTTTATATTTTCAGTTGTAAAGACTTGATTGATTGTAAAAACAGTTTTTTTTTAAATGTAGTAGTCATTAGTCTTTGACTCCAACGCGAGCATTGTTGTCGAGTTTTGCTATTTTATTCTTAGTGGCAGCTCTAAGTTGGGATATCTCCTTGCATGAACATTGCGCAAAAGAATATTGAAAATATCAGAAAACTTGACGACTATTTCAACTTCGCACGGTTTTTTTTATTATTCATTCCAGTTCGAATTGAATATTCATAGCTAAGACAAGACTATTTGGTAACGTGTTGGTAGCCCATTATTAACTAACCCCCTGGTCCTAAGCGCGAATGCTACGCTAGAGGTCCTGTGTTCGATCTCCAGATCAAGCAAAGTGTTATTGGGTTTTTCTATGAAATTCCCGGTAGCAGCTCGGAGTCGGGATATGTACCCGGTTAATGGCAAAATGTTCGCCCCCTATTAAGTGGGACCTAAACATACCGGCGAAATGTGGGACTCTGCCTAACCCTTCGGGGAATACAGGCGTGATGGTATGTACTACTATATAGAAGTAGTCATTTTTACATTAAAGACAGTCCCCCAAACTACCCTTCAAGATCCTTAAAGCCCTTCAAATCCCTTCAAGTTCCGCGAACAGTTTTAACATCTCAAAATATTGTATTAGATATTGACCTATCTATAATACATACCGGAACAATAATGACTACATACACGTGTGTTAAGCCCGAGGCGACGCTAAATTTAAAATCGACCTTTTTAAAATTTATGAAAAAATTAACATCTACAACTCTGCGTTGATTTCTAGGGTATATTGGCGTAACCTGAGTCATCGTTCAGTCAGTCTACTATTCAACTATACACGGTGCCAATTTAGTCATCTGGACCTGTTAAAGGGGTGATTCTACCCGTCGCAATCAATTATGTTTCCTATGAAACCCACATTGTATTTGTGACAAAGAAATACATCTTCTCTTCCTATACAAAAGTACCCAGACCCCATTTCGTCATGTTTGATGTCGTTTTTAACCTCCGACGCAAGGACTTATTAAACCACGTCGCAAAAACGACGGTGTGTTTTAAGTGTGTTACACACTAAACTTAATGTACAGCCACACTTCGCCGGTATGTTTAGGTTCCATGTAATAGGGGGCAAGCCTATTACCATTAACCGGGCACAAAATGTATGTTCTTCGGTTCCTGTGTGTGATGATGATGATGATGATGTGAGAACAAAATAAATGTTTCTTTCTTTCTTTGATTTAGACATGAATAAGTAACAGAATAAATTAAAAATTTAAAAACCTCGACAATTGCTTTATATCTCAACTGATTTTCATCAAACATAGCTAAGAAAACTCCTGACTAACTTTTAAACACACGTGTGTGTGTGTGTGTGTTTGAACACACACACACAGTCACGTCAAACTTATAACACCCCGTAGCGTCGTTTTTGCGTCGGGAGTTAAAAACATACGGTTAAGCATTTATTATAAAATACTTATTAGTATGCTATAGGTAGTTGACTGGTGTTGAGTTTATTGAAAATACCTAATCTCCACTTACCGTCGTTTAAGGGCATTCAACGCGACAGACCAAATGTAGCTTATTTTAACAACTATATTTATTTTAAATAGATACAGACTCGATTGATTTTCTATTCATGTGGCTACTGTCGTGAGAATTAATAAACTACTATTATATAATATATTTTGAATGAATAAAAGATCATGACTGCCTCGTTGGTCTAGTGGTCCCAATCGCGACTGCTACGCTAGAGGTCTTGGGTTCGATCCCCAGGTCGAGCAAAGTGTTATTGAGTTTTTCTATGAAATTCTCATTAGCAGCTCGGAGTCTGGATTTGTGCCCGGTGAATGGCAATAGGCTCGCCCCTTATTACATGGGACCCAAACATACCGGCGAACTGTGGGTGTACATTAAGTGCACCTCTGCCTAACCCTTCGGGGAATACAGGCGTGATGGTATGCTATGTTATAAAAGATCATCCAGTATATATGATAATATACGTCTAGTTTTCGGTGTCAAAAAAAAAATAAAGTTCAAACGAACTTTAAACTTTTTTTGTAGAAACAATCTAATGAAATAAACATTTTGTTAACACGATGTGGCCTTGCAATGACGTGGCAATTGTTCACAGATTTATTATTCTATCCATGTAGGTCGGTACACAAAATCATCATAATTATGTGGACAATGTACACAAGTACGTACGTTAATTTATTGATTGTTATTGAGAAAAACCTTGTTCGATTTTCCATTACTTTTATTTTTATTGACCTACGACATCTTTTACGATGTTGGGCCTTTATACGGGTTATGTATGTCGCAATTCTGTTGTAGACTACTGTAGAACTCAAAGGCGCTACCATCGACTTTGCCTAATGTTATTGCTTGTACGTTCTTTGACGTCATTACTAACGTCAATATAACACGTTTTCATTGGTTGTCGCCATTGCCTTCCTCATTGGCGCTGTCCTGAACTTGAATTTCGAAACACAATGTATATTATATGAAAGATACCCTATTACGACAACTAAGTTAACAGAAGTACTTGTATGTAGGTACTGTAGTAATTGCCCAGAAAGAAGTAATACAAGTATAGGTACTGTCTTTATTTTTATTTATTTAAAATATACGCATGTCAAAGTCACAATGATCAAGGCGGATCGTCTCTCCTTGGACGCAAAATTCAAATATTTATTGGTTTGTCGCAAATTATTCATCTATAGCACATTCTACTGCCTCGTTGGTCTAGTGGTCCCAATCGCGACAGCTACGCCAGAGGTCTTGGGTTCGATCCCCAGGTCGAGCAAAGTGTTATTGAGTTTTTCTATGAAATTCTCAGTAGCAGCTCGGAGTCTGGATTTGTGCCCGGTGAATGGCAATAGGCCCGCCCCCTATTACATGGGACCCAAACATATCGGCGAACTGTGGGTGTACATTCAGTGCACCTCTACCTAACCCTTCGGGGAATACAGGCGTGATGGTATGTATGTATGTAGCACATTCTACTTATTCACAATTGAGTACTAAAACTACTTAGAAATTGTCATCGTATAATATTTTGGTGTCAATTGTCAATTTTGGCCGAATCCTCTATAATAATTTAAAGTAATATAGACGAACGATTTGCAAAAACCCAAAAACAAAACAAAGAATTTGGCATGTGTGGTATTTTATTGTTATAACTAATTTTGGTTTTAAATAATGGCTAGTTAAGTATTAAATTAATTAATTAATAGATTATTCCGTGTTTATTTAGTAGGACTCGGACACAGTTGAATATTTTTTGCGAATTAATTAAATGAAATGGCCATGTCGAGCAAATAGAAGACTTTTATGTATATTCTGGCACGTGTAAGTAAAATAAATATAACTATTCATATGTTTCATGAATGTCACGGACCAAGTGATAATTAGTCTTATTAATATCAAGCTGTAAAAATCCAGTATAAGCTGGTCTCCCGCTGTACGGAAAGACTTTACGATGCGAGCTCAATCGATACTGGATTTGCAAAGCTTTTCTTGTAGCCTTGCGCATATTAAACGATGACGTCCAGGTCTCATGTAATAGGGAGCGGGCATATTACGAATTACCCCGTTAAAGTAAGGGTTAGCACTGCTGCTTAAACAAGCACATGTTCAACCTAAGGCTCAGCGATACGCGAACCTGCAGATATTGTGAGGAGGCTGATGAAACGCCACTTCAACTTCTGGAGGAATGCGGACCGCTAATACAGAAGCATAATGCACATCTGGGGAAACAGCGCTCCATCGTAGATCGCAGTATCGCTTAACATCAGGCGAACTGGCGGTCAAGCGTACGCCTATCATGAATAAAATAAAAAAATGTCTTAACCCCAGATGAAATAAGGGAGCTCACGATAAGAGGGAAGATAATCCTGCAGTTGTATAGTAGCAACAGGGTTTAGCAGTGAACTTTAAATCCTAAAATGGCGATCACAATAGACCGACCGCGGTCGCAATAAAACAACAATAAATAATTAGTGTTAGAATACAATCCCCCTGCACCTTCCAGATCTAGGAATGTTGAAAAAGGCAAGACAATACTTAAGACCTCTTTGAGTCTGTCTGGTTAGAGACCACATCAGAGATTTCGTAAATCACCTTGGTGTGTTTCAACTCGGCCCGAGAGCCAGTTCTCCAAGAGTGCAATCCGTTTAAGTTCTTATAGACTCGGCAATGCATCAGCAACTTTTTTTCCACTGATGTAGTTATCTGGTGGCTTGTCTACACGTTTGCAAAAAAACAAAGCTTAACCCTAAACTGCTACACAGAATTTAATTGCATAGGCCCCTGTCGGCATGAATAATTGCAAGTTCTCCAATTGGACCGTGAAATTAATAGTTATTTAAACGTCCACATTTCCTACTGCCTAAGAGTGCCTAAACTTTTTTTAGCAGCTGGATTTTATACGTGTCGAAATTATCAAAAAAAACATCCGCTAATGAAGGTTTTTTTAGGCCTAGCCTTTATTTATTATCCACGTGTAAGCATAGCAAACAAAACGATGCATTGAAGCGTTAATATCATTTGTAAATTGCGGAATAAACTTAATAAATTAGTTCATTTATTTTTGTCAGTTTTAGTGTTAGTTAGTTTTTTTGATAGTGGGCTTTAAAAGAGACCATGATCGTCCGAGTTCATTTCTGTGTTTCTTCTCAGAGGTCGTCAGATAGGAATAGGATAGGACAAAGCACCATTCAGGGCTCAAATATTTAAAACATTGACTTGTAAAATTGTATTTTAAATGTCATTATCATTTATCATTGAGTTTAAAATTAACATTGAATTATTAAAATTATTTTATTTATTGTATAGATTTTTTTATATTTATTTCCATAACAATATTATGAAGAGGAATTATTTGTTTATATTTGTCCGCGGGAATGAAATTCTCAGTAGCAGCTCGGAGTCTGGATTTGTGCCCGGTTACTGGCAATAGGCTCGCCCCCTATTACATGGGACCTAAACATACCGACAAAGTGTGGGGTGTACATTAGTACACCTCTGCCTAACCCATAATACATGCGTGATGGTATGTTATAGTTTTATAATAAATTTAATACTATAATTATAATATATAATAATATAAATGCCTTTTTTCCTGTTGGTTACGGGACGGGGTATTTATTAAAACCGACATTAGTCGAGAAGGTGTAACAACCCAAATTTTAATATAATCATATTATATTTCATAGTAGGAACATAAAGAACAAGCTTGGCATCTAATTAGAACATAAAGAACAAGCTTGGCATCTAATTGAAACATAAAGAACAAGCTTGGCATCTAATTGGAACATAAAGAACAAGCTTGGCATCTAATTGGAACATAAAGAACAAGCTTGGCATCTGATTAGAACATAAAGAACAAGCTTGGCATCTAATTAGAACATAAAGAACAAGCTTGGCATCTAATTAGAACATAAAGAACAAGCTTGGCATTAAATTGGAACATAAAGAACAAGCTTGGCATCTAATTAGAACATAAAGAACAATCTTGGCATCTAATTGTAACATAAAGAACAAGCTTGGCATCTAATTGGAACATAAAGAACAAGCTTGGCATCTAATTAGAACATAAAGAACAAGCTTGGCATCTAATTAGAACATAAAGAACAAGCTTGGAATCTAATTAGAACATAAAGAACAAGCTTGGCATCTAATTAGAACATAAAGAACAAGCTTGGCATCTAATTAGAACATAAAGAACAAGCTTGGCATCTAATTAGAACATAAAGAACAAGCTTGGCATCTAATTAGAACATAATGAACAAGCTTGACATCTAATTAGATCATAAAGAACAAGCTTGGCATCTAATTGGAACATAAAGAACAAGCTTGGCATCTAATTGGAACATAAAGAACAAGCTTGGCATCTAATTGGAACGTAAAGAACAAGCTTGGCATCTGATTGTTGCAGAAAGTCCTGTTAGATAACAAACAGGAGTTTCCACCCATCCTTCGGTCTAAAACTAACCTAACTAGTTCGTTTTAGCCATTCAACGTGGCAATGCTGCCAGCCTTCTGGATACGATGCCAGACGACAGCGATGCCGAGGAGTACTTTGACGCCTCGCGCCCACTGTTTTTGTTTATTTATTTTTTTTTCGTTCTGTTTTTTTGGCAATGTAAAATATGTAAATAGTGTAAATAAGGTACTTTTGATTTAATTGTAATTACTAATACAGGTATACCTACTTAATAAGTAAAGATAAATAAAACCTCCTTTTGTACCAAATAGAAGACCTAGTTAGTTATAGATTTTTTGAGGTAACTACACCCGAAAATCAGTGATAGCCTAGTGATATGACCATCGGACTGCAAAGTCAAACTGACTTTTCGAAGTCATACGTGCGTATTAGTAAATGAAATGAAATGATATTTATTTCTGTAAATAGATCTTTTAAGACACTTTTACAAGTCTAGATGGCCTCGAGGTTTCCTATCTGACGACCTCTGAGAAGAAACGTCGATACAAACTCAGAGAATCATGGTCTCTTTTAAAGTCCAGACAATAGTGATATTATTAGATATGCGAGTTTTACAATGTAGGGCAAAATCTGAACAGGCCTTTTGAAGAAAGAGCCATAGCAGCTTTGAGTAGACCTGTCCTAACTGACGGCACGCATACATCAGTCATCGTGTAGCTAAACCATTTTATAGGGAGCTCAACGACCCGTCGCACAACGATACCAGATCAGCAAGACATTTGTGTAGGTCATGTGAAATACTCAAAACTGTCAGAGAAGTTTATTATACATCTGATACGAGTTAAAGCTAACCTACATAGTACTCACATTTACATTTTAATATCGTACAATTAACATTTGAAAACAAAACAATATTATTCATGATTACTAGGACCTACAAGGCAACCCAGTCATCTTATGAGTTAAAAAAGAAAAAAGCAGCAAGTCGACCAGTCACCACAAGCAGCACCCATTCACGAGTATAACGCACGGATCAGCCATCACCCCCCTCGCCATTTTAGAGGGAAGGGGGTGACCCGACCAATGACCGACTACCGCAAGCAGTGACATCTAAGGGAGCATGACGACATTGCAGCCAGGTGTAAATCAAGTAACAGAAACATGTTGAACTGATTACCGAGGTCACTAGTATCTGCATCGCCCAAAAATGTTCACAATAATTTGAAATTATATAAAAAAAAAACAAATAAATCGGGTAAGTACATGTCAGTTGTATAAAGAGAATAGGTCATAATCTAATAAATTGGGTATATGTCAATTGTATAAAGATATAATGTCTATTAATAAATTACAAAAAAAAAATTACCATAATAAAATAATAATCAAATTTGATGTAAAAAATCAATAGCCTGGTCCATTATGACAGTTCAATCCCAAGCATTTCTGTCGTCCATATAATCTTTCACACTATAGAAACCTTTAGAACACAGTTTCTGCTTAACAAATGATTTAAATTTGTTGATGCTTAGGTTTTGAATGTTGCTTGGGATTTTCTTGTACAAGCGTAAATAATTTTATTAATGATCACGTGCTTAAACGGTGAAGGAAAACATCGTGAGGAAACCTGCATGCCTGAGGGATTTTCTTGAAGGCATGTGATGTCAGCCAACCCGCAGTAGGTTACCCGCGGTGGACTTTGGCCCGCCTGCCCAGCAGTCACAGGACAATGTAATGGGTTTATGATGATGAACCCAATACAGATACAGAATGCATCGTAGAATCGTAGGTTTATGTATGTATATTCCAACAATATTTAAGTGCTACTTTTATACCTAATTATCTCATTCAATATTGTTTTAATAACTCAGCCAAGGCCTGTATACATCACAGCACATTTTTATAACAACAATTTTGTTTTATCAAGAAAACAAAAAGAACCGTGATTAACAATTCATTATCTCGTCAAATCTACACGATACCTACGATAAAAAAATTATTCTTTTTTACTTGAAAAGTACCAATTTATAATGGACTGTATGAATTAACTATTTGTGTTTGTCGAGAGATCAAATTAGATCGGTTAACCTAAATGAGTAAGTAATTGTCAAAAACCTTGCTTTAACCGTTCACTTCCGAGGTGTTACTGTTCGAACTTCAAGGCGAGATATTGTGAGAAAAGACTTATTGTATGGAGATGCAAGTAAGTCATAATTACGGTAAATTATCTTAGGATCAAAGACCAGTGACTCAGGAGCCGTAACCTCCGCAACGCAATTCCATTGAGCGCACCAAATTGAATTTGCTCAATGGAGCTCTTTCTCTTTTTCCCCTTTCTTTTCCGACATTATTTTACTGTAATTACTGTACGACTCTCTGTGAATACCAAGGCTACAAGTACGTAAACAGAAATAAAATATATTATAAATTTTAAACCAGGTGCATCCAGGAGAATGGATTTGTGCGATTCGAATAAGAGCGCAGACTGGAATAGCAAGTTTACGATTGGACATTACAAAAAGTTTCAATAATACTAGTCTACTACGCCCTTAAACTAATTACGCTATGAGACATAATTATTTTAAATAAATTTTATGTAAAAAGAGGTTCTTTATTAGTGCTTAACTTCTTTTTGGCATTTGTCAATCAATTTGAATAGATCTTATTTTTTTTATCCCTAAACTATAACTACTTATGTATTATACTGATTACTACGTATGTGCATGGATGAATTTATAGGGACGCATACAATTGATAAATGGATGGAGTCCGGTCGTCGGATTAGTTATCTAGCGGATCTCGGCACTTAGCACTGTTCATCACTGTTGCGTAATAACGAAAACGTGTGGAACGGTCTTTATAATAAACCGTTTTCATTCAGAGACAATGCAATTTGTCTCTGAAGTGAAAATCGTGACCTGCCTGCCTGTATTAGCATAGAAGTCTTCTAAGATCACGCCTGTAGTCCCCGAAGGGTCAGGCAGAGCTGTACTACTGTATTGCCTATTGTTGAAGGTCTAACTCAAAATCTGGTTCAATGGCGGATTTAGAGGTCTGGAGGCCTCGGGATAGCAAAGTAGTGGAGGTCCCCTGGCCCTAAATTCTTTTCCGTTTTTTTCCGAAGTCTCAATTGTGGGGGCTCCTCTTTTGTATAGCCAGCCTCTTTGCTACTGTAGCCCCGGTTGCCCTTCCCTAAATCAGGTCTTGGTTAATAATTAATTTGGATACGCCAGCGTAAATCTATTACAAATGCGAATGAATCCGCAATTATTGCGAGTTTCTTAATAAAGCTATAATAGGTAGGTACTTAAGTATAATTAAGCTTACAAAACTTGTACATAATATTATTATTATTATGTAGATTTTATTAGCTTCTTCTAACACATAATTTAATGTTAAAAATAAATTGAATTGATGGAAGAATAGACAATATCAGGATGATGATGTAGTTATTTGTTTTGTTATTAAATATTTTGCGTCCCAAACATTGGTTTATCCCTCTCCAATAATGATTGACGTCATTTGACGCCGTGACAGTCTTAAGGAACATTGTCTCGCCTGGCTCCCAAAGCCAAACTTTTTTTATTGTTTTTTTTTCTTTTTTTTTTCATTCTAAATTAACGTCAGTAGAACTTTTAAAATCAACAATATCACAACCGAGTACTAAAAATATGCTTAAAAATCGTCATCTTAACAGATAGTAGTATAAATTGACGTTTTTGGTAGAAGTTTATATTTTACACCATTATCTGCTACTACATCGATTTGGAAGCAAAAGTTTTAGTACTGTGTAGAGATTATATTTGATGTTGCAATAAGTACTGCCTTGAACCTAGTAGTAGTAGTAGAACCTTTATAATAGACGTAGGTAGGTAAAATTTGCGAAAAACCCTTTTTTTTTTTATCGCCCACAACTTGCTTGATGTTTAGCAACGAAGTGGTCTACGCGACTACGCCTTAATTAAACGTCAAGGGAAGGTTTTTTTGACAACAGTGTTCCGGCTAAATACCTATTTGCTAAACTGCAACGAACTTAAAATTTTATATTGACGTACAATTTGCAAAAAAAATACATAAAAAAAATTTGGCGCCCAAGGCGAAGCGATTCGCTTTAAATGAACGTCAATGGAAGCTTTTTTACAACAATTATTTGTCAACGGTGAACCGGTTAAATACCTATTTGCTAACATGTTCATTTACCGATATTCTTAGTAGCTGTGATTCATTCAACGACAATCACTCAATGACTTTGCATTTATATCGTAAAAACCCAATGCAATGAAAGTTTGCAAATTAATGAAAAAATCTTACTAGATTTAGACTAAATTCCGTGTTTTTTCTGCTATATGTATATTTAGATATAGGATATAGGCAAGTAGGCACTTTATTTTAGAATACTTCGACATTTAGATAGTGACAG
This sequence comes from Subacronicta megacephala, assembly GCA_958496365.1. Classification (NCBI taxonomy): domain Eukaryota; kingdom Metazoa; phylum Arthropoda; class Insecta; order Lepidoptera; family Noctuidae; genus Subacronicta; species Subacronicta megacephala. The sequence continues at coordinate 1,986,226 of OY292535.1, forward strand.
TATTATTTGTATTTTTGTAAATAATATTTGGAAAATAATTGTTTGTTCCAAAGGTTCCTAGATAGTCCCATTCAAATTTAAACGAAATCGGTCGAGTGATTTTAAAACAGTCAAATTTCAGTACAAATTTCGTTTGCAATTGCGTTAAGTTAAATTCTAATTAAATTTCGATTAAAATCTAAGCATTATATTTGGATAGTTTGTAATAAATGTAAATTAATAAGATTACTAATCCGATAAGCTCTTCAGACGTGTCGTAAAACTAATTAAATTTAATCATTACTACATGTCATTTAATTTGTAAATTATGTACTTATTGCATATGTCGGGAGTCCGGATTTGGAAATGATTATCTTACCGGAATACTTAAGTATATATTTTTATGAACAAGACGGCTAATAAACGAGTACATTTTAAACAAGAGCGAGATCAACTTAGACTGGTTTTGTATAGCTTGATCTGTGGGCGTGTGTAATATTTATAAAAGAAAGTTGCATAGACTAAACAAAATTGACGATAAGAAAATTATCTGGCACAAAAATTTAAAAGGCATATAATACTAATAATAGGTTCCTACTTGGTAATTAAGTACTTAAGTATGTAATTAGTTTTTTTTTATAGCACTGATAATGTTTTTTCTTTAAAACATTCAGATTATGTTGTATACTTAAGCTAATTACTTATGTACTAAATTATTTGTATAGCTTGGAACTACTTATTTTTATATATGAACTGTCAGTTATGTTTTTATTACGAAAATGTTTGATATTTTTCTAACAGACCTATAATATATATATTATAAATATAGTTGAGTTGTGCGTCTATTTATTTTCGAAGATTTATTGGTTTAAGAAAAGGAGAATATACGCGATATCTACGTTGATTTATAGACCAATGTTAATTAACTACTTAATATTTTTGAAATAGCTGAAACTGCCTCATTAGTCTAGTGGTCCTAAGCGCGACTGCTACACTGGAGGTCCTGGGTTCGATCCCCAGGTCGAGCGAAGTATTGGGGTTTTTCTATGAAATTCTCAGCAGCTCGGAGTCTGGATTTGTGCCAGGTTAATATAGGCTTGCCCTTACATGGGACCTAAACGTACCAGCAAAATGTGGGTGTACATTAGTACACCTCTGCCTAACCCTTATGGGAATACAAGCATGATGGTATATTATGTTTTGAAAAGGTATATTTACTACTTTAAGGAGATCAGCAATAATTGCACCCACGTTAAACAAGAATTGATTAAATAAATAATCATAATATGAAATAAAGAAAAAAGTTGTGAGTCGGCGGTGAAAACAAAAGATCCATTCACATCGAAGGCACCGATTTCCGAAACTGTTTTACAAATAACTTTATTTTTTATCATTTCGAGGCTGGTTTTACTTTATGCAAGGTCAGTTTTAGTATATATGCGAAACACGAAACACGTGTTTAGTATTTTTAGGTGAAGAATATCTGAACAAAGTGTCAAAACTCTCTTGAAAGATGTCAAAGTTATAAGCACGAAACACGTGTTTAGTATTTTTAGGTGAAGAATATCTGAACAAAGTGTCAAAACTCTCTTGAAAGATGTCAAAGTTATAAGCTTATTATGTTATTTTACCCCCCACCCTGCTATGCACTCGCGCCTAGTGGCGCTATGACCGGTGACCTGTGTTGTGCGCGTATGATACTTAGTATAAAAACTTAAAATTTTTGGGATAAAATAATGATACCTATGCTGTAAAAAATTGTTCTGAACAAACTATATTCTGGTTTCGCATATACTTAAAACAATGTTGTATACCTAAGTACAGTGGGTTATAGCTGTTACCTGTTACCTGGCGGGGTCGAAGTGGGTCAGGTAACAGCTATAACCCACTGTACATAAATTTTTTAATCATTTTATTATTCCCGTAGTACACATCTTATGAAATTAACCATCATCTTCAATGAACAACTTCAACTTTGGTGTAATTGGGACGTTAACCCAAAAAAATGTTAAGCCTACTTTTATGTTCAAACACTGTCCATCGAGTAAGTTAGTGAATTTAGAAATATCTAGATACATTATATAAATATTTTCTTTAGATAATGGATAATTACAAATTAAAAAAAAATATATAATAAAGAAATTTTGAATATATAACAGTTACAAGATTTCATAAAAATCGTTTGTTGCCATACGCTAAAATGAAAAAATGTATAAAATGAATGACTAAATTTTATTACCTACTTACCTAAATTTTTTTTCGTATCGAGCAAGGTTGGTATTGTGTGGTTAGGATGACGAGAGGCTTACAAATGCGATGTGTTACTTCACATCGCATCTATGAACTTTATTTGGCGAAAATTAATTTGTTAGATTATTAGGTATTACCTTTATGAATTTATTTCATTCATTTTTTTTTATATTTTTTTAATATGAAGTTAAAATAACTTATGAAATTGGAAACAAACATTTCACATAATTAAATGACATATTTTACGTCTCTGTTTTTATTTTTAAATTAATTGAAATCTATTAATTTTCTTATGGTGTGGAACCTGTCCATCGCTTACCCATATTTTTTTTTTATAAAATGATGATTTAATATAATACTTACAAGTTATTCAAATTGTCAGGAACCGAAAAAAAACAAAGCAATCACACTATCACTGTCTATTTAATTTTAATTTCCGAACGACACAACACATCAATTTTCGCGCGTAAAGTTTTCAAACTGTCAACGTTATTTTTTTAAATTGCAAGTCTTTGCACATGCTACGGATAATACGCGGACTGCCAGCGCACTCCGCGTCTACCAATATATATAGTCCTTGTACTATCCGCTTGGGTGGAGAGTCGTCCTAGAGCGGCACGTGCCGACAGCGCCCCCCTTGTTACTTTACTTTATTAATACAAAATAAAAATATTATAATTTTGCCCTGAAATTAAGTACTTTATTTACAGTAACTGCCTCATTAGTCTGGAGTAAGTAATTGCTACGCTAGAGGGTTTGATTCTTAGGTTGAGCAAAGTGTAATTGTTTTTATTATAACATAACATACCATCACGCCTGGATTACCCGAAGGGTTAGGCAGAGGTGTAAGTATTTAATGTACACCTATAGTTCGCCGGTATGTTTAGTTTAGGTCCTATGTAATAGGGGGCGAGCCTTTTGCCATTCATCGGGCACAAATCCACACCCCGAGCTGCTACTGAGAATTTCATAGAAAAACCCAATAACACTGCTCGACCTGGGTCGAACCCAAGACCTCTAGCGTAGCAGTCGCGACTGGGACCACTAGACCAACGAGGCAGTCAAATTATGTACCTATTATGTTTTTATTATAAAATTATCAATAGATAACTAAGATCCCATGAGGACAACTCCGGGGGCAACTATCTTACCATTTTTAAAAATAGTTTCACGTGTTTAACAACGTTTTATTCATATACTTTAAGCACGCATTATGCATGCATAATTAACATCTACTAATTTGTTTAGCTTAAATAACTTTATGCATGTACCAGGGTCAAATAAATAAGTATATAATATGACAACATGTTTCACATTTTAATTCTTCAATAGATATTCATTTAGATTAAAGAAGCTAGGAAGTCAACTGAAGAAATAATCAGTAATCATATTAAATTGTACTTCTTATTGCCTTTTTATCAAAGAAGGAAGTACTTAGTAGCAGACTTTGTGATCGGAGCGATGAGCCACAAAAAAACGGACATGCACCTCCGACTCTTCGAGATCATGTACCTACATGTACATAAAAAATTATCGTCGTGAAGATACCTAAGCAAAGTGATGATGTGAGGACATGTTTTTTTTAAAGCTTACTAGCAATGTGTGTCGCACATTACTAGTATTCTTGTTAACCGGTAACCCTTCGTACTAAGCTTAATGATTTTGTTTGGATTCATGTCGGTAGTGCAATGGGTTTGTTTCGAACCGGTAACCACATACCAAACAAAACTTATATAAAAACCACTGAAATTGGAAAAAAACATAGTGTTGTAAACCAAACGCCTTCCAAAGAAAAATATTACAAAAGAAAATACAATACTTTAAATATTTTACAAATATATTACAAATAATCAATATATTATAGTAGTTACTTACACCATTTACATATTTTACAAAAAAAACGATATACCTACAAAAACAGCGGACGCGACTAGGCGTCAAAATATTTCTTTAAATGTCTTTAAATATTAATTTTATTCTAAAAAAATATATGATTACCAGCTGATTTGACAGATGTTGTCCTACATGTCCTGTCTTACTAATTTTCGGTGTAATTTTCTTAATTATGATTTCCGTCAGAACCTTATAGAAAGTGTGAGAAAACTTAAAAAAAAGAAGAAGTTTGTTGGTAAACGCATCACTTGAGAACCGCTGAACCGATTTGAATATTTTTGTAAAAATAAGGTTTTCACAAATAACGAATTTGTAAAAATTGCCTGGAAAATTGGTTTAGATAAAAAGTAAAACCGCCTCCAAAAAATAATAATAAAATCTTATGTCTAAAATAGTTTGAGAAGTCGGTGGCGAAAACAAAAGAACCACTCAAATAGAAGTCACCGACTTCCCAAACGGTTTTACTTTTTTGTTTGGAACGCCGATGAAGGATGTACTACCAAACAAAAAAATAATTATCAAAATCGATCCATAATAGGCGGACATATCGCGTAACAAACATTTAAAAAAAACCGGCCAAGTGCGAGTCCGTATCATTACGATTTATGACGTATTAAAAAAAAACTATTTACTAGATCTCGTCCAAACCAATTTTCGGTGGGAGTTTACATGGTAATCTACATCATATATTTTTTTTAGTTTTATCGTCCTCTTATTTTAGAAGTTACAGGGGGGGGGGCACATTTTACCACTTTGGAAGTGTCTCTCGCGCAAACTCTTCAGTTTAGAAAAAAATGATATTAGAAACCTCAATATCATTTTTGAAGACCTATCCATAGATACCCCCACACGTATGGGTTTGATGAAAAAAAAAATTTGAGTTTCAGTTCCAAGTATGGGGAATCCCAAAAATTTATTGTTTTTTTTTATATTTTTGTGTGAAAATCTTAATGCGGTTCATAGAATACATCTGCTTACCAAGTTTCAACAGCATAGTTCTTATAGTTTAGAAAAAAAAGGCTGTGACACGATCGGACAGACAGACAGACAGACAGACAGACGCACATGACGAATCTATAAGGGTTCCGTTTTTTGCCATTTGGCTACGGAACCCTGAAAACATGCAGAATAATTGAGAACCTCCTCCTTTTTGAAGTTGAACTTGAAACGTAAACGTAAGTAAGTAGCTGCTTTATTTCTATGAGATAAATTATTGTTTGGACCCGTCAAGAGCTGTCGGGAAATAGCAAGTAATACCAAAAAAATTAGGATATAAATAGATAGATATCATTTGTTAATAGGTATGTTCTGGTAAAAATTCTCGGTAAAGACTCGAATAAAATTGTCCTTCAATTGGTACGCTGAACTGTTTTTTATGTTTTAATTATTTCGCTTAACATGCATTATGCCTATATTATCTAACAATGTTTGACAAGTCTAACAAGTGGCATTATAGTGTCATTAATATTATCGGCTAACGTATAATACCTGAGACATTCTTTTAAATTGGATCGCACTAGGTTTTTTAAATTATTATTATAGTTACAAGCTTTTATTTAACTTCAATGTATATTTTCAATGTTTGCTCGGGTGGATTGTCGCAACTCAATTTTAAAGCAGATAATTATCTTTAACCGATTGAGCATGGAATTTTGTATAGACGTTTATTTTGGAAGATAATACATGGTTAGTTATGTCGTCATTCTAAATGATGATGATTATATAGTCCATGCGGGGGAAGCCGAAGAAGAAGTTTAACAGGAAAAGTTTATTTCCTGTAATATTGCTTATATGTAGACGCGGATTTTCACATAGACAAACACAGTCACATCTCAAAAACTGCATACGCTCTGATTCTGATAGCGACTAGATATTAGTAATAGCTTTTACATTTGTTTGTAAATTTTGTCATTTTACAAATATATTATACCATCACGCCTGTATTCCCCGAAGGGTTAGGCAGAGGTATACTAATGGACACCCACACTACGCTGGTATATTTAGCTCCCATGTAATAAGGGGCGAGCCTATTGCCATAAACCGAGCACAAATCCAGACTCCGAGCTGCTACACTTTGCTCGAACTGGGGATCGAAAGTTAGAACCTAGTTAATTATAAATCCAAAAGTGATTGTTGATGTCGAGTTTGTCTGTCTGCGGTCATCATTTAATTCCAATTAACCTACTGAATCAATTTAAATGACCTTGACGGGTTGGCGCAGATACAACCGTTATTATCGCAGATACTAAGCGGCGGTAGCCTAATGGCTAGGGCTTCGGACTTGCGATCATGTGGTTGCCGGTTCGAAACCCAGCCATTGCACTACCGACGTAAACCCACTCGTAGCACAAGCATTTAGCTTAGCAAGAGGGGTTAACAAGATTACTAGTAATGTGCGACCAACATTACTAGTAAGATTTAAAAAAAAATCGAACGCGAATCGACGCGAATCGCCGAGGTTTGGTTTTAGTCGGTAGATCGCTCCTTTCAGAGCGGAGTCCGACACACCCCATCTCTTTCCCCGGAGCGGTGGTTTGTGCATAAAGCATAATAATTAGATGCTTCGCGTTCAAGTCAGACATGTTTTTCATCAACAATTTAACATTCTAGCCTTTATGTTGGGGCAAGTTTAACCCGATGCGGCCAAAAGTTAATATTAATTAACCTTTTAACCGACTTTAGAACATTCAAAAAGAAGAAGGTAATACGTTCGACTGTATTTTTTGCAAAGCTGCAGCGGAACTCCTCAATAATAAGTATTTCAGGGGTTGCGATTTGATAACTTAAATATAGTTGCAATTTATGTGTTCACAATTTTGGTGACAATAATATATATTTTGCTTTCTTATTGAAGTATAGTCAATTAATGTAAAATGTATTTTCCTCTTGTTTATTAGTAAGTATATTTTTTTAAAGACCACACTACCGCATTGTGATATGATCCTGTAATGATAGTTGTGATTGTGTTAAATAAATAATAAAATAAAATAAATAGTAAATAATTTTTTATTTAAGTATATATGCTTATTGATAAACATTGCTTATCCCAATGCTCCCTGTACTGGGATAAGCAATATTATTAAAAATATTTTGTAAAAGGTAATGAGCAGTTGAAATTAGGTTAAATTTATTGTTACATAAACGTAAACTGGGCTGCCTTATTAGTCTAGTGGTCCTAAGCGCGACTGCTACGCTAGAGGTCCTGGGCTCGATCCCCAGGTCGAGCAGTGTTATTGGGATTTTCTATGAAATTCCCATTAACAGCTCGGAGTCTGGACTTGTGCCGAGCAATAGGCTCGCCCCCTATATGGTGAAATGTGGGTGTACAATTTAGTACACCGCTGCCTATCCCTTCAGAGAATACAGGCGTGATGGTATGTTGTGTTATGTTTAAACTTTAACTTAAACCAACCCAATGAAAGATGAGAAACAATTACGCAAATTATTCATTTCAAAGTGTGTACGCACGGCTACACATCAAGCTATACAAATCCAGTGTAGGCTGGCCTTGAATTGTGCGGAAAACCTTCTTCTCTCTTCTTCTTTTTACAACTAGATAAGATGGCAAACAAAACATACGGCCCTCCTGATAGAAAGTGGATTCCGTAGCCCATGGACGCTTGCAACACCAGGGATATCGCTCACGTGTTTCCGACCCTGTAAAGGACAAGGGAGAGAACGGAGGAAAACAGAAGGATGCGGACTGAGGAAGGAATTGGGCTTCCGCGGTCCGCTCCGGCGCACCACACTCACCGTACGAAACGCAACGGTATGCATCCTTCTACGTCACGTTGAAATTCTGTGGGAGGGTACAGTCACCATCAAATATATTGGAGCGAACAGGGTGTCTAGACAATGTCAAATCTTCATTATCGATGACGACATTCGATGTCAAAAATGTATGGATTTGACATAATTTCATCACGTGACATATCGAAAGATTATGCCAATTCCATACATTTCAGGGCCCCTAGACAATGTCACATCTTCATTATCGATGACGAAGTTAAATATCCGAAATGTTCGGATTTGACATAATTTTATCACGTGACATATAGAAAGATTATGCCAATTCAATACATTTCAGATTAATCTAACTTCGTTTTCGATATGGAAATGTAACATTGTCTAGGCCCCCAGACTATTTATAATTATCTGAGCAACTAGGGAAATTTAACTTTATCACAATGGGATAAAATACATGTCTAAATGACATCTGTCGTGTTTAGTGTTCATTCTAGAACATCCTTTGTGTCACTGAGATATGGTTTATTTTTTCTAGTTGCTTAAATGATAAATGATATTTATTTCTGTAAATCTTTTAACGACACTTTTACAAGTCTTTTTTTTTTCATAGTTTTTTTAAACTAGACGGCTCAGATAATTATGAACAGTCTGTTTGCTCCGATATAAGTATTTGATGGTGACTGTAGTACATAGACGGACGTGCTGACCCATTCATGCTGGCACGCAGACATGCCAGCGATTAGCGAGACACTACTAGATTTCTTAAAACCCGATAAACGGCCCATATTTTTTTCCGCCATAAAATCTTTAATGTCGATAGATCAAGGACAACTGTATTTCTATTTATATACACACAAATATTTTATATAATCTATGTATTATTAAGAAAATTAATTCAGCAGGAAGGTGACATGATCTAGCTTATTTAGTGGTACGGTGGCCAGCACATCAAGTAACCACATAATGTCAAAATTTCTCAGTTGATTTTCAACTTTATCTTCAACAATTTAAGGTTTAAATTCATTTGAAGAAATTTGACAGTTTTGTATACCTTGACCTGCTGGCGCCTGTAACTTGTAATTTGGTAATATTATCTATAATCTTAAAGATCTTCATTATTCTACATAATAATGAAGATCTTTATATATCTACATAATGTCAGAATATATAAGGGGAGATTATCTAACATCTGCTTATCTGTATCTGCTGTCAAAATATACATATTGTCAGTAAAGATAACGGGTGACATCTTATTATCTTTATTTATCTATAGGAACAACATATACATAATGTCAGATAGATAAGTAAGATTTGTATATGTCACCAAAATTTAAATACGTACCGTTAGATGGTGCCAGAACCAAATCAAAATAAAAAAAAAAACAAATAGAATACATAATAACATTTGACAATCAACAAATTGACAACCAAATAATGGCAGCGCGGGGCTCATGACGTTCAACCAATCAGCGCGCGAGGTGCGTTCCGTATCATGCCATTTCACAATTCGGCGGTTTCACTTCGATAGATTATAATCTACCGAAAAATAATGCGTTAAATTGTAAGCAGTAAGTTGAGTTCACAATATCGCAAGATAGATTGTGATCTTACGATGTTTACAATTTTACGGTGACATATACACTAATCCATGCCGTGTTTGTTTGCCTACTAGTTGCCCTGAACAGATGCAGGTGATGATGATAAGATAATGAATAATAGGGAGTAAAATTTTCCCTTCCTTGTTTATTTACAAATATCTAGCTAGCTGTGCCCCCCGGTTTTCCCCGCTTTGCCCCGCTCCTAAGGATCGTAACATGATGCTAGATAGCCTAAAGTTTCCTCATGAATATGACTATCATATGGAAAAATATTTTTTCAAATCTGAGTGGTAGTTCCAGAGATTAGGGCGTTCAAATAAAAAAACTTTAGTTTTTATATGTCTATACATATAATTAATTATTTACAGGCCGACATCTGTACATTATAAATATTGTAGTAACTAGTAACAGAAGTCAAAACAATATTTCTTTGAATAATTGCCTGTATCATTGTACACACGGCTACACATCAAGCTATACAAAACCAGCTTAGACTGATCTTCTATTATAAAGGTTTTCCGCACAATTCAAGGCCAGCATATACTGGTTTTTATATAGCTTGATGTGTAGTGCGTACACGACACAAATTGCATGGAATTGGATCACAATTGTATTGCTGAAAAGATAAAACATGCCTTAATTTTAAGTTAGACAACTTAAAATTAAGGCATATGTTACACATAGTAAGTAAATGCTTTTGGAACGCAAGTTTAAATAAAAGCTAAGATAAAACTTATATTTTGTTTAATTAGCTACTAGATTTCCGCCCGCGGCTTTACCCGCGTGGTTTCTCGACTTTTCTAAACTATAATATGTATGTATTCTCAGATCAAATAAAAAGTAATGATGGAACTTTGCGAACAAAGAAGTGAGGCCGGCTAAAACTACGCCATGCCGTGTACAACACACAATTACACGCACACATGTATTAGTTAACTACGCCTTATCTTGTCAGTTGAGCTTTCGATAGCTCGATAGCTCCATCTTTACTTTTTATTTGATCTGGGGTATGTTTTATACATATAAAACTTCCTCTTGAATCACTCTATCTATTAAAAAACCGCAACAAAATTCGTTGCGTAGTTTTAAACATCTAAGCATAAATAAGGACAGACAGACAGCGGGAAGCGACTTTGGCATGTAGTGATATTTATATTATTTTAATTGCGAATTTCAAGACCTTCTATTCATAATTTCTTCAAAGTTCCGCATCGTTAATAATCAACAAGTTACCTTAACCGACGCTACACGTGGTTGAATATATTGTGGTATACGGAAGCTATTCGTAATCTCATCCTATGGGATGCCTTCGTGGTATAAAGTAGCTAAGTATTTCTCATCCGATGCCTACGTGGTATTAAGTAGCGAAGAAGTATTTCTTATTTGATACCTATGTGGTATTAAGTGGCTAAGTATTTCTTATCCGATGCCTACGTGGTATAAAATAGTGAAGAAGTATTTCTTTTCCGATGCCTACGTAGTAAAAAGGAGCTATTGATAATACCGCCTTTGCGGATGCCTACGTGGTAAGTATAGGTTAGCTATTCGTTATCCTGTTGTTGTGGATGCCTACATGGTATTCAAAAACAATTTAATGTAATATCTCTGTCGGCATCCTGTAACTGTAATTATTGCACTAATTATACATTTCCAGTATAAACTGAGCTGCAAGCTGAAAGCAGTCTGTACAAACAGACTGCTTTTACAATGCGAGGAACGCCTATACTGGATGTTTTATAGCTTAATATGTAGTAGTATGTATGTACATATTTTACAATCCAAAAGAAAAGAAACAGATTAAAACCGTGGGCGCGACTAGGCCGCAAAGTATTTCTCGGCATCGTACCCAGAAGACTGGCACTACCTTTTAAATAGTTTTTTATACCTTATTTAAATGTCTTTGACACACGTTTACAATCCACCTAGATTGACAGGGTGAGCCAGTATTTATTTTTATATATTCCATTTCTTACTATAAATAGATCCGATCGACATTGAAAAAAAATATAGGTAGTTTTTTAAATGCAAAACAGTGCCTAATTTATTTATTGTATTTTTAAGTTATAGCAATTCGGAGTTTTGTTTTTGTGCTTGGTCATATAGGTAGGTACGTGAAAAAAATATATTTAGACACATTTTCAGCTCTATTTCCCACAATCAAATAATAAAACCATAAAAATATTATTTTTTTATTTGTTTTTGTTAAAAGTTAATTTGTAAACGAAGCCGATGCCATCAGACCTCAACAATCCGGCCAATACCTATCTAATTGGTCCCTATAACAGTAATTTTGAACTTTATCAATTTTAGTAACGTTCTAAGAGCTAGGTAAACCAATATTTGTGAGGTGGTAGCTGATATAATAGTTTTGATTTATTATAGGTACAGCAAAATATCTTCAATTGTTCAGTTGAAAGAGAAAAAGAAACAAAACCGATTTCAGTTGAAAATCATGAAAAAACATTGAAATCTCCTAAACCTCTATTTCCTATTTTTATCTCTATTTCCTCAACTACTATTACTACTAACTTGACTCTCTACTACTACTACTACTACTACTGACCTAACTCTATTTTCCTCTATTTCCTAAACTACTGATGCTCGCTGCTTCCATATGGAACAGCGGCGGGATGGGCACGACCCAAATGCCGTCAACTCTCAGCGTGATTAATTAAGGTCAGTATTTAGCATTGCCCGGGGCTCAATACACGTGTATACTTACTTTGTGACTAGGTAATCTATTATTTTTTCCGGTATAATAATTACTTATACTATCCTTGTCTAAATCTAGATATATCTCTCAACAAAAATTCATCTTAATTATTTCAGAAGTTATTTAGTTAATCTTTGACAGCGAACATACATTATAATTATGATAATCAGGACGGAACGACCAAACATGTTAAACCTACGTATAGAGAGCGTTTTTTTTTTAATAATTATCGTACAAGTATAATGTTCAATAGCTTATCTCGCGTTGCCTTCTCAATCCCAAAACCGGGACTACAGGATATGGGAAGGTAAGAGCGGATATTAGATGATATGAGTTCGACATACGCCCTTATAGTTAGAGAAGTAATGTATGTGAACACGGGTGACAGTTTGTTGGAAATAACTGTGCTTGTCTGAATTTGTCAGCAAATGGTTTAGCAGTATTTAGTTGAGTCAGTGTACAGACAATTGGGGTCGTATATATTTAACATTTGTGATTATTTTCTTTACTAAATTCGATTTTTATGTATAAAACACTTAATTAAGTAATTTTACCTATGCGGCAGATATCGGTGCAGATACTTAGTAGTGCAAATTGTTAATATTTTTTGACTCTGCTAAACTCTGCTAAAGAGCCGAGTAGTTGTAGTGTACTTAGTACCTGATGGGAAGTAGTCATCGCCGGCCATGGATATCTGCAAAACCAAAGGAGTTGCAGATGCGTGCCGAGCCTATGAGGGGAAGAAGAAAAGGAGACCGAAAGGGACTGAGGGAAGAACTGGGCTTCCGGCACTCCACATTCACCGTACGAAACAAAACAGAACCTATGGATACTGCTACTTGACGTTGATATTCCGTGGGAGGAGTACTTCATAGTGGCATTTACCAATACTGTCTGCTAATATCGACCCGCCTTTAAAAAAAATGATCTTCTCATTGATAAATAAGGTGTAAAAAATGTAATGTAAAAAAATGGTCACCTACATTTTCAACACAGCAGCCACCTTTCTTTGGTGGAGCTTAAAGCTCATTTAAGCAAGATAAATACTGACTGATTAGTAACGATCAATCAATCCATCAACTGCCATTATAGACCTCAATCACCACGTATAAATACCTCAATATATCAATACGTAACACTGTTTAATAAAACATGTCGACAAGAACAGGTAAATATCGTACGATTGTTGAATAATTAGAACTAGTCTACTGGTTTCTAACACTTACGCGAATATGAGACATTGAAATAAAACTACTTTTTACGGAAGATGGCTGGGTCTTACCATCAGCTTGGAACCTCATCATAGATTCCATTAAATCCAAGCACAAGACTGCGAGACCTAAGGATACGGTGAGCTCATTCTGCGTGACCGGATCAAATAATAATTAAATGAATGTAGGGTAGCTGTTGATAATTTTGACATTAGGACGACCAACACCTCAGTCCACCCGTGACCATGGATGCTGTAAAGGATCCGAAACGTCGGGAATTAAAAGAATATCGACGTCCAGAAGCAGTATGTATACTGTTGCGTTGGTACGGTAATTGTCGAGCGCCGAAGGCACAATTCCTCCCTCGGTCCCCTTCTCTCTCTTTTTCTCCTTCCCCTCTCTTTTTCTTGGCTCAGCAACGCATCTGCAACTCCTTTGGCATTGCAGATGTCCATGGGCGGCGATGACTACTTACCATATTTTGGTGGCTCGCGCTCGCCTGATATTTTGCTGAGTGAACCCATAAAAATCCTCCTCAATAAATCCGGGATACAGCCTTAATCAATGCCAGATTTAGAGGTCTGAAGACCTCGGGGCAAGAAAGGAGTGGAGCCCCCCAGGCCCCAAACTTTTTTCCGTTCTTTTTTCGAAACCTCTTTTGTGTAGACCTTGGCGCTGTAGCCCCGGTTGCCCTCCCCTAAATCCGGCCCTGGCTTTCATACTTACTCCTTTTTGTATTTTGTAGGCATTTTCCATGCAAAGATTACTAAGTTATTTTAATAGTGAAGGTAAAATACGACCGCGGGCAGGATTGGCACCTGCGTCTTCTGGTTAAGTACACCAGACGCTATGACCGCTAAGCCACCGCGACTCCTACCCGCCAAGTCGAAATTTGCCTTCAAATTTTTAATTTACGTCTCTGAGGCGACTTTAGTGACATCTAAAGAGTAGGTAGTTAGATACTACAACAATTTTATGTTGTGGTAGGGCCACGCTGTTCGCAGCATGAATGGGCCGGCTTGACCGGGGGTGTACCACACACTCGCAGAAGACCGACGTCCGAGTAGTAGCGTTTCGTTACTGCGCTTCGTTCGGTGAGCGAGAGGGCCGGAGGCCCAATTCCTCCCCCAATCCCCTTCCTTCTCCTTTTCTCCTTCCCCTCCCTTTCCCTAAATAGGCTCGGCAACGCATCTGCAACTCCTTCGGTTTTGCAGATGTCCATGGGCGGCGATGACTACTTACCATCAGGTACCTCGCCTGCTCGTTTGCCGAGTTATACCATAAAAAAAAAAAAATATTCATAAACAAATTCCCACTTTTTAATTCTCATAATATACCTACATTTATCTAAGTAATTACATTGCGTGAAAAGTTATGCAGTTTCCTGCATATAAGCCGTTTACGTCAGAACATGGTTAGAATGTCGACGTAGGCACCTTCCTACACGTGCCGAATGACGTCAGTGAAGTGATTCCATACAAAGAGGGAAATAACTGTAAATGTTTTGTTTAAGGTACACAAGCTACACATAAAGCTACACAAAACCAATTTAGACTGACCTCTCATTATAAAGGTTTTCCGCACAATTCAAGGCCCGCCTATACTGGGTTTGTATAGCTTGATTTGTAGATGTGTGTACGAACAGACTCACTTTCTTTGTCATTAAAAATTTTGAAAAGGAAGAGGTTAATATACGTTCGTCTGTATATATTTGCTTTTTTTATGTAAGTATGTTACCCATTACGAGGTCAATTGCGAACCGATTATAAAAAATCTTATTTTGTTTGAAAGGGTATACTCTAGAGGAGGCCCCATTGTCATCAGGTTAAGATCTGATGATGAGATCCTGGAATCGAAGGATCTCTTCAAATATTATAGTTAAACCCATACTTAACATTTTTTTTGTTAAAGTAGCTCGTGCATTTGTTCTCGCAAAACATCGTTTGATGAAGTGGAACTGCTGATGGAGAACACGGATGTCCCTTATGTATGTTCCCTCATTATTCGAAAACAGCGGGACCGATTAGGTAAATTCGCCGCTAGACCACTAGACCTATAGGTACTACTCCCAGACATTTGACCAGTAGACCAATGAGGCAGTGACGCATCTTAAACTCCTTTGGTTTTGCAGATGTCCATGGGCGGCGATGACTGCTTACCATCAGGTGGGTCGCCTGCGAGTTATCCCATAAAAAAAGAAACAACATAACATACCATCACGCCTGTATTCCCCGGAGGGTTAGGCAGAGGTGTACTTAATGTACACCCACAGTTCGCCGGTATGTTTAGGTCCCATGTAATAGGGGGTGAGCCTATTGCCATTCACCGGGCACGAATCCAGACTCCGAGCTGCTACTGAGAATTTCATAGAAAAACCCAATAACACTTTGCTCGGCTTGGGGATCGAACCCAAGACCTCTAGCGTAGCAGTCGCGATTGGGACCACTAGACTAACGAGGCAGTCAAAGAGAAAAAGGCAAAAAGAAACAAATCGTATCAAAATGCCATATTAGTCATTCTAATAACCAAAATCTCAATGGAATTCGTTGTACAACTGTCGTCAATTTCCATTGACGTCATCCAAAATTAATGTATGTACGTCAACGGTAATTAAACGAACATAAAAAACCTTTTCCTTAAGTCTAAGCATGTTTCTGAGAAATAAATAATACCCCCCAAATCCCAAATTTAAGGACTTTCAGGAAAAAATGTTTTTAAACTGTTATCTTTTTTAATTTTAAGCATAACATTATCCTTTTAACGGTACATGACAAGATTATTAACCTGCTAACGGTGGGTTCAAGGACAAATCTTTAAATTACGGTAAGGTGTTTATTTTATTACATATATTTCGGACTTTTTGCAATAATACGCTTACTTATTAATATTATTAATTACTCATTACTGCCCCACAAGTCTAGTGGTCCTAAGCGCGACTGCTACGCTAGAGGTCCTGGGTTCGATTCCCAGGTCGAGCAAAGTGTTTTCAGTACCTAGCAGCTCGGAGTCTGGAATTGTGCCTGGTTAATGGCAACTGGATCGCCCCCTATTACATGGGACCTAAACCATACCAGCGAAATGTGGGTGTACATTAGTACACGTCTGCCTAACCCTCCGGGGAATACAGGCGTAATGCTTAAACGGTGAAGGAAAACATCGTGAGGAAACCTGCACGCTGCTAAAAGATTAAAGTACTAGACGGCGGCGTGTGAAGTCTGCCAACCCACAGTAGGCTAGCGTGGTGAACTTTAGGCTAACTAATAAATGGGTTGATGACGATAAGTCCAAATGTGGGTGTACATCTGTGCACCTCTGCTTCACCCTTCGGTGATACAGGCGTGATCGTATGTTCCGGTAATAAAAAACACACAACATACAATCACGCCTGTATTCCCCGGAGGGTTAGGAAGTACTAATGTACACCCACACTTCGCCGGTATGTTTAGGTCCCATGTAATAGAGGGCGAGCCTATTGCCATTAACAGAGAATTTGAGAATTTCATAGAAAAACCCAATAAAGACTTTGCTCGACCTGGGGATCGAACCCAGGACCTCTAGCGTAGCAGTCGCGCTTTGGACCACAAGACTAATGAGGCAGTCCGGTTATAATATTAATGAAAAATACCAGAAGTTGACTCATGACGGGTTGACAATATTTCTCATGAATAAATTAATATTAATTGTAGTTCTCAGATAGCTACACGGCGGTACTTTTTTCATGCCCATGGTTCAATACAATAATTCTTAGAAAGAGAGACCACTCATACTGAAATTGGATTGATTGTGAATGAGACTCGCATTAGAGCGAAGTTAAAGTATAGGTAGATAAGTAAGGATAGTTCGCGAAAAACGATAGCTGTTTTATTTATTGTATAACTTGGCAGACGAGCAGGCGACCTACCTGATAGTAGTCATCGCCGCCCAGATAAGGCCACCAATTGTATATTTGAATTATCAAATGTGTTTTGTTTTTGTATTTTTCTGGTGAACAATATTTTTTTTATTTTTTTTAAATAAAAGCTTACTAGCAATGTGGGTCACACATTACTAGTATTCTTGTTAACCCCTCGTGCTAAGCTAAATGCTTGTGTTACGAGTGGGTTCACGTCGGTAGTGCAATGGGTGGGGTTCGAACCGGCAACCACATGATCGCAAGTCCGACGCCCTAGCCATTAGGCTACCGCCGCTTTTTAAAAATATTAATATTATAGCCGCTTTTTATTGTTAAATATAAATATTATTATTTTTAGTTTATATACTTAGAGCGAAGAAGTTTCCTAGAGCGAAACCAAAGGAGTTTAATACCGACAATAATACCGAAATCCATAACACCGACGCCCATAACACCGAAACCCATAACACCGACGCCCATAACACCGACGACCATAACACCGACGCCCATAACACCGACGCCCATAACACCGACGACCATAACACCGACGCCCATAACACCGACGACCATAACACCGACGCCCATAACACCGAAGCAAATATAACCGACGCCTATGACACCAACGCCCACAACACCGCCTTTATAGGCGTCCCTCCCATTGGCGTCCAATAAAATTTAAGCAAATGACATCGATGCCTAAAACAACCATGCCAGTTAGATCTACGAGACGGCCATAAAACTGGCCCAAATACAATTTAGTAAGTAGTAGTCAGTAGTATCGCACTGGCATGCCTAAATGCCAGCACCGTCCGCACGACCGGGGGAGCACCACCCTCCCACAGAATATCGACGTCAAGTAGCAGTATGCATACTATTGCGTTTCGTACGGTGAGCGTAGCGCTGGAGGCCCAATTCCTCCCTCAGTCCTCTTCCTTCTCCTTTTCTCCAACGCATGTGCAACATAGGCGGCGATGACTACTTACCATCAGGTAGCTCGCCTTCTCGTTTACCGAGTTATATAAAAAAATCTGTCGCTAATAATACCGATGCCTATTAGGAACTATATCATTTAAAAAAAAAATGCTCGGATCGGACCAAGTGTCCGAGGATGTAGTGTTATAAAAAAAATAGTCTAAAAACTAGCTCTACAAGGAAGTGTGTAAGAATCTTTCTACCTACTGATGTGACGTCACAATACTACTGTTCATTCTGTTCACGACCCAGACAGTTCACTCGTAATTTAGCGCTTGTGACGAGTTAAATGATCTATTTAATATCCATTATTTATTTTTATACACCTGTTATACATATTTCTTTACATTTCCTTCAAATATTTTTACAAATAATATAAAATAGTAAAATATAAAAAATAGTTGTCCACCGGTATCGAAAACAGGGTCCAAGCTATCGGTGGTCAGGGCTCCAAAGAGAGGAACCTCCTAATAATACGAGCCTTATCTAGGAGTACCGCTCTCTGTATCAAGCCCTTAACCCAGCAGCTCCGAGCCTCTTAGCTTTTAGACCATTAGCGGTCACACACAACTATCGATACAGTGACTGCCGATTCAATATCTCACATCGACACTGTTGACATCATCACTGTCGACATGTCCCACAAGTTAATATTATTATTGTTTACAATGCCACCCAGAAGTAATTATTATATTACGTTCATACACATTATGTACGTTAATTGCATCAATCACTAATGTACCTAGCTGCAATTACATGTTTTACTACGTATTAATTTATCAGAAAGTAGTTTACAGAAACAGGATTTTCATAATTTTATACAACTTAAACATACCATCACGGCTTTTATTCCCCGGGGGTTAGACAGAAGTTTATCTACTAGGGCATCGGACTTGCGATCATGTGGTTGCCGTTTCGAAACCCACCCTTCGCACTACCGACGTTAACATACTTACTCGTAATACAAGCATTTAGCTTAGTACGAGAGCAACAGCATTTAGCTTAACAATATTACTAGGAATATGCGACCCATATTACTACTAACCTTGAAAAAAATATGCCATAAACCGGGCACAAATCCAGACTCCGAGCTGATACTGAGAATTTTATAGAAAAACCCAATAACACTTTCCTCGACCTGGGAATCCAATCCATTACGTCCAGCACTTAGGACATAGTTGTCAAGTGTTGACAAGTGCTGGACGTACTGGATTGGACTAATGAGGCAGTTATGTTTTCAACAAATCAATTTATTTTTATCTTTATTAATCCTAACGTTTCTTGTCACTATTCACTTGTCACTTGAGTTAATTAATATTGTTATTGCAAAAGTTAATGACTTGCTTATTAATGATGACGCAATACTTTAAGTCTACCTCTAACGCCATCACTTACATCATTGGTGTACAAGAAGAATTCAATAACTAGATTTTTTGCGAGATCATCTATTTTAAGCCCAATCCGTATTTTTTTTTCCATACAAAGGTTTTTATAACATAACTAGCTGTCCGTCCACGGCTTCGCCGGCGTGTTTTCTCGACTTTTCTGTATTCATCGGAGTAGTGCGTTTAGTTTGTCTACGCATACTAGGTATATATATAAAAAAAATACATCTACTTACTTTCTCCTAAAAATTTAAAAAACTTTCAGAAAGATATTAATTTTCCAATGACAGAAAATTTCAAGTGAAGGAAAAATTCAATCTCAGGCAGGGTTTGAACCTGCGTCTTTCTGGTTAAGTACATTAGACGCTTTACCAACTAAGCTACTTACTTACTTACTTACCAACCTTATCTACTACTAAACCACTTGCTGACAACTTCAGATAAGCACAGTTTTTTCACAAACTCTGGCCTCCCGTTGTACGGAGAGCCTATACAATGCAAAGTCAGCTTATACTGGATTTGTAAAGCGTGATGTGTGTACAATATAGCGCTATTTGTTGTATCATCATCACTCATTACATAGTTCCCCCACTGCTGGGCACGGGTCTCCTCGCAGTGCGAGAGGGATTAGGCTATAGTCCGCCATGCTAGCCTACTGCGGATTGGCAGACTTCACACGCCGCCGCCGTCAAGAAAATCTCTAGGCATGCAGGTTTCCTCACGATGTTAACCTTCAGAGTTTGATAAATAGCCGATGTACTATTTGTTTTGTTCTTGAATTACCGCAAAACAACTGAACTGATTCGCACGAAATTCGGCTCGCAGCTCGCCTATTATGTGACCAGGATTAAATAATCATAATGAGCTAAAAACAGTAAATAAAGTATGTCACAACACTCACAGCAACTTGGTTCAAGAATCCGGGGCCATGGCAGCATAACAAAAACAGTGTCCGAGGGTCAAAACAACAGCAACTGCGAAGGTTGCACAATTTGCACGCCGCGGAGTACCTTCTACGCGAGATCGCTCATAAATTCTGTTGTAATAATTATTACTGTTGCATTAAAGTCATTCGATCAATGATATTTAATAAGTACAGATATGGTACTACTGCGCGCAATGCGATGACACGAAAGCAATCTAATTATGTTTATAGTTCTCAACAAGCAAAGTAACGAGCGAAACCGGTGACAAAAAAAAATGACATGTCTACTAAAAATTGTATTCTGACGCCCAAAAAAATTAGTAGTGGTGTCTTGCTGGCATGTCTACATGCTAGCATGAATCGGTCGCCACGACCGGGGGAAGTACTACCCTCCCACAGAATATCGACGTGAAGTAGCAGTACCTATGCTACTGTTGCGTTTCGTAAGGTGAGTGTGGAGCGCTGGATGCCTAATTCCTCCCTCAGTCCCTACCTTGTACTTTTCTCCTCCCTTTTCCTTAAAAAGGCTCGGCAACGCATCTGCAACTCCTTTGGTATTGCAGATGTCCATGGGCGGCGATGACTACTTACACTTAGGTGGCTCGTTTGCCGAGTTAACAACGCAAAACGGGAAATGTAAAATATGTGAATGTTTGCTATTTTGCTGCCGCTGTGTACGGAACATTTAAGTACAGTCGACAGCAGGTCAAGGTATACAAAACTGACAAATTCCTCCAAATGATTTTAAACCTTAAGGATACGGTGAGCTTATTCTGTAATTTAAAAATATCAATATAACGCGATAAAATCTGTAAAAAGTAGTTTTATTTCATTGTTGAAGATAAAGTTCAAAATAAACTGTGAAAATTTGTCACTGTACTTATTTCGTTTGTTTTGTGTAACATCTGCACTTATTAAATATCGTTGCATTCGATTTGAAGTGTATGATGATGTCGAATAAGAATTGTAATGTATAATTAAACTATACTCCATTTGGTTAGGTACTTAACTAAAGGTAAACAATAAAAATGGCGGCGTTCAGAGCTGTTCAACCTTTTATTACAATGGTATCATATGAATTGGGAGTGAAATTAATAACAACACAACCAACAATCAATAAAACCAACGAACAAACAGAACAATAACTATCTAACACCATTTGCGACAAAAGAAACATTAAAACGAACGAAAGTAAAGTAAATACAAACTGTTACGTATGGCGTCTGGTTACCCGACTAAGTATAATATCGGTTCATTATTTCGCTCCGCTTCCTCGCAGTCTGTACTACTTCTCAATTTTTTCGAGTTATCAAAAGTCTACTACGCAGAAAAATGATTTGAATAACTGTATTTTTAGATTCGTTTTAGTAGGCACATTGCAATACTTTTTGACATAATTATAAATTTTGATTTAATTAATTGTTTGCAAGCGTAAGAATAATAGTAAGTATTTAATATTAAGCAAAGTAGTAAGATATGCTAGTATAAAAGCAGAATGTGATTTTGAGTTATTGAATAATTTATTTTGGTGATGTTTTATTTCGAAATGAAAAATGACCCTATAAAAGAACCTTTTTTATGATTTGTTTACCTTTAGTTAAGTACCTAACCAAATGGAGTATAGAACAACTTATCGCGTAGAAAATTATAAATTGGAATGAAATACGGGTGCGACCGCAGCGCCTCTAGCGTTCGTGTTACGAACTAGGCTATTTTTATAGTACAGACTATTGCCTGTCTTATCTCCTTATAGGGCCGTAATAGTCCACCATAACCACCCATCAGCGGCCTTTAAACTTGCAATATATCAACGTCCAGTAGCATTAAGTATACTATTGCGTTTCGTAAGGTGAGTTTGGAGCGCCGAAGGCCCAATTCCTCCCTCAGTCCCCTTCGTTCTCCTTTATCCCTCCCCTCCCTTTTCCTTGGCTCGACAACTCATCTGCATGGGCGGCGATGACTACTTACCATCAGGTAGCTCGCCTGCTCGTTTGTCGAGATATCCCAAAAAAAAAACTTGCCGTAAGTTTTTTTATCTAGACAGAGTCTAATCTTCTCATGATAGTGTCGAGTTGCAATTGAAAGCATTTTTAAAACGCTGTAGTAATTACTTTTAAATGTGATAAAAAATTACATATAACTGTATGCACATGCATAGCCCAGGGGCAAATATTGTTTATTAAATGTTTTATAAACAAAATTGCTTGTTTCCTGTCAACTGACCTGCAAACAAACCGGAAGACAGTCACTGGTGTTGATCTGACACTCCAGATCAAA
Source organism: Subacronicta megacephala (assembly GCA_958496365.1). Taxonomy (NCBI): domain Eukaryota; kingdom Metazoa; phylum Arthropoda; class Insecta; order Lepidoptera; family Noctuidae; genus Subacronicta; species Subacronicta megacephala. The sequence goes on from OY292535.1 coordinate 2,009,068, forward strand.
TAAAAAGTTAAGATGGAACTTTGCAAACAAAGAAGTGAGGCCAATGAAAGAACACAATTACACGCCACATTGTCAGTCGAGCCGAGTCGAGCTATCGCTACACGTCTATCCAAACGTCATTAACGTATCACGTGCGTGTGTGCGTGTAATTGTGTTTGTACACGGCAAGACGTAGTTTTAACCGGCCTCACTTCTTTGTTCGCAAAGTTACATTTTAACTTTTTATTTGATCTGAGTCTGACACTTGCAAATTTGCACTAGGTAGGTAGGTAGGTGAGGACACGAGTTGACCATCAGATACCAAAATCTGATGGTCAACTCGCCGAGTGTAATGGACTGAATCTCATCAGAGCTCATCCTGTTACTCCATAAGCTGTTCTATAGGCCGACTGACTTAACTCGCGTATCGCCTGCGCGGTAAGAAAGGAGCGGGGGGAGATGTTAGCCATACTTAAAAAAGATACTTATTATTTTATTCTTTACCAACAATGTCTATCTCGAGATAAATCTTTGGATTATTGACTCCGTGTTACCCGCCCCCGCTGCCTTCTTACCGCGCAGGCGATACGCGAGTTAAATGGTCGGCCTATAAGTTGCATTTTTTCAGAATAAACATTATAATCCTAACTAATATTGGCTATATTCTAACTAATAGGTAGGTATATAGGATGCCCTCCGGCAAGATGAAGAGATACTTAATTTGCAAAAAGCTGCTGGCAGAAACTGGGTTCGAAAAGCGTAGGACACGGTAAAATTGCGCACACTACGGGAGGCTTACGTCCGACAGTGGACATAGGTTGATGATGATGATGATGAACTAATATAAGTACCTATTATAAATGCGAAATTTTGTTTGTTTGTTAGACTTTTACGCCTATATCACTGAACCGATTTTGAAAAATTTTGGTACAGAAATAGATGGGACGCTAAAAACGGTTATAGCAACCGCAGACAAAAGCTTTAAGTATTATCAAATAAGTATATGTTTGTTAAACGGATATTTATGCCCTATAGGGCCGTGGGATTGACGTAGGACAATGATGGGCTATGGCCCAGCGTTAGTTCGTGAGGTCCTCAAATCCTGTACCAAGGCCGGGCCACCTATTGGGACCATTGTCAGGTCTGGCTGCAGGCAACAGCTGATGGAAGTTTTTTTTCGATGATGAGAAAACTCATAAACTTACTTTCTCGAATTTTAGATTTCCTTACAGGGGTAGACAGAAAATACGATAGATACGCCACAAAAACCACTTTATATGGTAAAGTGTACGATAATACTTCATGAAATAAAAATACACGGAAGTTGGCCCCTCCAAACTAATTTGGAAGTGCCTATATATCAGGTTTAAATACGATGGTCAAAAATTGCCAATCTCCTCCATCCCGCTCTAACGTAAAACATCAGAAAGGGACAACAATACTATTGCGAACTAGAATTAAGTAATTGCTGTGATTCAGTTGAACAATATAATAATTGCATGTTGGTAATGAGGAAGTGGGTAGTTGTGGATGTCCTTCAGAAGGGGGAATGGAACAGTCTCGTTAGATGATTCTGGATGATGGCAAACTACCGGAGATCTATTGAGCTCTACAATCAAAATAATGGTGAATGGCTTCTGCATGGGTGCCGTTTTTTTTTTTAATTTTCTGTTTGGCCGCCAAATTACATATTTTTTTTTGGTGTTTCGCAACTGGAACCGCTATAACACATTCTTAGTATATGGCAGTAGAAATAGCGACATCAACAATAACTTATTCGGTAGTCGTTTTCAAGTAATGGAATTTCCATAACTTGAAAACACCTTTACCTATTACATTCATAGGTATTGCATTGTTAAGTTTTCTAAGAACGACAGAACCAACGTTTTGTAGAAAGTTTTTACGGAAAGAAAAATTGAAAATTGACAAATCTTTGGTAAATTATGAGTGTTTTTATGCCAGGTTCCGCGCACCCTAAACCGACGGTCATGCATGAAGAAATTAATGAATGCAGATGAAGCGAATGTAGTGTGCCAGGATCGTAGCAAGTGGAAATCTATAGTGTCTGCCTACCCCCATGGGAGGCAGGTGTGACATTATTTATGTATGTATGTAAAATAATCAGAAATGTGAAACATACATGACCCAAAAATCTTTACACGACTCTCTCTATTAAAATGTATCACTGCAAAACGACTTGCGGACAACAAGCCAGACAGGCTTAGTTATTTCGAACTGTATGAATAAATCTATGATTCATCCATAGTGCCCTCTTTAGGACTCTAAAACTCTATGGTCCGATTAGATTTTTGCACAACACCGACGCCGTTACCATGGCAACGACATAAACAGCGGAGCACCGAGACCGATCACGATTTTTTACGTATTTTTACCAGTTTTTAATATTGTTTGTAAATATTTTTAGTGTCGTTTCTAAAAAGTTTTAGTGTAACTTTCCAATATGGAGACGGAGGAAGAAGACCATTTTGCCCTGGCCTTGAAGATCGGCTCAGAGACCACTGAGTCCGAAAAGGCATATGAAAAAGTAAGATTTTTTTTTAACTTGCAACTTTAATTTGTTTTTTAAGAGATAGAGTAATGGTCGAAGCTTTATTGTTTTTATCTTCTTCTTCGTCGTATCCTCATGACTGAGGGACGTGACGGCTGTGGGCTTTCTTCACCACCGCTCGCCAGGCTGCACGATCTTGTGCTTGGTGTACGCTTGCCTGTAGAGTAGCTCCAGTTGTTGCTGTTACTGTATCCACGCATTGCGTAGGCATACGACCCCTACTCCTCTTCCCCGCCATGGGGCCAGTGATAACAAGTTTTTCTAAGCCATCTGGACCAGACCTGGCCAGATAGCCGAAAAAGCTTAGGACGCGTTGTGTGCAGGTGGTCGAGAGCCGCGTCCCTATGTTGAGTTCTTTTAGAATAGACTCCTTTGTGCGGCATTCAGTCCATGAAATCTGGAGCATTCTGCGCCAACACCACATTCCGAACCACATTATCTTTATTGTTAGATGTAGTCAAAAGCCTGACTACCAGTCTATCCTTAGAAAATCAGTGTTGCCCATAAAATATAGATTACGGAGGTCTGGGGCCGTATTACCACGTATTAATGCCATCATTTTTAAGGTGTGAGAGAGGGATGCCGCTCTACAGGTTAAATAGTGGCGTCCCTCTTTCACAACGTAAAAATGATGGCATTAATACTTGGTAATACGGGCCCAGATTGCATTCGCTTCGTGTAAAATAGCCTGGAAGCCGATCACAGCATAATTGGGACAGAATCGGAGGATTTACGGTAAATGTTGCTTACTTGTGCGATTCAGGATTACTTTCATCGTAGTTCCATGTACCGCGATAGATGTCGCTACTACAATGTTATAGTATTAATATAACGTTAAAATCATTGATTTAAAGCTAAAGCGTTAGTCTTGGGCGCCAAATTTTCTTGGTGTTTCGCAAATTATTCGCCTATAACATATTGTAGGTACAGTTGCCAGCACATCATATCGACATAATTATATTACTATGTCTTTCAACCAACAACAAATAATTTTACTTATAACAACAATTACTTTCAGGTCCTAGAACAATTGCGAGAGTCTGAAGGTATGAAATTCTTCTCGGACGTGTACACCAAGCTTTATGACACCTACTACAAGCTTAAAGATGAGAACTTCGCGCTTAACGAAGAGAAAGAAACCCTCAAGGTAAGTATACAACCTTAAGAGCTCGGTGGTGTCTGAATTGTTTTTTCCATCATATCTGACTTCACATAATCAAAGAAATGAATTTTCTAATTAAAGAAAATTTATAGTGAAAGAAAAATTCGATCTCAGGCAGGGTTTGAACCTGCGTCTCTCTGGTTAAGTACACCAGACGCTTTGCCAACTAAGCTACCGAGACCACTGCCTATGATGTCTTTGTTTTTATGTTTCTTTCACTGTAAATTTTCTTTAATTAGAAAATTCATTTCTTTGTGAAAATTTCGCAATATTTAATGCTAAAAAATAATAAAAAATTCACATAATCAATTTTATCCATCCATCAATTTTCTCATCTTCTTCGATAATGTTTATAATTTCAGACGAAAATAGGTCGTTTCGACGACACTGTGTCAGACTTCATGACCGAGATAGCTGAGAATCACAAAACGATTGAAAATCTACGCACACAAATTAGTGAGTATATTTTTTTTCATTAGTTCACTAAGCATTATACAGACTGACTGGTGAGACACTAACGATATGAGGACGTGATATTTGGCAATCATATATGAAGAAAAAAATGTATGTAGGTAAACTTAACCAAAACTTAAGAAATTAATTGCGCAACGCATGGACACCGTGCACGTGCTGCGCTAACATAACATACCATCACGCCTGTATTCCCCGAAGGGTTAGGCAGAGCTGTACTAAATGTACACCCACAGTTTGCCGGTATGTTTTAGGTCCCATGTAATAAGGGGCGAGCCTATTGCCATTCACCGGGCACAAATCCAGACTCCGAGCTGCTACTGAGAATTTCATAGAAAAACCCAATAACACTTTGCTCGACCTGGGGATCGAACCCAAGACCTCTAGCGTAGCAGTCGCGATTGAGACCACTAGACCAACGAGGCACACTGAATATAATCAGTGTTAATTCAATAATATTCATAACTGCTTCATTGGTCTAGTGGTTGTAAGGTTGAGGTCTTGGGTTCGATTTCCAGGTCGAATTTAGTAACTTTTTTCTAGCTGTAGGGAAGTATACCTCTGTCTAACACTTCGGGAAAAACCAACGTGATGGTATGTTATTTTGGGCAAGCGGAGAAAGTCTTTTCCCAGCAGTGAGACTAGCCAGGTTAATCGTAGAATAAGAGGTGAAGCTCAGCTTTAAGCGGCGGTAGCCTTATGGCTAGGGAGTCGGACTTGCGATCATGCGGTTGCCGGTTCGAAACCCACCCATTGCACTACCGACGTGAACCCACTCGTAACACAAGCATTTAGCTTAGCACGAGGGGTTAACAAGAATACTAGTAATTTGTGACCCACATTGCTAGAAACCTTTTAAAAAGAAAAAATGTAGGTATACATGTGTAGGATATAATTAACGGTGCTAGTAAATGTTCAGGAGGACGTATTCAGTTTCTGGTGAATGCACAGGGTTACGGTGTCCAACAGGAGTTACCTGTTGGCCTCCAAATTATACACGAACACGAAATATAATAATATATAATGATCATAAAATACAAGTGTAACAAGTACACGGCACAACAGATAACTGGCGACCCGAACGTCGCCTCATTCATTCCATAAGTACTATAGTTACATAGGTATATGTGTAACACGTCGTATGTATATTTGTGTGCATATAATGTGCACCTACACATGCAAGCATATTCGGCCTATAATGTTCCCACAGCTGGGTGAAGGCAGTGGACCGTTCTCCACCACGCGGGCCCAGTGCGGGTTGGTAGATGTCTATGTGATGTTTCCCTTAACCGTTTTGGGAGAAGTGGTGATGAAATCATTAACACAAAGTTAAGCGCCTGTCTGAGTTTGAACCGGGTTCTTACAACATAATATATTTGAGTATTATTGTAGGAGACTGCCTCATTGGTCTAGTGGTCCTAAGCGCGGCTGCTACGCTAGAGGTCCTAGGTTCGATCCCCCCAATATTGTACCGTTTTAAATTTTAAAAATGATTAAATATACCTACTGCCTCGTTAGTCTAATGGTCCCAATCGCGACTGCTACGCTAGAGTTCTTGGGTTCGATCCCCAGGTCCAGCAAAGCGTTATTGGATTTTTCTAGGAAATTCTCAGTAGCAGCAGCTCGGAATCTGGCTTTGGGCCCGGGTAATGGCCATAGGCTCGCCCCCTATTTCATGGGACCTAAACATAGCGGTGAAATTTGGGTGTAAATTAATACACCTCTGCCTAACCCTTCGGGGAATACAGGCGTGATGGTATGTTATGTTATTATTGTAGGAGAGGCACAAGCTCTAGCTGATGCCATGCACACCCGTGAACTGACCAGCGTCGAGAGCCTGGAGACCATGAAGAAGCAGGTCGCCAGGCTTGAGAAAGAGCTGGACGCAAGGAAGCGAGCCGGCGAAGATGATGCGTAAGTCTACAATACAGTGCTTAAACATTAATAATGAAGCGGCGGTAGCCTAATGGCTAGGGCGTCGGACTTGCGATCATGTGGTTTCCGTCTCAAACCCCAACCATTGCACTACCGACGTGACCCCACTCGTAACACAAGCATTTAGCTTAGCACGACGGGTTAACAAGAATAATAGTAATGTGTGATCCATTGCTAGTAAGCTTTTTTAAAAGAATAAAAAAATGAATAATGATATACTGGCTGGAAAGGAAATCAACACGCGGATGCTTGCCATTGGTTTGGTGCATGGTTCTCATGGACACCACTGCGTTGATATTTTTCGCCGGTTAAAAAAAAGCACCGTTTTTTCCTACAAAAGTGGTTAAAATGTGTGCAACAGCTTCTAAGGTAGCCGACGAAAGATTTCGGGTCGGTGGAATCCGGAATTATGTGCTAAATTCGTGGTGAGCGGTTGTGTGTCCATATTCCACCCGGTATATTAAGGGTGATGGTATCTTCTACATTTTTTATAGAAAAACTCATTAACACCTTGCTCGACCTTGGAATCGAACCCAGAACCTTCAGCGTAGCAGTTGCGCGCAGGACCACTACTACTATTTGTACAGTCACCATCAAATATATCGGAGCAAACAGCCTGTTCACAATTATCTGAGCAACTAGAGAAATTAAACCATATCTCAGCGACACAAAAACCGCTTTAGAATGAACACTACACACGGCAGCTGTCATTCTGACATGTATTTCATCCCACTGAGATAAAGTTTAATTTCCCTAGTTGCTCAGATAATTATGAACAGTCTGTTCGCTCCAATATATTTGATAGTGACTGTACCTATGTATGATAAAACGCTTGCAATTCGTCACCTCCAAAGATCTTAATACAATTGGTATTCTTAACAGTGGCGCAACATCAGCCGCGAAAGAAAAAGATAAATTTGAGAAGGAGAAGGCTCGTCTCCAAGGTGAGCTGGATGCGATGAAGCAGCGGCTGGCGAACTCTTTACAGTACTGTGAGGAGTTGGAGGCGAAGACCCAGGCTGCTGAGCTGAACATCTCCAAGCTGGAGGAACAGATTGAGGTACATTGCGTGCAGCATCGTTGATACAAATAAATCAAACATTTATTTGCAAACTAAGTGTATACAAAGGTGTTAATTTGAGTAGTACGCACGGCTACACATCAAGCTATACAAAACCAGTTGAGACTGACTTCCCATTGAAAAGGTTTTTCGCACAATTCAAGGCCAGTCTATACTGGTTTTGTATAGCTTGATGTGTAGCCGTGCGTACAAGACTGAGTGCCTTTTTCAGGCGTAGCAAGGATAACATTTAATAATATGTTCTCATAATTATTTTGGTGTAATCTACTTAGGGAACCCAGCCAAATAGCACCTGAGCGAATTGCACCTGAGGTATTCCACTTAGAGCAACTTTCAATATTTTTGACGATTGCTCTAAGCGAAAAAAAAAATGAAATTATATTCCTCGAATAGCACCTACGTAAAAGTAGTTTCTAGTGATATGGTTATACTACTACCTATGTTGTCGAACCAGTAACAGAGATTCGTCATAAATAAACGGTAATGTCCTATGTAAAGACCTGCTTTTGTTATTTTTCAGGAAGCTGAAAACAACGCGGTGCGCCAGAATCGTTTGGTGGAACACTTGAGAGCTGAGACCAACCAGTTAAAGTACGAGGTGGATACTAGAGGGATCACAGTCGCCACGCTCACTGAAAAAGTAGGTCATAGTTTTCAGTACTAATACACGCAACAAATATACAGGTGGAAGGGATTCCACCCTGTATATTTGCAGTATCTAAATAAGTACTCTCTCTCTTTCATTTAGGAGCTCAGCTCTTGTCGGTGGAAGAATCGCCACTCGTCTCTATTCTCTGCCTTCTGTTTGACCTCTTGATACGACTCTACTCCCACTTTTTCCTTCACTTGTTCAATAAAACTTCTTCAAGGTCTTCCCCTTCCTCGCTTTCCTTCAATTTTGCCTTCTAAAATGGACTTAAAATAATTGCCGTGTCGCAACAAGTGGCCAATCATCTTTCCTCAATATTTTTTTTTTCCTTCATCTTCAAATACAATTGACATTTTTTATTTCCCAACACAGATGACAAAAGCAGAAAAGACAATTGAGCGTCGCGAGCGTCAGCTCAACGCAGTCGCCACCAAGCTAGAGACCGCTCACTCGGAGCAGGAGGCCGCGATCAACAAGAGCACACAGCTTCGGGAACAACTGGACGCAGCTCATGCGGACCTCGACAAGACCAAGACTATGCTCACACACACTACCAAGGAGTTGAAGGTAACGTTAAAGACTGAGAGGCGAGATGTGTTGCCCCTCCAACCAGGCAGGTGTTTTTGCCTGGCGGGCTACGGCCCAACGGTTGATGTCAGGCGGCTGTATATATGCGAGTCGCGCGGTAAACTCCACTTGCGTGATTCAGGAATTACTCGTCGTAGTTCCATGAAGCGCGCTAGATGTCGCTACAACTGCTATAACAATAGGTATGTAATGTATCCTTCAGAAATGTCAGGTGCGTAGTACCCGCAACCGGCGCATGTGTATGGCTAGCCGCACACACACAATATTATTGTCAATAAAGTGCATATTGTCAATAATATTGTGTGTGTGCGGCCCGTATTGCGGTATTGATCAATATTATTGTGGATTTCCAGAAATTCTGATATTGTCACGTCAATATCGGGGGGAGGCAGGGTTATTGTCAATAATATTGTCGCGTGCGGGCGCGCGGCAATATTTTAGTTGATGAACTGATTTCGAGGCAGACGGACGTTCTTTTTTTTGTCCAAAATGACGAACAATTATACAGTATCCATAGCGAAAATAGTATTAATAATTCTAATTACACGTAAAACAAATATTTTTCAGTATTTAAATTATATAAAACGGAAAATTTATCCAGCATTGTGGAATACAGTCATCTATAAATACGATATCCATTCATCCAGGAATACATAACATGCATACATACATACCATCACGCCTGTATTCCCCGAAGGGTTAGGCAGAGGTGTACTTAATATACACCCACAGTTCGCCGGTATGTTTAGGTCCCATGTAATATGGGGCGAGCCTATTGCCATTCACCGGGCACAAATCCAGACTCCGAGCTGCTACTGAGAATTTCACAGAAAAACCCAATAACACTTTGCTCGACCTGGGGATCGAACCCAAGATCTCTAGCGTAGCAGTCGCGATTGGGACCACTAGACTAACGAGGCAGGAATACATATATTGCTCGATACTTATAAAAAAATAAAAAAAACTTTTATTGTTTATTTATTGGGTTAAAATGATTTCACTCCGCTTTTTTTCTTATCTAGTCTTAAATCCATCGTTTCTTTCCTGATTGCCTTATTTTATTAGAGAAAATTCATGCAATACTTATGCAACATTTTTTTTCTTTCTGTCCATTATATAAAACGTGTGCATACGAATCTAGCTGCTGAGCGACTAAATTAGATTTTACCACAAAATATTGACAATAATATTGCGTAGTGTGCGGGACCATATATTGAGGAATATTATTGACAATCTTGTATTGACAATATTATTGCGTGTGTGCGGCTAGCCTATGACAAGATGTATGAATGTAGACGAAGCAAAAGAATGCAAGAATCGTAGCAGATGGCGTTCTGTAGTTTCTGCCTACCCCTATGGGAAAAAGGCGTGAGTGTATGTAACAATAGGATTCAAGTGTTTGGGCACCATCAACAAATATATACAGTAATGTCTTCAATAGATGTTGCGGACCGGTGTCACCTGAAGACGTAAAATGTGGAAGAGAAATTCCACATCACAAGCAGTGGTCTCGGTAGCTTAGTTGGTCGTCTGGTGTACTTAACCAGAGGGACGTAGGTTCAAACCCTGCCTGAGACCGAATTTTTCTCACTGCAAAATTTTCTTTCAATAGAAAATTCATATCTTTGTGAACACTTTGCGTTATTTAATGCTAAAATATAATAAAAAAATAAGCAGTAACATACAGTTCGTTCTAAATAACTATGCTTGTCTAAAGTTGTTTGCAGTGGTAAATTTCAATAGAAAGACTGCGTAAAGAAAATTGGGGGTTTAAATGTTTCGCGTTCATAATTATTTTCTTTACCAATTTCGTTACTAAATAAGCCTACATTTTATGTAACCTCCGGACCATCCAGCACCATCCGTCGTTAATTATACCCTAATTGATATTTATGTCTCCATTAAAAGGTAATAAATTATTTTTTATCATTGCCAGCCGTATAAATAAACTGATTTATAACAATTTTTAATACTTCCTCAACCGCAAAATCTATACTTGTTTCATTATTATTAGCCAATAAAACCATGATCATGTTTATTAGACCAAACACGAATAGACCTATTTAGTATTTAAATGTTGATCCAATTAGGTATTATGTTGTTGTTATTTATGATGAGACCATGTTAAAGGCGGATCGTTGCGCTTTTAGCGTCAAGTTCAATTTAATTAAAAAGCGGTTACGTAGCAGATAGTAGTTTAAATTAAGAATTTTGCGGAAATTGACGATTTTTAAACAAACATTTTAGTATTGAGTTATGAATACATTATAGAAAAGTTTAGGTTGCAATTCCTATTATAGAAAAGTTTAGGTTGCAATTCCTATTGCCGTGATTTATACTAATATTATAAAGAGGTAAAGTTTGTAAGGTTGTAGGGGGTAATCTCTGGATCTACTGAACCGATTTCTTTAAAAAAAATTTCACCTATAAAAAGCTACCTTATTCCTGAGTGACATGGGCTATATTATTATCCCGTAAAATGAAAAAAAAACGTATAGTCCACGCGGGTGAAGCTGCGGGCGGAAAGCTATTCGTAATAGACGTACAATTTGTGAGAAAAAAACAATAAAATAATTGTATTTGGCGCCGTAGCCGAGACGATCTACCTTAACCAACAACGTGGGTCCAACGTTTAGACCACTAGACTGGACTGGACAGGACGTAGCAGTCTTTAACATAATAATGAAATATTCTTGTTATATTAAGATTAAAGCAGATTATAATTAACTAGCATTCCGCCCGCAGCTTCGCCCGCTTCATTTCTTTTAATTTTACGGGATAAAATATACCTAGCCTGTGTCACTGAAAAAATAATAATGTCGCTTTCTATTAGTGAAATTTTCAAAATCGGTTCAGTAGATCCAGAGGTCACCCGCTACAACGTCACAAACTCACAAACTTTACCTCTATATAATATAAGTGTGGATTAACCCTCCCTTACTTTTTCAGAACATGATCGACGATGGCACCAAAACACGTAATGAAGTTTTAAAGCTATCCAAACAAATAGGAATACATGTGAAGAGATATCAACTTCTAGAACAGCACAAAGCAAATGTCGAAGTTGATCGGTAAACACTTCTATATGTATATTTTTTATGAACAGTTAAGTATTTTTTAGGCATTTTCCATGCAAAGATTATGAAGTTATTTTAGTGAAGGAAAAATACGACCGCGGGCAGGATTCGAACCTGCGTCTTCTGGTTAAGTACACCAGACGCTATGACCGCTAAGCCACCGCGACTCCCACCCGCCATGTCGAAATTTGCCTTCGTTAATAATTAATAGTTAAGTATTATTAACCGACATCCTTATGGAAGGGATTGTGGAGGGGCGAGGTGCGAATGTCTAATGCACCTCCAACCAAAGGGAGGATCCTCCGACCAGGCAGTATATTTATATATGTATATATATTTAGTATGTAGTAGTAGCATGCTGTATGGGTCGGCATTACCGGGGAAGTACTACCCTCCCATAGACAATATCAACGTCAAATAGCAGTATGCATACTGTTGCATTTCGTACGGTGAGTGTGGAGCGCCGGAGGCCCAATGCGTCCCTCAGTCTCCTTCCTTTTCCCTTTCTCCATCCCCTCCCTTTTCCTTAAAAAGGCTTAGCAACGCATCTGCAACTCTAATCTCCCATTTTCCAGTGAACGTCTTCGGCAGCAAGTGTCGGTTATGGAGCGAGACCTGATGCTCGGCAAGAGACAAGCGGAGTCCGACAGGAGAGACATAGAGAACCTGAAGAGAGAGAAAGACATACTTACGAAGAACTTGCAGAAGATTCAGAGTTAGTTTAGACATTTATGGTTTAAGACATTTATTTCTCATAAAGAATACAATTAACTTAACATGAGAAATACAAGTTAAGCTTAAATACTTAAACTAAAATTAAATACATGAATTAACTAAGAAGAACGTAAATAAACTAATTAGTTGTACTTAGATAATTTATTACAGTGTTGTGTTGTGGGAGGTAGACTGCCTCGTCAGCTAGCGGTTCCAAGAGCGACTGCTACGCTAGAGGTCCTGGGTTCGATTTCCAGGTCGAGCAAAGTGTTATTGAGATTTTCTATGAAATTGTCAGTAGCAGCTCGGAGTCTGGATTTGTGCCCGGTTAATGGCAATAGGCTCGCCCCCTATTACATGGGACCTAAACATACCGGCAGAATGTGGGTGTACATTAGTACGACTCTGCCTAATCCTTCCAGGAATACAGGCGTGAGGCGTACGTTTTTTGTTTATAGTATGTTGTAGGTAAGCCAAGAATAATTGAGACAGAATGAACTATATTTCTATGGGCAGGGCAACTAGTACTTAATACATTTTTGGATAAAATTACGCTTTGTTCTATCAGCGTCAATTGTCAGCAATAGATCACTATATCCAGCTCAGGACGTAATCTTATTTTTAATTAACCCTCGACGCAAAAACGACGGGGTGTTATAAGTTTGACGTGTCTGTGTGTGTGTGTGTGTTTGTCTGTGGCATCGTAGCTCCCGAACGGATGGACCGATTTGGATTTAGTTTTTTTTGTTTGAAAGGTGAATTAGTCGAGAGTGTTCTTAGCTATGTTTGATGAAAATCGGTCGAGATATAAAGTAATTAACGGGGGTTTATTAAATTGTTTATTTAGTAGTTATTCCATAAGCTTCCTATAAAATTATGTAATTTTCTAGATGAAGCCATCGAGAACTTGAACATGCTAGACCTGCAGGAGCAGCGCCGCAAGCAGCTCGAACATGAGCTGGAGGTGAACGCCACTCAGATCCACAAGCAGAGGCTCATCATACGATCCTTTGAAAAAGACAAAGATAGGTATGGAAAATCAGTATTGGCGAAATGGCGATATACATTATTATGGCGATTTATTTATTACTAGCTTTTTCCCACGACTTCGTCCGCGTTGAATAGTTTTTCCCCAATCCCGTGGGAATTTCCCAAAATATCGTTATAATTTAAAGCCTATATGTTATTCTGATGTATAAACAGTAAAGTTTCACCAAAATCCGTTCAGTATTTTTTGCGTGAAAGAGTAACAAACATCCATCCATCCATCCATCAATCCTCACAAACTTTCACATTTATAATATTAGTAGGATGACTATGCATCCAACGACTTCCAGCGACCTTTCGTTGTCTGTAAAGAAAAGTAAAGCTAGTAAAAATTAAAAATTACAAGAAATTTTTTGGCATAAAATCACTAGGTAATAAATTGGGAAAATAGTGTTCGTAAATAACATGAAACTATCTTTCAGGATGTTGGAAGAGACGATCGCTCTTAACGAGAAAATTGATGAAATAACAGGTGTTGTACATTTTTACTACATTCATCATCATTAACCTCTATACTATCCCACTAGGCACGGATTTCCATTTTCAGGATGAGAGGGGTCCACCACGCTAGCCTTCTGCCGTTTGGTAGACCACACGCCTTCGACAAAATCTCGCAGTCATGCAGGTTTCCTCATGATGTTTTCTTCACTGTTTTAAGTGAATGATAATTCATTTTTTATACGCACATGATCACGAAAAGGCAAAGCTGCTATGAGTTGGCAGTCCAATGGTCATACATTTTAACTTGAAATCTTGATTTTCCATATATTTCCCGAAATTATCAAAGTAACTCTATAGTTACAAGTCAGTTGAACAACATTAGTGTTGTGCTTGCAAGCGCGGCATGCTAAGCGTAAGGTTCTAGGTTCGTGTACAAAAACTAATGCCACCCCTTCGAGAAATATACGAGCGATAGTATTGCTATAGACGTTCCTAATCCTCACATCCCTATTGTATCGCCAATTTATCCAATCTTCTTCTACAGAGGAGGTCCGTCTTCGCACTGCGGACATCCTGGACTTGAAGAAGGCCCTTCGCGAGGAAACCCTGAAGTCCCGCAAGCTGTCAGTCGCGCTGGACGCTACTCGAGCTGAAAGAAACATGCTACATAAAAACTATACTGAAGCCCTCGACGAAATACAGGACTTGAAGCAAAAGATGAAGGTAGGGCTTGCGTATTTGTGCTGTTTTTGCGTACACGTACACACTCAGTCATCAAGCATAAAGATTTTGGATAAAAATGAAAGTTTAAAAACTAAATGTGTGGAGCGCCGGAGGCCTAATTCCTCTCTCAGTCCCCTTCCTTCTCCTGTTCTCCTTTCCCGTTCCTTTTCCTTAAATAGGCTCGACGCAACGCATCTGCAACCTCTGGTTTTGCAGATGTCTGACTTTTTTTATGGTATAACTCAGCAAACGAGCAGGCGAATTATGTAGTCATCGATGGTAAATAGTCATCGCCGCCCATGGACATCTGCAAAACGAAAGGAGTTGGAGTTAATTCATTTTTCATCTTGCTCTTTTGGCGCCAATGGAATCAAAGATGATACAACATCAAACATGAAACAAGATGGACATTCCATCATCACGCCTGTATTCCCCGAAAGGTTAGGCAGAGGCACAGTATAAATGATTCTTATATTGTGGCAGAGGTGAACTAATGCACACCCACACTTGGCCAGTACATTTAGGTCCCATGTAATAGAACGAGGCGCTCTTTAGGGGAGGCCTACGTTCAGCAATGGTCGACAAAATCCTGATATGATGATGATGAATGGGAGGAGAGCCTATTGCAATTTACCGGGCACAAACCCAAACGCCGAGCTGCTACTGAGAATTTTATAGAAAAACCCAATAACACTTTGCTCGACCCGAAAATTTAACCCAGGACCTCTACCGTAGCAGTCGGACTTGGGATCCCTAGAATAATAGGACAGATTATGATATAACTTAATTGCAATACAAGTAACACTTAATAACTGTTCAACAGATGCTAGCATATCAGATCGAGCAGCTCAAAGAGGACATAGGAGGCAAGGAGGCGGGGTTGAAGTCGTGCGAGGGCTTCCTCAGCAAGTGCAACAAGAAGAACGAGCAGCTCCGCGTGGAGATACAGGCGGGGCACGCCAAGCTGTCGGAGGCCAGGGCCGACATAGCCGCCTTGAGGCAGGAGGAGGCCAGGCTTAATAGGATCGTGCAGGTTTGTTGGGTTTTTATATTAAAGCTGAAGCGTCAGCCACGGGCGCGAAATAAAAAAAATGACGTTCAAAAAGTACAACAGTCTGTTCGAAATAAATCTGTTTTTCTGATGTTAGTCGTTTTGAACTACCGAACGGCTGAAATCGCATAATTATGTGTTTTTATACATAAATATCGAAATAACATAACATACCATCATGCTTTTATTCCCCGAAGGGACACGCAGAGGTGTAACAATGTACACTTACGCTTCCCCGGTACGTTTGGGTCCCATGTAATAGGGTGATATTGTCAACTGGGCACAAATCTAGACTCCGAGCTGCTACAGAGAATTTAATAGAAAATCTCAATAACAGTTTGCTCGGCCTGGTAATCGAACCCAGGACCTCTAGCGTAGCTACTACTAGACTCACGAGGCAGTCCAAGCAGTATAATATCGAAACGCATAAAGAAAATAATCACAAAATGTAATGTGAAAATAATCACAAATTGTCTTTATACCGACTCTTTCTATTAAAATTTACAACTGCTAAACCACTTGCGAAAAACTTCAGACAAGCTTATGTATTTCGAACAAACTGTACCGACCTAGTAGTATATCTTGAATCAATTATTTTTGACCAGGGCTGCCATTTTAGCGCTTTCGGAGCTAGATCTAACGGAATTTTGGGGTAATCAATTCCCGTTGAATCCTAGCGGATTTTTTTTTTTTGGTCAATCGAACAATATGTTTGTAATGTGGAACTATTTAACTCCTAATTCAAAAATAGCATCATAATCCAACGTTTATTTTTCTGTCACGCTTGTTTAGCGGAAGCTTTTCTTGAACTGATCTAGCGCCCTACACTCAAACGTACCTGGCACCACTGTTTTTGACTTTGATTTTGACTATTTTCAGGAAGGTGACGCAGCCCGCGCCAAGCTGATGAAGGAACTGGAGGGTCTGATGAACGAGCGCGACGTGGTGGGCGCACAGCTTGTGCGTCGCAACGACGAGATCTCGCTGCTCTACGAGAAGATACGCATACTAGAGATCACGCTTCAGAGAGGTGAGGTGACCACCACATACCATCACACCATATTACCCAAAGGGTTTTTTTTTATTTATTTATGTTGTTTTTAGGAAGATTAGATTTGTCTTTTGTTAGAAGACACGCTATTGGATACATGTCTTCTACCCAAAGGGTTACGTCGAGGCGTGCCCAATACGTATTGTGCTAGGTTCTAAGCCTATTGGAGTTTTTGGATCTGCAAAAAAAAAGGGCTGGGAAAAGGAAAGGTCCTTTAGTAGGTATTTTAATAATATTTTATGTAATTAGTGTACCCATAAATATGAGTATTAGTGTTCAAGCACCTTTCACACACTGGACTTATACTATGTACCTATTATGGTCAATCCAAACTACAAATTGCTACTGAGAATTTACATCTGGGATAAGAATTACTGTGCCTAGTGGTGAAAACCGCATAATGAGTTTATAGCGAACAGACAGACAGACGCGGGGACTTCGTATTATAATTTTGTAGTGAAGAGCGGTTATGTACCGAAGTCATTCGTAAGTATAACAAGTACCTAGGTATAGACTTATTTAATTCGACTAACATAGTAACTATCTACTCTTTTGCGTTTCGTTTCTCCCAATTCCTCCTCCTCAATGCTAGTTCTTCTTCTACGTCATTTTCCCTCAGGTGAACGTCAATACGAGCAGCGCGTGGAAGATATCCGACTCTTGCGACTAGAGATCATTCGACTGCGCAAGGAAAAGAACTTGCTTTCCAAAGGAATTGAGAACATGACAGATTTAAGACTAGAGGTAACCTTTTCACTTACTTAATCTTATATATCTTTACCTAGGGATCACGTTTCCGCTTCTCACAAGTATATCCAAAGTTTGTCTGTTAGAGATCGCTGTCAGCGATAAGACCGTCCATCGTACCGCTCTTTGATTTATAAAATCGTTCCTGTGCGTGAATGCGTTTTCTGTGTGTTGCACTACGCGTGTTTTCTATACAAACACAGATACTTGCAAACAACGTAAGAACACGCACTCCCGCGCTACGCTGCGTGATGCGGTGCAGTGTGCGAACCGCCTTAACATATAATTGAAATTGCTAGATTCAATATTACGAACTAAGTATATTTAAAAAAAACAGTTCCTTGTAAAAAAATTATCGGTGCTTACTTGAATTGCAATAGAATATAAACAAAAGGGTAAGATATCCACCGCGAGACCACTAGAGACCGCCCTGCGATGCGATGGACCGACGATTTGAAGGAGGTGGCTGGCAGCGGATTGATGCGAGCTGCCCAAGACCGGGATGGTTGGCGCTCTTTGGGGGAGGCCTACGTTCAGCAGTGGACGGCGATAAGCTGATATGATGAAGCTATCCACCGTCTGCTTGGTACAGTTCCTGTCTGGGGTTAATCTTGGCTAGTTAACCAGGTGTTCAACCTGGAGCGCGAGCTGGGCCGGGAGCGGCTGCGGGTGCGGGCGCTGGAGGAGGCGCTGGAGACGCCGCTCAACGTGCACCGCTGGCGCAAGCTGCAGGGCACCGACCCCGAGAGCGTGCGCCTCACGCAGAAACTCAGACTCACGCAGAAGTAACTATAGCTTCCAATCTTTTTTTTATAGTTCCTACCTATGTGTGACTCGTACCGACTGAAAACTGTACTTAGGCACTCCTGCTTGCATTCTCTTGCCCTATAGTCATGCGATTCCTGAAATTCACCACATTAATGACAGGCTGTGGTCTAAAGTTCCAACCTAACTAGATGAGAATCAATATCAGTATTTCAAACAGCAATGATGATGAGTGAAATATGGGTCTGATTGTCAGACTTTTTAGACTTTGACTTATTGATAACCGCCGCGGCACTGGAGGTTTAAGGCGCTGACAACACCCAAATAGGCATTTTTTCAACAAGTTTTTAGCCAAATCCATAACGTTTGTGACAGCGAAAAAAATATATGTTAATCTTGAACATATTCCGGAGAAAACTGTTGCTTTGAAAACACGTTTTTGAAAAGTTTTCTCGATCCAAAAAAATTGTAAACTAACCTCTTAAAACGAATTCTAAACAAAAATATCTGTATTACTAAGCAATGCACGTTGGTAAAATTAATAACAATAACGTATCATATTTAAATACAGAACTTGGTTGCTTTATATTTTCGATAACTTAAGTTTTTTTTTAGTAATTAATTGTTTTATGGTTTTGTAAAAAGCTGCGAGTGGCTGCGAGGGTCGCATCACCACGCTTCTCTTTCTTTTCTATGCAATCCGACAGTGATCGCATAGACGTGCTGCTAGACGGACCTATGTCGCTTCGCTCCGCGCGCTATCCGTTCATTACGTATTTTGTTGTTTGACAATTTCAAACATAAACATACCTCAAAACATATTACATATGTCTTTTTGTATTTTTTAGGTATTTTTTAGGTATTTTTCATTATTAAGTTATTTTAGTGGAGGAAAAATACGACATGCGGGCAGGATTCGAACGTGCATCTTCTGGTTACGTACACCAGACGCTAAGACCGCACATGTATTTTGTTCCCAAATAAGATTGAAAGACGTAAAGACATTGGTAAAGGATATGGTTGAACTATAACTATAGTTCAAATATAAATAAAGTTCTAAGTAGTAAAAATATTTGCTGTAGAAATGAAAAACGTACAAAAATGCCAGCCCAAAAAGCGCTTTTATACTAACAAACAAAAACATGTCATGAAAGTAATAAAAAACAACAATTTTTATAGTGTCATAATTATGTCATATTGGCAAAACAGTTACACGAACAGTAATGAAACTATACGCTATTTGCTACAAAGGATACCGTAATTCGTCTATATTAATAGCGTTCGGTTGGCCTAGTGGTAAATGCCATGATTGAGAAGTCGGAGTCTCAAGTTCGATACCTGTTGGTGACAAGTGCAGTTTATTATTGTTGTGATCTTTTTTATTTTATTTTAAGTTTTTATAATAATTATTAATATATTTCCTAGAATTATTTCATTTTCATTACAGTAAAAAGAGACTTTTACTTACTTAATATGGCAAAAAGCTATTAAGTATAGAAAATATTGTACTATTTTTTGTTGCTTGTATTCTTCAATAGCATCCAGAGATAAAAAAAATATAGTACCCGGAAACTCCGAAAGTCAAGAAAAATATTTTTAAAGCCACGGGAAATCATGAGAAATAGATTTTTATTTATTTATTTCAAGCAACGGAGCCCATGAATATATAATACTATAATACAATACAATAAATCTTAAACTAATATCAAATAAAATATCAAACATTGTACCTACATATAAAATAAGAATAAACACTATTTCTCACGAACAGTTGGCGTCGTGTGTAGCGCGGTGTCCGGTAGCCAGCCTTGCACAGTGGAACGAATGTATGGGAGAGGACGGACATTCGCACCTCAAACATTTTTTTTTTAATTTAAAAAACTAATTATGTACGTACTTGACTATCTCATGCCTTCAGAATTTGTTCTGACAAATTTTCTCCTATCTCTCGTATTTAAGGAGTTATTTGAACATTTATGAAATTTCACCAAGAAAATGACTTGACTTGATCACTCTAATTTCTGATTCCAGCCTTGTTGTGGTCTTCGCTAATATACTACACATATCAAGAGCTGCATTTACTTTTAAGACACACGTTGCGCCAAACGTGCACTTTAAGAGATATAGGATAATGAAATATATATATATTTTTAAATTTTCTTATCATTATGTTTACTTCGATTTATTTAACCGTAAATAGGCATATTGCCTATTTACAGTCAGAGGATATATATGTGTATTTAGATTTAAACGAACATAGCGTTTCAAAACACAAAATATGTATTGTAACGGTTTTCACTGTCATACTACGCATATCAAGAGCTTTATTTAGTTCTAAGACACATGGTGCGCCAAACGGGCACTTTGTGAGTTATAAGGTAGTTTATATTTATTACAAGAAAAAATATATTTTAGTTTAATTGATTTCTCATTAGACGTACTCGTCAAAAACTTCGAGAACAGAGTTCCCAATAGATATAGAAATGGGCGCGACATGGGCATTCGACATGATTTTTGTCTTGGCCATGTTCATCGTAAGACCCACTTGTTGGGAAACTCTGTCGAGGTCATTGAGCATTGTGTTGAGCTCTTGCAGCGATTCTGCGATGACTAAAATATCGTCGGCAAATTGAAGGTGAGTGATATACTCGCCATTTATGTTAATGCCAAAAGCCTTAGTCTTCTATATAATCTGCCGCAGCGTAGTATGTGGACTATGGTACTAAAACCTTTTCGGAATCCAGCTTGTTCGGGAGGCTGAAAGTCATCAAACCTGCGCTCGAGACGATTCGTGATAACCCTGGAAAACAACTTATAGACATGGCTCAAAAGCCAGATTTGTCTATAAATCTTTAATAAGGTCTTATCACCTTTTTTAAAGAAAAGCACCACCTGGCTTCTGTTCCATCTGGGACAAACTGTCCATTTAAGTAGGTCCAACTCCGAAAAGGAGGTCACTCATCGAATCCGACTCGGCCGGGTCGGCTCGGTCGGGATTACCGCAGTGCCTTAAGACAAAAGTCTTTTACCAGTGTGTGTCACCGGTGATGACCTATGGCACAGAAACGTGGTCTCTCACTATGGGCCTCATAAGAAAGCTCAAGGTCACTCAGCGAGCTATAGAGAGAGCTATGCTTGGCATTTCTCTACGCAACCAAATCAGGAATGAGAAGAACTAAAGTTTTCGAGACAGCTCAAAGGATAAGCAAGCTGAAGTGGCAGTGGGCGGGGCAGTCTATGGGGGACCTACCCTAGTTACTACATGCTGGTCAAAGAAAAAAATCAGTGCTATCCAACCAAAGAAGATGTTACAATAACAGAAAGCTCTGCAAAAATCAAATTGTATGCCCTGATGGAACCCACTACGAAAAGACTATAAGTTTTTAGAAACCCCTGTTTCGGAGTTTTTATAGAACATCTGGCCAAAATATTTATAGTGAAAGACGAGTGAAAATAACTGATCCAATCTGTCTAGTAACTTTTAAGAGTTAATTAGAAGGAAACCAAAAATATAAAGATATTTACAAATATGGCTTGAGTTCCCTACACGCTCGGATTCGTTCAATGGAATTAAAGCATCGAGCCGGCCCTATTTAAGGAACCGGTTCTTTCGGTTCCGAAGTCAAGCCGGAACCGGGTACCCGGTTTTTTCGGTTCTTTAGGTTTTTTGATAAATTCAAGTGAAAAAAGTTGATAAGCTGTGTTATCTTTCTTTTGTATAGATTTTCTACTATCAAAACGAACAATGTCCTAAGTAGGAAGCTTTTCTCTGTTTGAAGGTTTTCAAAATATCATTTATTTTATTATTATTATTTTCAAAGTCTCTGCTTTACTCGTCGGAGAACTTCCTCATTCGTAACATTTCAAACGCCTCTATACGTTTCCTGAGGTCTTCTTTAACCGTCAAAGCCTCCCATCCGTATAGAAGGATGGATAGATAGAACAGCGAAGCATTCTAATACGCAAAAGAAGATTGAGGTTACGGTTGCAGAGAACACGCTTCATCCTGTTAAAAGATCTGCTACTGATTTAGATACGGGTTTTTATTTCCTGCTCACTCTCCCTAGATGCATTTAACCGCGTACCAAGGTATTTGTACTTTTTTACCTCCTCAAATTTGTGTCCATTATCAGAAATACACGTGTCTGGATATTGCGGTTTGGCTGAACCGACCATGACCAATAAGTAGGTTTGAGTTTGGCCTATCTCCTTTACATTCTTGGATTTGCTTTTTCGAATATTTTGTTCATCTTTCTTACAGGATGGATGTTAAGAAGTGGCAGGTTAGGTCGGATGATGAGAAGAGACAAGTAGCAGATAGGAAATCGTATGTTCAGAATGAGTTTAGACGTAGATTAGGTTTAATAGTAAACTAGTAGTTTAGTAGTAGTAGAAAATTATTGTTCTCTGATTCTGCAGTTTCAGTTGAAATTACTGGCTTAAATAAAGATTTGATTGAACGTTGTTCCACAATTTTACAAGCCTTGTCCTCGGGTTTTAAAATTGATTCGGATAAATTTAATGAATATCCTTTGGAAACCGCGCGACTTTTAATTCAAGAATATCCGTGGTTTATTCTCCCAGCTTCCGTTCACAAAGTCCTCATCCATGGTGCTGAAGTAGCACAGTATGCTTTACTATCTATCGGGGAATTATCCGAAGAGGCAACAGAATCTAATAACAAAAATTATAAGGCCTTCAGACGGGATCACACGAGAAAAATGTCGCGAGTACTTACGAATACGGACTTACTTAACAGACTTCCTCTTACTTACTTAAGAGACTCAGCTCAGACCCATTCATTACTGGTCTTCGGAAACTTCCCCATAAGAAAAAGAGCGTTATGTCGAGGCAGGTTTTAGATTTATTAAGAACTAGCTTTCCGCCCACAGCTTCGCCCGTGTGGACAACACGATTTTGACCGGTCCTTTCTCAAAGTCTAATCTATTTTTGTACCAAATTTCATCCCCACACAGTTTGAAATTTCAAAAACCCCATATCAAATAATTTTTTTTCTTATCAAGTGCCTAAACACAAAGTTTCAGCGTTTATCTTCAACAATGACAAACTCCTATACAATTTTTCATCCCTTATTACAACCCCTTTTTTTACAACAAAGCGTAGTTTATATCCTTTCCCAAGGTCTAGTCTACTTTTGTTCCAAATTTCATCATAATCGGTTCCGGGGCTAAACTTGACTTTGTTTGGACTTTTAAACGAACTTTCATCCCCTATTTCATCCCCACACAGGTCGAAATTTCAAAAACGGTAAAACTAATATTTATTTATTTCTTATCAAATGCCTTAATATAAAGTTTCATGGTTTTATCTTGAAAAATGATGAACTCCCATACAAACTTTCACCCCCTATTTCAACCCCATCAAGACTATTTTTTGTAATAAAAGGTAGCCTATGTCCTTTCTCAAGCTTTAGTCTATCCCAGTACCAAATTTCATCAAAATCGGTTGAGTGGTTTAGGCGTGACAGACAGACAGACAGACAGAGTTATTTTCGCATTTATAATATTAGTAGAGATTTAATATAATTTAAATTAGGTTGATTGTTGTAGTTAGTTGTGGTTATGTTGACGTTTGAAAATAAGATGTTAGTTTTAGTTTTCTTGTCTTTTGTTGTACATAATATGTATAATATATAAAAGAATACATATTTAATGATAACCCTTTCATGAATAGCTTTAATATCATAATCCATAACATGTATTTCCGAACGAGGGAGAATAAATCTCAAATATTGATAATTTAAATTTATATTGAACAATACATATATGTACAGTTAATTGTACATAATGTATTAAATTATGTAAATAAAGCATTAATGTAATAAGTGAAGCATTTTTTTATTATTTCAGAAAAAATCCTATTTAACAAGTATAATAAAGTAAGGTATTTATGACCTCGCTTGTAGGGCACTTGGACCACCGTGCGCAGGCGGAATCTTGTTTGTTAATAAAATAAACTCATAAGTACCTGTTACGTTTGCCCAGAGATATTATGGACACTTACAATTGTATAGAAATATATAATACGCAAACATTATATACTAATACAATTTTTGTATGGGGAAAACCTCCTTATTTTATAGTCGGTTTAAAATATATGGGTCTAGCTCAGTAGGTCCCCGCATGTGGAATTAGGAGTAGAAAATGATTACTTTCAATAATATTACTGAAAGTAATCATTATTAGTGTCTTATTATGACTGCCTCATTAGTCTAGTCGTCCTAAGCGCGACTGCTACGCTAGAGGTCTTGGGTTCGATCCCCGGGTCGAGCAAAGGGTTTTTCTATGAAATTCCCAGTAGCAGCTCGGAGTCTGGATTTGTGCCCGGTTAATGGCAATAGGCTCGCCCCCTATTACATGGGACCTAAACATACCGGCGAAATGTGGGTGTACATTGGTACACCTCTGCCTAACCCTTCGGGGAATACAGGCGTGATGGTATTATTGTATGATGGTATGTTATATATAAATAGATAATATTATACAAAAAACAAACAAATGAATAGTGTATTTAAAAATAATGAAAATTTTGCTAGTATAAGTAGTGTGGGTTTTTATTTTCTTTACATTTAGGTATAGTGTTTTTAATTCATTTTAAATAAAGTTGCATATAATAATTAATATTTTAATAACTATTCATACTGTTCTAATTTGTTTCTAGTTTTTTAGTACAGAGCAATAAATACAACACAGCGCCATCTATTGACTCATTGTTCATTATTGATTTTGTTTCTTATTTGATAGTTCGCTTCATCACCGTCGGTTTAAAATCGGCGCTAGATAATCGGAGCAATAGTAGGCGTGGCCAAAATACCGAAACGTCGATTTCTGTTAGCTGTTGTCAGCGCCTTAATATACGTAGTATTCCTTAATACTTTGTAGGTTTTACGTACTCTCCGGTACGACACGGTCTCGATGTGTTAAGAATGGTCATATCCACTTCCACTTACTCATAAACTGACCATCCAAATCATTTGTTCCTTCCTTGAGTCACGTAATGATTCCATGGCCTTGGTGCCCTACATTACCATAGAGGTTTTATGGAAAAAGGAATAAATATTTAAAGTTACCTATTTTTTTTTTGTTAAATGACATCTTTGCAACCACCTCTGTGGTTACCTTTGCTTTTACAAACTAAAAAAATATTCATTTTAAAATACCGGAGGCCTTATTGACAAATTTTTCAAGCAAAATCAATTTAATAATAAAATTGTTAAACCGATATTTCATTAAGTATATAAAAACGGCAATAAATTATCTAAAAGACATAATTTTGAATTTCAGCGTAATTTGATTTTAGAATAAAATTCCACCCACATAATTCGATTATTGATCCCGTCACTATGCTTCACCGAAAGCATTCATTCGCCATCATTCGGAATTTGAATTTCTTTCGGTGAACAATTTCATTTATTGAGAGACGCTTTTTGCATTATCTCACGCGAGTGTTTGTTGCGCTGGACATTGCCCGCGGTATTAGTGGCAAAGGCAATATTTGTCGCGCGTTAGTTAAAAAGACAATAATTGTGTAGTGTGTGGGTGCGTGTTGTGGCCTCTGAGGATACAAAGACAGAATTGTAAGTATTTTCTGAGTAGACCCAAAATGATTCCAAATTTCCTTGTAAATTTATAACCTCTGGGTTTCACCAAGTCATTACATGTGTAAGGAAGTAGGTAGGTACCCACTTATCACTTTAAACAGGCTACGTAGCCTGCTTTTATATTGATATAAGATTCGTTGATCCAAATTTTGTTAGGCGCCCAAGGCACAGAATACATACAAGGCGAGATTTATTGGATTGCGCGGCAGTTCGGAACGATTAACTTCAGACATACCTACACATTTAATTAGCAACCTTAGTCTCTGAGAATTTGTTCTTCTCGTTTCAAACGAACTGTAGATACACAATAATTATTATAGGTACTGATTGTAATAATTATTTTGAGGTCGTAATCGTTTTGCTAACAAAAAGCGTAGACATTGACCGCATTATCGATCCTTGATTGCATACCTAGATAATAGAGTATGGTACTGGTCATTTTATTCAGAATTAATATCACAAAGGTAGGTATGTACTTAAAATAGTAATAGATTATAAATATTCATTTTTTTTTACGGCTTTGGTATAAATATTCAGTTAACCTGGGATTGCCATATAGGGACAAAAAACATCTTTGACACTTAGTGATATTAGGTTTAATAAGATTCCTTGTAGGTTGATTTATGCATAAATTATGATGTGACTAACACATAATTTATAATTGACACTACTGTCTGCTATAAAGTTAACGATGCAATTCGTTCGAAGTTGTAAGAATTCGAAGTTGATGTTGCAATTCGTATTGCCATATGTACACACGGCTACAGCTCAACCTATACAAAACCAGTTTAAGCTGATCTCGCATTGTCAAGGCTTCATATACAATAAGAAGCCAGCGTAAACTGGTTTTGTATAGCTTGATGTGTAGCCGTGCGTACCTTTTCTATTACGCCATGTTTGAAAAAAAAAACATTTAAATATGGCGCCCAGGCCGAGAACGATCCGCCATAATGTAAGCGAAGTCGCAGACTTGTTAGCTTGTAATTAATTTATGATGTTTAAATAACAGAAAAGTGCTGGCCCAGAGTGAGATGCTGGTGCTGAAGGAACGTGAGTTGAAAGAGACCCGCAACCTATACAGCGCTGTAAAGGACATGCTGGCGTTGCAGCCGAGCCCGGAGATACAGGTACTTATAGCCCGGAAAACATCATTTTATTACAGAAAGAAAGAGATGGTAAACACAATGAAGTGTCACAGTTTATACTACGCTGCGCTAACCGTCCCTTTCGTTCATTGTTCAATATAATTGTCGCTTACTTAGAAAGTGCGGTCATACAATGAATGCAAGTAGGTAGGTGGAAAAAAATAAATGTATTCATATCATGTAATGTATCATGTATGTAATGTATCCATATAGATGCGAAAGTTCGTTCGTTTGATACGTTTTCACGCCTTAACCACTGAATGAATTATGAAGAGTTCTGGTAGAGAGATAGATTGAAGTTTAGAGAAGGACATAGGCTACCTTTGGTCTCAAAAATATTCTTTGCAAGTGAATCCGTGGGCAACAGCGAGTAAATTCATAAGTTCTGCTTATTTTCATTTTTTCACATGACATAATTTTAATACTAGTAACATGAGTCTCGTAATGTGCTGGATGCTTGGTGCATTTGCGCAAAAAAATACAAATTTATTCGCGCGCTAAATGTAAAGCGCGCGAATAAATTTCGTTTCAGTCATCAAACTCATCATAAAATCATAAATTAAAGGATAGCGACTTAATGTCAAATCAGTCGTCATCATGTCATGCAAAGCCTCTATCCTGTTGAAAGTCAAATTTCAAATGTAATAATATATTGCCTGTATATTTCCAGATCACACTGAATCGTACGCAACGGGCTCTGTCGCAGAGGACCACCAAAATGAAGTGTTTAATTGCGGGTAAGTCATTTTTTAATTTCCTTTTTCTTTAGTAACTTGTCAATCAGCGATACAAACAATAAATTGTATATTTTCCGCCGGCGGTGAGCGTCTCCGTGCTAAATGAAGGGTTATTACGAAGGTTGCCAATATTTTTTCGGGCAATTATTTTTCAGAAATGTTTTAAAAAGTATAATGACTTCCACTTCAACATAATAGTACGGTTGGCAACCCTATGTTCTAAGTATTTCCCATGCTAGGTACAAAAAAAGTGATCAAATCTCGGTAATATGTACGATGTCCGCTTTAGAGCTAAGCATGCGTGAGCGACAGGTGAGCGACCAACGCTTAGAGTTGGACCGCATCAATGCTGAACTACAATCATTCAAACAGAAGTACTACGAGATGAAACGAGCGTTAGACGCGGACGAGGCGAGGCGACTCAAGGTGGCCTCACCACCATCTCCCAACTCACAGAAGCAATAGGTATAACTTGTTGTAGTTAGGAGATCAATAATGAACAATTTGTTTTTTGGTGGAGCCATTTTATTATGAGCTCGAGTTTTAGAGTTCTACTGTTTCCAAATAACAAGCCTACCAAAACCATGACACCTGTTTTGTCTATTTTCGTTATAATGTAAACAATCTTCCTAATATACATTTTTTTTATGAAATATTTGTTGTAATAAATTATCCAGTTTAGCCTTTTAACCGTCGCTGGGAAATGTTTTCCCTCAAATTAGGCGAAATGGTCTGACCACCCGTACGGCACAGCGGGCTCTAGCCCTCTAGTTATAACGGACAGAAGACAGGTTCGAATTCTACCTGCAGTCGATATTTTTAGAAAATGCATGAAAATTCTTATAACACTTATTGAACGCTAAGGCAGGATGTTAGATTTATTGGAAATCCATCGAGATAAATAGCGTTGTTTGAATTTTATTATAGTTAATATTATTTCAAAAGATTGTTTACATTTGAACTAGGAAGAAAATAGACTGCGTATTTTGGAAAGGTCCTACCTTACTTTAAATGGGCCTCTATCGTATACTTAAACTAATTACGTGTTGGTAAATTATGATAAAAGTTTTAGGTTTATTTGTAAATGTGACTTTGTCTTTATTCTAACTAAGGATCAAACAATATATTTTTAAACAAACGACCCTTTGATTTCGACTGCCAGTGTTATTTTATCACCAAAATTATATATTTAAAAATTGACAGAGTTGCTACAAATAAACCGAATTCTAAAGGCTATTTTATTTGCCAGACTTGATTTTTCCAATATAAAACCTATTTACATTATGTAATGTACGAATTAATTATATATAAAATTTAAGTTTCTTTATATTGTTATAGCCCCGAAATGTTAATTTACCTATGTTAGGAGTAAAATACGTGCCAATTTATACTAATGATCTCAGTACTGCGTAAAATGTTATATTTGTAAAACTTATGTTTTCAAAGTTACGAATGTGAAATATAATGCAAGTATATTTTATTATAGTCGACCACTTCTATCTTATAAAATGTGCTAGATAAATTATAGAAGACGGTCGAGTTATATCTCAATAGTTAATTATGTATTTAGTTCTATATATTTTGTTGTTGTACGTAATGTAGTAGTCAATTATATGTGAAGACTGACTCAAGGGGTTGAAACTTGATAATAAATAAAACACCCAGGTAATTAATCCGAAAACAATAGTTTTATTTAAGAACTTTTCACTTTCTCATAAAATATACACATTGTTTTTGTCATTAAACTAAACTGTAAGTAAATACTAATTTTTAAATACCAATTCTCACGATTGTCAAACGGGTGCACGGCGGGGCGGCGCCCCCTGTATTGCGTTTCGGTTCAAAATTTTATATAATGGTGTTCTTTCATGTTCATGTACAATATCGTCACTTAAACTCTATTTAAAAAAAATATTCAAATGAAAGCATGATTTTGTACATTTTCAAAGTAAAAAAAAAAGAAACACGAAGACATCCGTTTTTCTCGTTAATAAAGTGTGATGATAGAATTCTACAGTCCTTTTGTTGATTACTTAAAAATAACAGTTCGAATGCATGCGCTTGGGCCGGACCGGGGCCGCGGCCGTGTGGGTACAAACAAATGCGATCAAATGCTTATAGACCAGCTGGGACCATGCATCGAACGTATGCTAGTACACAGTATACTCCAGCGCTTTGATACAAACACACACGAGTACATACGTGTGAATAACGCGATAATCATCAACTGTGCGCCAACTATTTATATAAATATGGTGAACAGGTCTCACTGCTTAATTTTGCATTCAACTGACATCTTCGATTTGTACTCCTAGTTCCGTTTAGCAAGAGATTTATCTCTGAACAAATCGGGCCAAGCAAAGAAGCCATATTTTTGCTCACGTTTAAAAATTCGGTCTTGTTCAAATCAGTGGAGCTAAAGATTTTTATAACTTATTTATATTAATAATATTACAACCCAGTCTGTCACCAGTAAACGCGGATTTCTATCTTATAAATTTATTATGCAAAA
Source organism: Subacronicta megacephala (assembly GCA_958496365.1). Lineage (NCBI taxonomy): Eukaryota > Metazoa > Arthropoda > Insecta > Lepidoptera > Noctuidae > Subacronicta > Subacronicta megacephala. The sequence goes on from OY292535.1 coordinate 2,039,133, forward strand.
ATAACTAACTTTGATAACCATTTGAATTTTCCCAGCATAAATATCAAAGCATCCCTTGAGCAAAAATCTATTTTCAACTCCATTCTCCATCAAACCGCGCACAAGTGGAAAATCCATGAACTACGTTCACGCTTGTTGGGTCTTCGGTTACATCGACCAGACTGACTACTCCCACAGCATTACTCTGGACTATGCATTGTGGCACAGAGGCAAATATTTACGATTTCCACCCGTTTAAGTTGAAATCGTTGACACTATGCAATGTAGGTGTAAGTGCTTGGGTCAGCTCGGAACATCATCATAGATTTTTTAAGCTGCCCCAATCAGAATACTTCACCGAAATTCCCACAATAGAACCGTATAGATATAGAGTAAAACAGTGGTATATTATCGCATTATTTATACGTACAAGTACACTCTGAACATACACGCGTCGGCCCGCGATCAAAACACGCATTTTACCATAACAGTATCTATATATAGCTGTCCCAACTTACCAAATACAAACACAGAATCAACTATTCGCTCATAACGCGCGACGTTTGCAGAGAGACGGGCGTGCGTTACTCGAGGAATCTCATAATCACACTGAAATAAAACTGTGGACAGTCACACGCAACATACTGTAAGCCGTATGCACTAATTATATTATCAGACGTATATATAAAACATGTTCGAGAATGGAGATGTCTCGATTCACTATATAATTTTTTAAGTTCACGTGTTCATCACTAATACGTCGTAGATACTCGAATGTATCGAAATCTTCGTCGCTTTATTGTCAGTTAACATGACGTTAACTATGATAACCATGGAGTGCCAACACTTTAGAATCTAATTCGCTTAATTTTTACAGTGCGCAGGGAAAATGAAAAGTCTATATTAAGAACCGCTGGCATCGTAACTGCGTGATTTCTTTTCAGTACAGTCGCACAGTCCAAGCTCTGCATTGACTCACTACTCCGTGACAGGAACATATTTCACTATAAAAAAATATAACAGAACAGACTCACTCGTCGCGGCTCGTACCGACGCACTAAGACTCACTATTTAACTATTTTATATTATGAAGCGTTGTGTCGCCTCTATGCAAACGCCGCGACTACTTATATCACTCGTTGGCTTACGACATAGGTACTTATGACATAATTGCGATGGAATCAATAAAACTATTGTTTGTATGTTTGTTTAGTCGCTCGGCGTGATCACGGTACTGTAACGTAGCGCATCGTCGTCGCCTAGTGTACGTCGGAGCTCTCCTGCTTGGTCAACTGGTGGTTGGCCGGATCCGACGTGTTCAGAGGCTGTAACACAAAATGATTCACTTTAGTATTGTGCAGCTAAGGTTTGTCAGAAAAGTAGCTAAGCA
>OY292535.1:2040701-2326701 GCA_958496365.1 Subacronicta megacephala
TTCACCAATGGATATAATGCCAGTTGTAATTAAGTTGACATTGTGTGAAATTTAAGGCCCATTTTAATCATTTTATGTTAATTTATTGGTAATCCTTAAGTAAATAAATAATCTGGCAACCTAGCGGGGTATACAACCATTCGGTAACTTATGCTATAGGCAGCGTGATCGCAGAGAGCATAGGTACCTGGAACACGTTGAAGGGTTCGTTCTCGTGCACGTCGAGCGCGGCGGCCCGGATCCGTCCCTGCTTCAGGGCCGCGGCCAGCCCCTCGTCGTCCACCAGCCCGCCGCGCGCCGTGTTCACCAGGAACGCGCCTGCAACATACATTATATACATATACATACACATACACACATCCTGTACAACTACTCGCTCCATATGAAGACCACAACACGAATACACAACACCAATGTAACATACACTCACTACTTTCATGTGAAAGTTAGTCAATAGCATTAAAACTAGGGAATATTGTTTGTCAATTTTAAATAATTATTTTTTTTATTTTCTGAGGATAACCAAGAGGAAAATTCTATCCAACAGGTAACTCACGAGTTAAAATATAAAAAACACGTATGCTCATTACCTGGGCGCATCTGTTTGATAGTGAACTCATTGATGAGGTGGTGATTGTGTTCGTTTAAGCTGCAATGCAATGATACACAATCACTCTGGAATAGGAGGTCCTGTAAATTACAAACATATGTTTTGTTACCCTAGTCAATAGTAGTAGTATAGCAGTGTATCGCCATCTGTTGATGATAGGTGAGACAAGAGACAGGCCAGTCTTGCATTCAATTTTAGCACGTTTTAAATAATTCGTAGTAGATTAGTCAGGATATGAAAAATGTTGGGTTAGGCAGTTTTTGCACTGACATTTTTGGATTTTTGACCTAAATGTCCATTTCACTGGCACACTAAACGTAACTATATTAGTCAGTCACTCAATAAAATATAGATGCTTCGCTCGATATAATCAATTTTGCATATTGACGCAGAAGAAACTACATGGGTAACTTATTGCTGGCGCAATTTTTTCCACAAGTATGTTTCAATTTTTATACCAAGAGTTGTCCAAATTACTCTAAATTTTAAGAAATAACACATTTGGTAGCTGTGTTTTTTAGATAAATAAACTATCTGATAGAGGCCCTGTACAGTGTAGGTAGTATGTACACACGGCCACAGATCTAGCTATACAAAACCAGCTTATGCTGATCTTGCATCGTATAGGCTTTCCATACAATAAGAGACCAGCGCTAACTGGATATATATAGCTTGATGTGTAGCCGTGCGTACAACAGTACAAGTGTTACCTGAAGCGTGTAGACCCTGGTGAGGCCGAGCGACTTCTCGATGCCGTCGGGCAGGTAGGGGTCGTAGAAGATGACGTTGAAGCCGAAGGCCTTGGCCCGAAGCGCCACGGCCGAGCCGATGCGGCCGAGCCCCACGATGCCCAGCGTGTCCCCGCGGATGCGCGCGCACCCCGTGGCCGCCTCGCGCACCTGCTCCGGACCTGCACCCACGCACACAACATCACATCATTGCACGTCACAACACCTTAGATATATTCCCTGTATTCCTGGGAATACACCAGTTAATTATTGGGTTAATTATCTTCATGACGTTTAAACCAAATGCTAAATAAAACCTTCCTAATATTAAATATTGTTTCTTTAATGCCTATGATTTTCGCGCACAATTACCATTACTATTAAACATACCTACACCTATAGTTTACGAAACCGCACCTTATTACCCTTTTTATTTCGGGGTTGGAAATGCTTTATGCACTACCCACCGCTCCGGGGAGAGCGATGGGGTGTGTCGGACTCCGGTCTGAATAGAGCGATCTGCCGACTAAAACCAACCTCGGCGTTTCGCGTCACCACTTTAGTACGGACGCGCTGTGGCATTCGTCCGCAGACCTCAAGACAAACGTATCAAGATCCTGTGCCATTCCAATCGAATACCAGCTACTTCCTTATTATTATGCTTTGAAGCTAAAGCCGATACCAGCAACAGGTTGATTACATTTAAAGCAACGTGTTGCAAAACATGCACTAAGATAACGCGAATTAGGAGTTAACCCATTATAGATAGCTACTGTTTTGTCACCAAGCAGTTTCTAACATTGTGACAATGTTATCAGACAATATTACCTACCTATTATTTAGAAGTACATAAGTTTTAAAGTATTTTATCGCTTGCACGTGCGTCCTGAGCCTTGACAACATAGTACGCGTACCAGTTTATGTTAACCTCTCATTGTACAGTCATGAGCGGTATGTACACATTCAGTAAAATTTTACAACAATTTTCTCTGAAACTATTGATTGCAATTATGAGATGTTGTGCTGACAGAGCCTTATCAGAGACTGATATCTCAACTCATATGATAAAGAGAAAAGATTTGATTGTTTGTTTGACCGATTTGAAAAATTCTTTCACCAATAGAAAGCTACATTATTCCGGAGTGACATAGGCTATATTTTATCCCGTAAAATGTCAAGAAACGTATACTCCACGCGGGCCAAGCAACGAGAAAGCAAGTGCACAATATTTCGACATTTGAATCGATACTTTGCAGGGAAATTACTTTCGAATTTCAGTGAATGTGTACATATTATTGCTTATCATCCTATACAAGTAGCTTGACAGCTTGATACTATGTACAAGTACCTAATTAATAAAAAAAAACCACTTAATTTAATTACATCTCAAGGGCAAACTTTGTCGCCAGACGTTGACGTCAACATTAGTTTCCGTGAAATTGAGTAACGACCGAATATTAATTTGGCTGTTGCTACTTGCTTCAAACTAAAAGATAAAAAATTCAAAAATTATCCACTTTGTATATGAAACAGCTGCTTTATCTCTGAATGACGATCTCATAAAAAAAGAATGGCTGTTCTTCACTATCATTACATAGTATAAAACAAAGTCGCTCCTGTCTGTGGCTTTTGGCTGTCTGTGTCCATATATATGCTTAGATCTTTAAAACTACGCAACGGATTTTGATGCGGTATTTTTAATAGATAGAGTAATTCGAGAGGGATGTTTATGTGTACTTTATATACATATTTTAGTACAAAAAAGTCGAGAAACAATGCTGGCGAAGCCGTGGACGGAAAGCTAGTTATACTTAATTCTGAAATAACCAATTAAATTATTTCCTAAGAAGAAAAGAAATGAGGTAGTTCATTTAAGCTCAACAACATATTAAAGCATCCACCTCGAAGGGCTCATGGCTATGTTAAAATTGCGTTAATCGCTCAAAATTGGCCAGTAATTGGGTTGCAGAGGGTGTAGGGTGTAGGACGGCAGTTACTTCGTGCACAACACTAATATTTAGACGCATTTGAATCCTGACCTGATCAAGCTTGGGTAGTGGTGATGATGGTTCGGTTTAAGACATCGGTCAACTAAAATAGTGTCTTGTTTAAAAAACATGGTAGGTAACTTGATGTACCGGTCAAGAAAATGTTTAATGGAACGCCTAACTGCCTGCCTATTTTTTGCATATCAACAAAAAAGAAGGTCTATTTTTGCTTAAAAGACCAAGTTATAGATAATGTTGTCATCAACAATGCGTGACGTAAGAATAGAACATTAATAATGACTCCTAGTGAAATTAAATTCGGATGGAAGTTTTTATCAAAAGTGGTAACAGCGACCGCTTTATGAACTCTGTTGTCGCTGGTGAGCTCGTATGTGGATTATGTAGCCAATTTTCTATACATAAAGTAATACTAATAAATAAATTACCTGTGAATTTTTTCCCTTCCCGCACCATGTTGGCGAGCCAGTACGTCCGCCGGTACAGGTTCAATATGAGACACATTGTGGTGTCCGCTACCTCTTCCACGCCGTAGCCAGGCACATTACATACAGCTATGCCTGGAACACGTTACATACACATTTTAGAAAAGCAACATATGTAATATCATTCTGAGAGCTGACTGCAATTGATTCTAGTTTTCAGCAAGTGTTAACTGAGACAAACGAGCAGACAAGCCACCTGATGGTAAGTACCTAGTCATCGTCATCATCATACCAAAGGAGTTGCAGATGCGTTGCCGAGCCAAGGAAAAAGGAGGAAAAAGAGAGGGTGGGGACTACGGGAGGGATTAGGTCTTCACACTAACCGTACGAAGCGCAAGTTGCATACTGCTACTTGACGTCGATATTCTGTGGGACGGTAGTACTTCCCCATTCATGCTAGACATGCTAGCGAGACACTACTAAAACTGTACACATTGTCCAATGTCCAAGTGTTTAATTATGTAAATACTTGGACTTGCCTGCTCGATGTATGTTATTCGAGAAAAAAAGTTTATACAATTTGTTGCTCTGACTCTCTCGGACTGCCCCATTAATATAGTGGTTCAATTCCTAGGTCAAGCAGTGTCATTAAGTTTTTCTATTAAATTCTCAGTAGCAGCAATATGCTCGCACCCTCTAACATGGGATGATGGGACTGAACCATACAAGCGAACTGTGGGTGTACATTAGTACACCTCTGCCTAACCCTCCGAGAATACAGCCATGATGGTATGTGTATAATAATAACTCTATAAACATACCTAATTCGCCGGCTGCTTTGACATCAATGTTGTCAACGCCGGAGCCGATACGAACAATGATCCTTAACGCCTTGAATTTCTCGAGGTCCTCCTTGGTTAGTATTATAGTATGCCACATGAGCGCGCCCACCGCCTCGTTGAGCACCTTCTCGTGTATCTCCGACGTTGACTGCGCGTCACAGAACGCGACTGTCGCGACATCCTTCAGTATCGGCATCTCGACCGTACAGTCGCGTCCGTCTAATAACGCCACCAAGGGCCTGTAATTAACAACATATAAATTATATAAGAAAAATATAAAAATACACCTCGACTAATGGAAAACTTCTTAGAAACATTTATTAAAATGTTAGTATTAAGTAGAAAGTAACTAAGTTCAAAACTTCAATGTTCAAAGATAGCATTCTTAAAATGTTATAATTGTTAGCAAACTTTACAACTCCAATGAACTATCAACTAGTAAAGTTGTTGTAGAAGTTTAAAAACCTTTTACTGAATATGTATTTTTGTAAGACTCGTATTTTGCCATTAATACATTGCCGCCCACGTACACAAGAGTGTTACGTCAGGCGAAATAAGCATAAAGAAGCGTTAAGTGCGATCAATAACGAATCCACGAATTAAAATAATTTCAATCAAACTTTACGTCATAAAGACCACTGCTGAGCAGCTATGCAAGATGAAAGCATGAAGATATCAACACACATTCATTTTATATTGGTAGGATATACGCACATAAAACGTAAAAGATAAAGAAAGGAGTACGTAAGTGATGTAAACGATAGGCGGCAACTTCGGAAACGTATAGTAGTTTTTGCGTGATGCGTGTACAAACATACAGACAGACAGAGACAAAAATTCAAAAATTTGTTGTTTTGGCTTCCATTGCTATTCATCGCTCTCTTTGATAGTTAAATAGAGTAACATTTTTATTTATTTATTTATTTGTTTTCAATATCACCATCATCTTAACAGGTTTTCACCCAATGCGATAATGTTGTCACACAAAACAGTTTTATAATCATAAATGTTAAAAAATGTCAAACGATAACTAGGTACTTACAATCCATAATCAAAACAAAATAATAATTTAAATTTATACAAAATTAACTTATTATTAGAAATAAAGATATGAAGATATAAAGATAAAGAATATAAACATAAATTGACTCGGTATTAGGAATACAATTTTAACATTTAATATAGTATTAGTAATAGAATAATACACAAAAATAACATATTATCAACTATATTGCAAGCCAGCGCTGGTGATTTCAGTAGTCACCCTTACAAATTCCGGCAATGAACAATTGAAAATATCAATTCTTCGCCCAACACTATTAATTATCTTTATAGCTCTAGTTACTGGCGCATATTTACCTAAATTTGTGCGAGCCGTAGGGACCTCGAACAGCCTCTGCCTTACACTAAGTCTCAACCTACTGTTTGGGACAAGCAGCTTCAACGAAGCTAGTACCGATGGATTATTTAATTTACCGCGGAAAACTTCGAACACATATTTTGCTACAACATGTTTTCAACATTTGTCATCAGTGGGAACGCGGGTTAATAAAGACCCTCATATTGATTTTTCTTCAAAATCTATTATTTACAGACATCGGCCTGTTACAATTTTATATCAAATAGACAAAAACAAAATATGTAGCGGCTACATGCCATACGTTCACGGGACGTTCACTCTATATGTATAAGTTAATTTTTAAATAACTTTTAACCCCGCAAGATTAGGAAACGACACAAGTTCTAATTATGCATTAGTAAATACTAGCTACTACTAACAGGAGTTAGTAGTAGCTAAGAAACTTTGTAATATACTTAATCTTGTACAGGAGTACAAGATTAAGTATATTACAAAGTTTCATCTTTTATTTCAATGGATCTGCATAGAAGAGGCCAACCTCAATCTTAGGATATGTTCAACTAATGTTCTTGATTTCAGTATTAGGAATGAGTTTCGTTTGTTTACGATGTACGAAACACGTCAGGAAACATTTCAATACGCATAAGGGAATATAGGGCAATATAGAACGGTTGAGCTATTTGATTTGTTGCAAATACTTTACAGTCGTTAACCGAAAAGGATAGCGACTGTTTTGCATATTAACTAAATATTAGGATGAATAAAGTGAATGCTGACAGAGATGAATAGAAGAAATAGACATGCTGCGACTCCTCCAAATAAACTTGAGACAAGGACTGGATGGACGAATACAAATAAAATATCTCATTAATCGAAAATTCTGGTCTACCTAGTTAATGTAGCCTAATCTCTCTTACTGATTGTTGGGCACCTAGCTATTTTATATATGATAATTCTAGCTTATGGAGAAAAAAAAATAAAAGCTGCGACAATAGAAACAGCGGGTAAAACCTGGGTCTCAGATGCCCAAATCTGGGAAAACCGTATTAAAATTTCACAATTATGTCATTTGAATGTAAATATAAGTTCCATCTGTATCTAACATTAATGCAAATTGCTGTATTATGCGTTATTGATATTCTGATCTCGTTTTAATAATAATTGGTCGTACTGCGTACTGACTACGTACTGACTGACGACTCTATTGACGCAAGTTTGCCTCAATAGAGTCACTTTCTTTTAATGATCAATAGGAAATGTTGTTGGAGCTGTTTTTGAGGGTGCCTCGCCTATGTTAAATTCAGTAATCTATTAATGTCTTTGAATATATCAGCGTTCATACATAAATAATATTATTTTGTGAATTATTATTATGAATGTTGGCATTAGAGTTCTTATTTGCAATCTAGGGCAAAATAAACTCCCTATATATAAAATGACCAGATAGTAAACAGACACAACAAGTCTTAAAGACCAAAAATAACTCGTGAGAATAACTGCAACACTAAAGACATTCAAGTTTACTTCTAAATAACTTGGATACTCCAATTTAGATTAAGAGATACGCCGAACAGCAGAATTACAAGTTGGTAACTGGCAATTACATAGCTTTGGTAATAGACAAACCAAAATTAATGGGCGAATTAAATTTCAAAGCAAACCGACAAATATTGGAAACTAGGAGAGGTTGGGGATACCAGTCGGGGACAAGTTAGCTAATCACGACGAGGACGTGCCGCGGGCGCGCCCGCCCCCCGCCGCGACTAATTAAAGCACACCAGTACGATTAAACTAATAATTTAAACTTTCGTCATAGCGAAGCGGAATTATTATTATTATTGTCGGGGAAAGTTTCGGGCGGCGAAACGGAAAAGTAATTCCGGCCGGGTAAGGAAGAAGTTTTCAGAATTCCAACAAACTTTTCCGGGGGCAGACGAAAACAGATTTTGGTGGCAAACAAAGAGGTCGGGCCACTGGTGTGGGGAGAGGGTGGCAACCCTTCGGGCAAGTTTTGATGGAAACCAAATAGGATTAGCGCGAGAAAAGAATAAGTGGGGTGAGCCCAATAGACGGCGGACGACGCCTTGTTAACTTGCCACCCGCGCCGCTCGCCGCTCGCGACCGGCTTACGAATTAGACGAACAACTTGAGATTCGATCTTTGCTAAACTATTTGAGTTTCTAACTTCGGATTGTTATTAAATTAAGCCAGCAGTAGAATGTATGAAAGCTATGTAATCAAATTATATAGAGTTAGTTCTGGTAGTAATAAGATTTAAAAATGTAAATTTATAAATGTTTACGAACGCTACCAAGATATCAACTTCTTTTTTTTATTGTAATAATATGACAAACAATATCTACGAATAGCCTGACGGTGCGGCGCAACAGCAGCCTATAGACACCGGCAACACCCGTAGCATCACTGGCGCTTAGATTTCATATGCCTAGTAATTTTATTGGTTGCAATGTAACTTATGAAATTACTAGGCATATATCCTTTTAACCAGAGATACAATAATGTTACCACATAGTTGCTTAGCGACAGGATATGTGGCAATAGAAAATGGTGTTTCCCCAAACGAAATCAGTAGCAGTTTTTTTACCACCTCGGACATCTTGTCATAAGGATCTGTATGACCTTATTTTTTTTTGTAACATACTCCATGAATACACTTTCCATTTTCTACAGTTACAATTTCACTAATGAAGGCTACAATAGCTATTACATAAGAGCAACATTAACATAATTCGTTAATTAATATTCACCTCGACTGCAAGGGTCCGTTGGCGATGGGACCCCGCATGCTATCCATACGCGCTCTCTTTGGCAGCATCTTGCGTTTGTCCATTTAAAGCGGCAAAGCCGCTTTAACCCCCGCTACGCAGCGCGTCACCTGAAAACATACAAGAGAGTCATTAGAAAAGGAGTAGACACTATACGGTCTAATCAGTCAATCTTCAAATTTAATTAGAATAATCTTCTAAAGTTAAATTGTATTATATTTGGAATTTATGAATGCTTAATATCTTTTAAAATCTTTCTGCGAAAGCAAAATTCGTGTAAGTACAGTCGCCAGCAGGTCAAGGTATACAAAACTGTCAAATTTCTCCAAATGATTTTAAACCTTAAATCGTTTATATAAAGTTCAAAATCAACTGAGAAAATTTGACATTTCGTGGTAACTTGATGTGCTGGCCACCGTACATCGGACGCTTTAGTCAATTATGCTACCGAGACCACTGCCTGTGATATCGAAATCTCTTCCACATTCTAAGTCTTAACGGTAACGTTGGCACCATCTATTGATGAATCGTATTATAAGTATTAAAGTTTCCTATTATCTAGCCACAACATCAAAATTCATCAAAATACTATTAAAGAAACAGAACGTAACTTTTAAAAACACTCGCAATTCAATAGATCAAGCTTCTCACGAGTCCTCCTTATTCTTGTAACACATGACACCCCTTATTCACTATAACATGACATAACACGCTTCTAACAGCAGCCAATGTTGGCAAATGTACTATGTATGTGGCTAATGTCGAAAAGTTTTTGACATTAGCCGCCAATGTATAATAATTTACTCAACGCTATCTTTACTAATATTATAAAAAGGTAAAGTTTGTGTCATTAGCAGCCAATGTATAATAATTTACTCAACGCTATCTTTACTAATATAATAAAGAGGTAAAGTTTGTGTCATTAGCCGCCAATGTATAATAATTTACTCAACGCTATCTTTACTAATATTACAAAGAGGTAAAGTTTGTGTCATTAGCCGCCAATGTATAATAATTTACTCAACGCTATCTTTACTAATATTATAAAGAGGTAAAGTTTGTGTCATTAGCCGCCAATGTATAATAATTTACTAAACGCTATCTTTACTAATATTACAAAGAGGTAAAGTTTGTGACATTAGCCGACAATGTATAATAATTTACTCAACGCTATCTTTACTAATATTACAAAGAGGTAAAGTTTGTGACATTAGCCGACAATGTATAATAATTTACTCAACGCTATCTTTACTAATATTACAAAGAGGTAAAGTTTGTGACATTAGCCGACAATGTATAATAATTTACTCAACGCTATCTTTACTAATATTACAAAGAGGTAAAGTTTGTGACATTAGCCGACAATGTATAATAATTTACTCAACGCTATCTTTACTAATATTACAAAGAGGTAAAGTTTGTGACATTAGCCGACAATGTATAATAATTTACTCAACGCTATCTTTACTAATATTACAAAGAGGTAAAGTTTGTGACATTAGCCGACAATGTATAATAATTTACTCAACGCTATCTTTACTAATATTACAAAGAGGTAAAGTTTGTGACATTAGCCGACAATGTATAATAATTTACTCAACGCTATCTTTACTAATATTACAAAGAGGTAAAGTTTGTGACATTAGCCGACAATGTATAATAATTTACTCAACGCTATCTTTACTTATATTATAAAGAGGTAAAGTTTGTGATGTTATAGGGGGGTAATCTCTGGATCCTACTGAACCAATTTTGAAAATTCTTTTACCAATAGAAAGCTACATTATTTCTGAGTGAGATAGGCTATATATATTATACCGTAAAATGAAAAGAAAGCTATGAGTTAGGGGAAGCATCCTTCATTAAGGCAAATAAAGCAAATAAAATAACATTGTGGGGCGTGTCCCAGACATCGTGTATTTACGCTGTGACTTAAATATCAAACGAACTTTATGTATTTTTACTCTCTAAGTATATAAAATGTTACTTCTCTAGATAAAATGACGATGAAGTAATAATAATGATGGACACATTAATTAATATGGATTGCTCGTAAGCAAATATCACAGCACATGCTTAGTGACTACTGACAAGCAATGTAAGTTTTGTAACAAAATGTAATTCTAGTTTTTATTATAGGAGTAACATAACATAACATACCATCACGCCTGTATTCCCCGAAGGGTTAGGCAGAGGTGTACTTATGTAAATACACCCACATTTCGCCGGTATGTTTAGGTCCTATGTAATAGGGGGCGAGCCTATTGCCATTAACCAGGCACAAATCCAGACTCCGAGCTGCTACTGGGAATTTCATAGAAAAACCCAATAACACTTTGCTCGACCTGGGGATCGAACCTAGGACCTCTAGCGTAGCAGTCGCGATTGGGACCACTAGACCAACGAGGCAGTATTATAGGAGTTCTTATCCTTATTTCAATTGTCATTACTATCATAATAAAATATATTACAGAAACTGAAATTAATTAAATTTATGGTTTACTATTTCACAGAACCATATCTGAATAATTATTCCTTAATATTAAGTAGGTATTATTAATTAAACTTTCGGTGTTCGTCAATGCAATAACAAAACATTTACGAAATAGATAAGAGAAAATGTGAACGTTATCTACACCTTTCGGTCATTGAACTCTGAGGTCCGTCTACACCCGCGCGCGCTGAAACACCGCTCGACACGTTTTGGTGGAGTTGCAAGTTACGTTATTATTAAACTTACCAAGACAATTCTGAGTATGTACATTGTACAATGTGTCTTAGTAATAACAAACTTTGATATTTTATCGAGTGGGCCTTGATAACATTTACTTAAATTAGCAAAGAGCGTAAGGGCCCCGGTGTGCTAGAAAAATCGACTTTGCATTGTCTAATTATTTACTTAAAGAACTTCTTATCAACTTCAAGGTTTAATTCCGAGAAATTCTCGCTTGAGAAATGAGGGAAATAAATTATAAAACAAATTAATACGTTTTGCTTTACACACTAAAGGGGCATGTGAATAAAGATTGTAGTAGGTACCTAAATGGTATTGTGATGTTTACGTCTACATCACATAACAGACTCAAGTTATGCGTGAGTTCATATTTATGCAGTGCTAATTAATATTATTATGTCTTGCTTATTAATATTATTATGTCTTGCTTGAGTTCTCGAGTGGAGACCACGGCTAGGCAAACGTAGTGTAGGACGCCCACTGGCCAGGTGGAGTTACGATTTGCGGAAGGCAGCTGGCAGTAGTTGGATGAAAAAAGCTGAAAATCGGGCTCTGTGGCGTTCACTTAAAGAGGCCTACGTCCAGCAGTGGACGAATACGGGCTCATGATGATGATGATGATGTCTTGCTTACGCTAGACTCGCAAGCTTACTCTAGTTTAATAATATAGTTTTGTATTTTGTTTTACACGTGTCGTATGGATTGTAAGCACGTGGCGTTCTGTTTCTGCCTACCCGCTTTGGGACGAGGCGGAAAATACGTCATTATACTATAGAATCAAATGGGAAGTCAAATGGTAGACTGCCTCATTAGTCTAGTGGTCCCAAGCACGACTGCTACGCTTGAGGCCCTGGGTTCGATCCCCAGGTCAAGCAGTGATATTGGGTTTTTATATGAAATTACCAGTAGCAACACGGACTCTGAATTTGTGCCCAGTTACTAGCAATAAGGTCGCCCCCTATACGCGGACGAATACGCGCTGATGATGATGATGAGCATAATAGCAAAAAAAAAAAAAAATAATATGCGTGATTCACATTCTTATTATATTTGTGTGCACTAACTTTATCTTATCGCCTATTCAAATGCCAAATTGCGATCACAATGTGCAAGTCATTTTGGTAAAAAAATCTTTTTTTCATCTTCCATTTTGTACGATGAAACCGTACACTATAGTTAAATAAGAATTTTTACATAAATTTGCAAATTCCTATGTAATTAATGATCAGTACACGATTAGCGGTCATCGCGTGTGCTCCCTCGCTTCTTTATATTAATCGACCGATGGTCTAGTTAATAAATTTATTTAACGTAAAGTACCGCGTTATTATTTAACTATCTACTCAATTTCTACACATTCCATAATCATCCTAGCTTTGAAGAAAAATGTAGATATTGGCCTCCAACCTAACCTAAACAGATCAGGCTGAATTTTAATATATTACAACAAGCTAGGCTTGACTGCCTCGTTGGTCTAGTGGTCCCAATCGCGACTGCTACGCTAGAGGTCTTGGGTTCGATCCCCAGGTCGAGCAAAGTGTTATTGAGTTTTTCTATGAAATTCTCAGTAGCAGCTCGGAGTCTGGATTTGTGCCCGGTGAATGGCAATAGGCTCGCCCCCTATTACATGGGACCCAAACATACCGGCGAACTGTGGGTGTACATTAAGTACACCTCTGCCTAACCCTTCGGGGAATACAGGCGTGATGGTATGTATGTATGTACAACAAGCTACTGTTTAAAATCAAATTTCCGACAACACCGTAATGGCGCACGTATATGTCACGAATATTCAGTTCGCACCGGCCACCGATCCAACGCGGTTGATGGAGGTACGAAAACTTTCGCGTCGTCAGTTTGCAACCGTAGAATGAGCTCAATCAGAAGCTAAAGTAGATCCTATAATAAAGAAATGCTATCCTATTATATCTGAATATAAAAATAACTTATCATAATCCACTTAATCCTAATTTGTTAATCGTGCTATTTTACATAGGAAGAATAACAGAAGATTCCTAAGATACAGCGCGCATTTTGTTTTTTCAAAAAAGAAAGACATACAAAGCTACAGAAGTAAGCAAAAACAAATCGACAACAGAGTTCCTAAATCGATTGCTGATTGGTTAAAAAAGTTCAGATAATATAGTCATTTCGGTAAACAGCCACTATGACCTAGTATAATAATAATTATTTTTTTATACTCATAGAAATAAAACAACATACTACCAAGCCTGTATTCTGGGAAAGGCTAGGCAGATGTCTACTGAAGCTAGGAGCCGAGCCAGTTAAGATGCTATAGAAATGTTTGTTCAAACCCGCGATTGTAAATAAGGCGTCGCTGGATCGCCTCGTCAGTTAGTCATTGCCTACGTCAATAAAAGTATTTTTAGCCAATTATGAAAGAGTATTTTGATTGGTGAAGTTAAAAATAACTATTCGGATACATTTTCTGAATGATAAACTTATCTGATAACCGGTTTCACACCTAAATTATAGTGATTTAGATAGGACCAGTCATTAGCTGGCGTTCCAAGCATATTAATAGCATGTAATTTAGTTTTGTTGCTTAAGCCTTATTAGTAACAGTGTAATATGTAATTATACAGCTTACATATTACACTGTAGAAACTTTATGGCTCCTGATTCCCTTACCAACGTTGACCACGAGGTCGGGAGGAGTGACTTAAATGAGTGTATCCATCCTAACAACGCCAATTACGACGCTCCTATTAAGTGACGTTATATGAATGGCTGTCCGGCTTTTTACCACAGTAAAAAATGTTATTGTATGGCTCATGTCTATACAATAAAACTATTATAATACTAATGGATTACAAGTTTTAACCTAACGTTCAAATTGACAACAAATTGAAGCAAAATGTCTGTCAATTACATTTAAAAAGGCCTTCTTCGTGTAACGTGATGATGTGCAGAATATCAAAATATGCCCCCTATGCATCAATGTTTGACCAGAGATTAGACAATACAAAAACATGAACGGTATTGAAAACCTGTTTAAACATAGGAGCATTGTCTTGTAAGTATTTGACATACATTTCAAATAGATGCATTAACTTGCATAATATCTTCAACACCAAGAAATGTACCTCTCCTTAGCCACGTTGTATGCTTGTATTTAAATACAATAGATTATTGGCAGCCATTTGGCTTATACATTTCGTGTGTACTATGAACGACTGACATCAAAATATAAGGACAACTGTCAACACATGCCTTGTGTTGAAAAATAATAGCAACATTCTCATGTTTTGTGTGTGAACTGAGTTAATTCAATATAATATATCTACATAATGAAGCGATAAGAGTTGTTTCATTGACAGAATTTGGTAATAATTGATGACATAATTATAGCCTTGAGAAAAATACTATAGTCTATTAGAAGTCCGTTATTTTTAAAGTAAGCTATTAATGGTGAATGTCTGATGATATGCGAATTATTTAGCACAAAATTAACATTTGAAGATGCAATTAGCGATATGGCTAAGCGATTAAATTTTAAGTCCGAGTGAAACTCATCTCGCAATATCTCAATCCAAGAATTTTCTCCTAGTTTTTGATAATACTTTATTGACCTCCGTGTGACAATTTAGATCTGGGGTGGCCAACCCGGGGTATACGAAGCTGGATCTTATTATAAACAAAAGTCAACTTTTACTTTTTAGGTCCATAAATCCACGAAAACAAAATAACAGGTGGGGGCCAGCAGTGAAATTGTTTTGGCCCTGTTTCTCAAAAAGTTGGCCGATTCTGGTTGTAGGTACGTAAGTAGATACTACAATGTACAATGAAGTATAAAATTCGGTAAATATGCAGAAAGTGAACTGAATAAAAAAGCATTCAGACGAGTCTTGTTTTGTATGTTGAGTGAGTTGGTGATAAATATGTGCATTACAACAGATATTACGACACAAAAAAAAGTTTGTTTACCGGCGACCAATAGGTATCGCAGATATGAACTGCCGCTAAATGATATTTATTGATGTAATAGATCTTTTAAAGACACTTTTATAAGTCTACCATTTCTTTTTACTAGATGGTGTCTAATTGACGACCTCTGAGAAGAAACTCCAAAACAACCTCGGAGGATCATGGTCGATTCTTCAAGTCCTTTTGATAGATAGAACCATAGTTTTGAGTTGACCTTTCCTGTATAACATATGCTATGCTTATTCTATATACGCCTATAAAAAGTTATTTTGTTTAATTAACTATTAATAAATAAATAAAAGACAAGACTTAAAACTAAATTCTTTCAATTTTCATTGTTATCATTAAACGTGAATAGAAGCACCAGTATCATTTCATTTCGCTAGGTATTACTGCAGGACAAATAAAACACCTATTCGATTCAAGATAAGATAGTCAAGATAGTTGGGAAATTCCCAAGCGCTAGGGGAGTACGAAAATGACAACGTGGGCTAAGCTTAATATTAATATACCGATAATGTACTCGTATCATATTATGAATTTAAGATTCATTATAAGTAGCTATTTTGATCACAAAACTGGATCATAATTATACTTTTATTTGCACGAAAAATCATAATCTACGTTTTAATTTACTTAAGCTTTTTTATGTTTAACACGGCACTAGGAATTCATATCATGATTCGTGGGGATTACAAATACAAAATTCAAACCCAGACCTGGAACAACTTCCTGTGAGACATACAAATATTTATTCTGTGCGGGGATCGAACTCGGTAGCCTGCCCTACCGGGTCGCCGCGCGACCACTGCGCCAATGAAGTTAATATGTTCTCGTAAAAATAAAAAAAACCCTCATCCACACGGATGAGACTGATGATGACACTCCTCATTCACGGGTCCTATGGGATTCGTGAAATTCTCCACGACCATGACATGATAATTTATGAAGCCTACCATTACGTAACTAGACTAAAGAAGTATGCCTCGGTAATGGGACACTAACTGAGTTTTATAACTCAAGTCAGACGTAATACGATCGATCTGTAAGTATCATGTACTTCAATCTGGGGCCATTATCGTTATAACGTTAACTACGCTACACAGTATCGTATATCTTCGTGCAGGGTTAGTTGATCTCGCAGCTAAGTGCTCGGCAGCCGCACAGGGAGTTGGGGCTCGGGGCCACGCCGCCACATAGGCAATAAGTTACATTTAACGATCGCAATACATATGTGTAAAGGCTAGCTCAGCTGTATGCTGAGAGCATTGAAACGACTCGGTTGCAACTGATTTTATTAGGGAATAGATATGATTCTGTCCTCCTTTGAAGCCAGATTAATTTGCAGGGAAAGTGGTATGTATAACTACTTAGTATGAAACAAAATCACTGTTTTCATCTGTCTGTTTCCTGCTAACTTGACCACTGACATGTAAAGATCTCTTTCGGATAGTTTATTTGTATAACACGTTCATATTATTAGTACATTGCAGCCGACCGAAGTTGACGCGCTACGCTAGTAGTATCTAATTTAGCTACTTTAAGTTTTAGCTCATTCATTGATTTTGAACCTATTTTTTAAACCAATTATATGAACCCGTCATGACAGACAGTCATGCAGTTTTCTCGTGTCTCGCGCGAGACAACCTTCGACGTAGTTACGTAATGCGTAGCTAATGCGCTGAACGACACGACATTGGAACGTGGCTCCCAGTTTTAAGGAATGACGTTTTATCTAAATTAAATGTATGTTGTGTACATAATTTATGAATCGTACAATTATTCCTAAACGTTAAATTACGGCGCGTTCTCACGGCGATTGTATTTTTAACAGAATGACGGGTTCTATATTTAAGTGATGACTTGGAACAAAATTAAGAGACAACGATGATTCATTGTCAATCTCGATTACCTTGCAAACAGGCGCTGAGTATGATTACGTATTAAATCTCATTGCCAGAGTGATCAAGGGTAATTTAGTAACTTATTATATAAACGTGTGTCCTTACACCGCATCGTAAGATAGTGGTCAAACGCAAACTTCATCATGGACCCGTTTATTATCCCAAAGCTGGGCAAAAGTCACACAATGAGAGGGATTAGGCTATATTTCACTACACTGGCGTAATGAGGGTTGGCACATTACACACGCCGTCTAGATAATTCCTCAGGGATGCAGGTTTCCTCACGATGTTTTCCTTCACCATTTAAGCGCGTGATAATTAACTATTAATACGTACATGATGACATGAAAAGTTCCAGGCCTTGGATTCGACCTCGAGACGTCTAACTTGGCAGTCCAACGGTCAAATCAATAGGCTATCACTGCTTATTACGCAAACACAAGCTTATCCAACAAAAGACCTTGAAATCAAATTTCCAATTGAATGCGCTTGCCAGACACGTTTTAGCACAGGCAATAATACTTTTTAATGCGGTCTCTCTCAGTGAAGCCGTTGTCAGCTGAACCTTTTAGATATCGTAGGCGTTATGTTTGTAAACTGATAGCACTGTAGCGTTACGGCAGGTGTATTTGTAGTTTCTGCGGACGAATGCTACAGCGCTCCCGTAGCCCCGGCACTAGTGGTGACGAGAAACGTTCAGGTTGGTTTTAGTCGGTAGATCGCTCTCTTCAGAGCGGAGTCCGACATTCTCCACCTCTCTCCCCGGAGCAGTGAATAGTGCATAAAGCATTTCCAACCCCGTCAATAAAAAAAGGTGTATAAGGAGTTGGGTCGCCAGCACGCAGGTTACCACAAAATGACAAATTTTCTCAGTCGATTTTAAACTTAATCATCAATAGTTTAAGGTTTAAAACCATTTAGAGGAATTTGACAGTTTTGTATAACCTGGTGCCGGCGACTGTACAAAGGCCTTACCATGACGTGTTAACGCGATAATTTTTATGTTGCGTTAAAAAGGAAAAGGGATGCTTTTATTTACTATGTACAGCTTCCTTCCTATTTTTCAAACACAAAATCCTCGTATCGAATCGAACCCGGGACATCTAGCTTAGCAGTCGCGCTCAGAATCACTAGACTAATAAGTTATCAGACTTGCCATAAACCGGGCAAACATCTAAACAGCGACCTGCTATTGAAACTTTCTAATTGAAGAAACCAAATCGAATGTATCGATACATTTCGTACGTATTATTGATTTTCTGTTTTACAAGCAGTAGCACATCGTCAGATCGATAAGGAAACGTTACAACCGGTTCCCTATTGTCATGAGAAAATAGAAATTGTGTCAGCCGCTATACCCTCTGTAAGCCGCAGTCAACAAAGGAAATAGATTGAATTAGTTACCTACTTTATCTGCAGGCGACGAGAAGTATGTTTAGATTTGTTATTATTTTGCAGAAAGTATTGCTAAGTAAGTAGGTAATATACTTTGTCCATTATGAGAACCGTTTTTTGACAGATGGAACTAGTGATTGCAGGAACGTAACAATGCGATTATCGACCCGATTATTGACACTTTGATTACTGTCTAGAAGTGATTATCGATTGTTAGGTTATCGAATCGAAAATGGTGCAACGCCGACCAATAATAAATAAATATGTATAATATTCATCTGATTGTATTAATTTTTGTATAATATTCATTTTCCATTATTTATTTTCAAAAAGATTGTTTAATTTATATTTTATTGATTTTAGAGTGGATGCCATATTCCGATACTGATTTAATGTCATTGTTCAAAATGATTGCAGCGAATACATTCGATTGCATCACTAGACACGGTAGAATGTGGTAGAATGTAACTAAATTTAATACCCTTTACAATAATCATTTTTATTTGGAAAATCCGTTACATTAATGGTATTATAATGTCTGCAAGGAATCATAATTAAGATAATTGAATAACATAAGGTAGATAATACATTTATTTTGTTACGCATTTCAAAGTTAACTTCTACGTAATCTGGAACAGCTACGTTCTAAGGCAGTCTAAGGCATCTGTCAAAAAACGGTTCACATAATTGACAAAGTATAGTTACTTTACAGTATTGTAAGAGAAAAAGATTTAAAACTTACGCAATAAGCTGAAAATTAAATCATGAAAGAAATGACAGTTTTGTATCGCAAGTCATGTAGACGATTTTCTATACCAATATTATTTATTTAAGTGTTTTTTCATGATTTTCCCTATTATTTCTATTCTTAAACCACCCCTGTATTGCGAAAAACCAAACATAAAAAGAATTATTCTAATCGGTCAAGCCGTTTTTGTGTTTAGGCGAGACTAACGAACGGCGATTGATTTTTATATCGGGTGGCGATTAGGTTATCACATTAAATTAAACAGCGGTCATTCCAAGTTATCATTAGCCTGTTTGAGTAATAAAATAAACAATTTTACTAAAAATAAAAAACTAAATTTTTCAAACAAAATAAATACCGTAAATATTGGCTCGAAATAAATCACCCTCAATAATATCAGTATACTGACCTGTAAAAGCGGCAACGTCGCCGCCGCCGCCGCGGCGAGTAAGTACCTACATACTTGCAAGTAGGCATAGGATAGGACGCTCGGAGCGATGATATCAACAATTCAACACAAACTTGCACAATAATAATAATTCAATTTAATAAACCTACACTTGTCCAAATGTTCAATTGATTAATTAAAATTTACGTTATGGCCGCCATGCAACTGAATGCATATGAGCACCGTCATAGGTAGGTACGATATACCTCTGTCGGTATGTTCGTAACACCAGCAGCGCTGTTTTGGTTGCATTCAATCAACCATGTCGGTGTACTCTGATGATAACGTATGCTCACCCACTTTCACTAACTTCACTAACTAATAAAATGTCCTATCACAAACAAAAAATGAGAAAAGCGTCCGATCTCGCAGGAACTGTCACAACACTTAACTAATCTACAACTAATAATAACGTATCCAACAAACAAAACAAGAAATTTACGAAAATGTTCTCAAAACAATTACAATAAAAATACGAAGGGCGCGTGTGCGAATAAGCAACACACGAACTATCCTTAAGGACCCCGGAAGCGTACTGAATCTTCGTTCGCTTCCGTTTCTTTACTTTGTAGTCGCGCGCCGCGCCGCCGGCGCCGACAAAGGACGAATTCTGACGACACCTACCCCCGTATCGCGCATCGAGATTTATGCCTTACACAAATATTTTTAAGAACGTTTTTTAATTCTTTCGCTGTGGTCCCTTATCTTTTAATTTTGCGCATAGACAAGGCCTAATAGTGTTAGTTATAAGGTCATTTTTAGCTTAACTAGTTTAAGTTTCTAATAATTGTTAGTAATACGGAACGGCAACGTTTGAATTTTCTCGGGTCTTTGAACTACTAGTTTAGGTCAGGTGATTATCGTTATTCAATACATGATGTTGTTAAATACTAAAATGGAAAAAACGATCCCAGGGCTAAAATGCTTATTGTACTTATTTTTTTTAGTTGTGTATGGTCAAAATACGTTATGTAGAATATGTGGTTGCAATTAATGTGATAACCTAATCTCCACGCGGTATATAAGAAGGAGAAGATATGGATAAGTCAATTTATAAAACCTGAAACATACCGCTTATATAAAATTATGCTTGATAGCATTAACTCAACAAGTTGTTAATAGGTCAAAGTCGGTCAGGTAATGCACTGTGCAATATGAAATAGTAAACTGACTTTGTGTTCTTATCGAAGAATGTAAGACTCCTATTAATTAACAAAAAAAAGGTATTTGGGTAGATATTAAATTATTGTTTGTACCGATAAGGGGTAGCATAATCAGTTTGTGAGTAATCCTTTTATAAATAAAAAAATCTTTCTTTACGTATCATAGTTTTATATCCATTACAATGGCTATATATGGGTCAAGGTCAACTAAGTGTATTTTTAAAAAGGCACGGTTAAACGCATCACTTTTTATGATGCTTTGTTTCTATAGCTTGATCATTTATGATTCCAGACATTTGAGAATCATCATGCATTATCATCACCTTTAGATTTTCCAGTTCCTATAAAACGTAGGAAAGCGCTAACACGGGAGTTTGGGTAATTCTCACGGGATACCCACAGCTTTCTACATTTATATTATAAAGAAGCAAACTTATATTTTTGTTCGTTTCAAGAAGGTAGGTTCTGTATCCATGGAACCGAACTGATACTATTCTGAAAATAATTTCATTGATACAAAGCCACAATTTCTCGATTATGAGTGATATAGTTTATTTCATTGTGGTTTTGTGATTACACCCAAGTAAACAAAGTTGTGACTTCCGCTTGGAAGCTAAGCAGGGATTTAATAAATGTCCAGCCACACTGCACAGTAATTTCTCCACCATGACGAATATTATAACATTTTAGGAATTTTAGAGCTGCATTGTAGAGGAATTAGAATTACACTTACACAATTACCATAATAACTGGTGCTTTATCAATGGCCTACATTTTGAATGACCGATAAGCGTTTTTTTAACAAGAACTAATTAAAATTAAACTCTAAAAAAAAACGTTCATATTCAGATACGTGATAAGTTTTAAACATTATAACGATTGCTATATTTAAAAATAAAATAACCGACATCGCGTTCCACGTTTAAACATCTAAAATAACATCCGAAATTCACTTCAAAAGTCGTGATTAACAGCTTTTTCATTATTAGGTAGCTTTGGCCTTGGCAAGTACTAAAGCTATAAATACCGTCTCAGAAAAAATACATTTAACACGGCAATTTGACGTTTTTATAGTCACCGTGAACTCGACCTTAAAAGAGTTGAGGGAACTGGCTGATACACGCGAAACGGCTAAGCGGTCTACAATTAACAAAAAAAACACAACACTACCTCTCCCACGCTTATATATTTTTTTATATCGTGCCTGCTTTTATTACATAGTAGTTTATCAATTCTACAATATATGTATTTAATAAATATGTAGGTCAACAAACATTTGTCCAATGAAATGCGGACGTTCTAGTTCAAATCGGACCGTATTTAGTCGGACAAGTTCAAGCACTCGAGTTTTCCTATTGTAGATTTAGGGGAATTGAATTAGGTCAATTTTATTATTGCCGATTCCAGGGGGCTAAAATTACTTGCGATAGATATACTTCTTAACTAGCTCTCCGCCCACGGCTTCGCCCGCGTGGTTTCTCGACTTTTCTGTACTATAATAATTATGTATGTATTATACATATAAACCTTCCTCGAAAACCACGCTATCCATTGGTGAAAACATGATGAAAATCGGTGCATCAGTTTTTGAGTTTATCGCAAACAGACAGACAGACGCGGCGGAGGACTTTGTTTTATAATATGTAGTGATAGTGATGACAAGTATATCGCAGGTCTACTTATATTTCATTTCTTCTCTAGGCTCTCTAGCTACTGTCTGGGAAAGAATATTAAATAAAAATTAAATTGACAAAGAAAGGACTAGGTATCTCTATTGTACTAACATTTTAAATAGAAGAAAATAATTCTCGATAAGTCACTAAGTCCTTAATTCCTTCGACCCAAACCATAATATATTGGAAGACTTCCTCCGTCTTCGCTATAAAAATATGAAACAGAACTCGTGAACGTAAAGTATTTATATAAAAGACCTGCCTTTGGCGCTTTGATAGTTTATACCGGCGATATTTTATCCCCCGTGGTCAAGAACGCCGTATAACTGAGATTCTCCTTTGTACCTCATAAAGAACGTTGTCTTTATACGTGAAATATTTAGAGAGAGCACGAATGGAACTTGAATTGGAAACTGCAAGACGGCGGAACGTATATTGCGTGATACACGATAAATAGCGAAATAGCTATAGGATTTACGCCATAAACTTCTACAAGTTGCGCTTGGCAACCAATTAGTAACTGAGAAATTCTGCTGTAATAAATTTAATTTTTACCAAAAGCGACTGACTATTGCAGACTGTTGTTGACTAACGGCTTCGCCCGCGTGGTTTCTCGGCATTTCTGTACTATATGTAATGTATGTATTAAACATATAAACCTTCCTCTTGAATCACTCTATCTATCGCTGAAAACTATGTTGCTGTATTATGCTGTATTAAAATCCGTTGAGTAGTTTAAAAGATCTAAGCGAACAGACATTGGAAGCGACTTAATTTTATGCTATGTAAAGAAGAGATAAATATTTATAATATA
The DNA here is from genome assembly GCA_958496365.1 of Subacronicta megacephala. NCBI lineage: Eukaryota > Metazoa > Arthropoda > Insecta > Lepidoptera > Noctuidae > Subacronicta > Subacronicta megacephala. The sequence continues at coordinate 2,064,286 of OY292535.1, forward strand.
AGAGAGTTGTAAATAAATGAAAGTAAGAACTGCGAACCTTTCAACAGATTAAATCAACTGCCAACATGTTTTTGGCATGTGCTGAATGATAATAATAATAGGTATTTATAATACACACGTGCTAAGTTAATTATAACGTGGCATTATTGTTCATAAAATAGTATTCTGATTAAATCAAAGTCAAATGTTGACTATTAATATTATAAAATCATCTACGTCAAAATATTTAATCACGTTATGCAATAATGAAAACACCCAATAGCACTGCTCGATTAGGGAATTGAACTAAGGACCTCACACGTATGCTATACGTTCCTAAACAAAAGAAAGACACTTGATTACCACACAAATAGACCGTTGGTCTCTCCCTAGACTTATTGATAATTCTAGCAAGAATTCCCAAGAATGCGAGACTGGTTTTACCCTACTTTAAGTCCGTCGATTAAAGATCCCCCGCGTCAATTCAAGAGCTTTCTTAGCCACAATAAATGCTGTAATCATTACCCACAACGATAACAGCCAATAATGTAAATATGTAGTCAACAGCTACACAATTGATAACTAAATCGTTATAGCTACGACAAAATAATAAACACGCTTCAATATAAAAAGCATTATAATTAATCATAAGGAGTTGTTTATCATCCGTGAGCAATTGCTTCATTCAGTAATTATTATCGTGGCGTGTACATCGTGTATTTACCTTGTAATAAAATGATTCTCAAGAATTTCAAGCTTACAGGCGAGTGCCAGGTGGTACTCAACCGGGCAATCCTGTTTTCACGTCGTTTGTGTGTGTAATAGTTATATTAAGAGTAATACTGGAATACGTTTTATTAAGAAGCGTACAGTACGACGTACGTCTGAATTTTTCTGTTTAACTACACAACATTTTCTCTAACCTCTAACATCAAAACCGGAAATACTACCTTTTGACCCTTTGGGCCTTAAAAACTTTAGTTTCATGCGGTAACCGAACCCGCAAACCATAGCGCAGAGCCCGATCGCTTAGCTAATACGCCGTTAGTTAATATAGTTCTCTCTGTCTAGATTAGTAGATTCTCTACAATTCTGGTAATAAATATTTACGGTTTTATAAATAACTTATTTCATAGCTATTCACGTATAATTACTTTATCATACACGGCACATCGAGCTTGACAAATCCAATATAGGCCGAGCTTTCTTTAAAATAAAAAAGTTTATTTCTCTCAGAGTACACCTTGTACAAATTGTGGTATTAGTTTTAGCATAATAATTAACTTTTTGAGAGCTGGAGTCCGTACTAGGTTCGGAGCCTGTATGATATAGCTTTGTAAGCTTTCCATACAATACGAGACGAGCTTAAACTGAATTTGAATAGCTTAATGTAGGTACGCGTTCACACGGTCACGAGACCAAGATCATTCCATCTTTCGAAAAAGAGCTGTCTTGCCTTTTTAAGGCTTTCCGTCAAAGGTCAGCTTAAACTGGAAAATTGCTAGCATTATGTGTAGTCGTACGTCTGTAGGACAGTGAGTAAAGTTTTAGAGCTATAACTCTCCAAATTAGCATATTTAGCATTGAGGCCACGAGGATTTGCAAAACCTAGCATTATTATTCCCACAAATGTCTAATGGAACATGGACCAGGCATTTCTATGACTTAATATTCATTAATTTCAATGGATTGTCAGTCATTATCAATAAGCGACCATTTTTTTAACAGTATAGACCAAACCCGTTACCATTGAAAGAGTAACAAATGTTCAAACAGTATTTTATAATGTAAATATGATTGATACATGGCGCCTTCCGTTAGTGTATGTATATAATGTGTCAATTACGAATGATTGAACGCCCACATGGCTGATCTGTTTAGGATGAATATTCTGTTACCTATTATGATTAGATAGTTTGAAAACCATTAATTACAGTCGCCAGCACATCAGGTTATACAAAACGGTAAAATTTCTCCAAATGATTATAAACATTAAAATGTTGATGATTAAGTTCAAAATCAACTGAGTAGATTTGTCATTTTGTGGTAACATGATGTGCTGGCGACGTAAAACCTTATTGTAGTTTATGGTCGCCTATTAGTTTTTAACTCATTAATTTATGCGTATTCGTTTACCTTAATCTCGTGGGAATTTCCCTAAATGCCTCCAATTAGAACCTACTTTTCAAATTTCCGATAAACATGCTATGTTTTATCAGAGGTTTTATATTTTGAATAGTGATTAGACAATAGACAGTAGGTAACTTTTTATTAGTTGTTTATTCGGATAAGGCTGTTCCTTTTTTTAACGCGAACAAGGAAAGAAGGAGAATATACCCGGACTCGTAACGAACATCCGAGGAATAAACAATATTGCCTCGAGTTGAAATCGATCACATTTGGAAATAATCTTTTCAACAACAATTTTACTGACGACACCTCAAAGACGTAAATTAAAAAATGTGAAGGCAAATTTCGATCTGGCGGGTGGGACTCGCGGTGGCATAGTGTAGCGTCATAGCGTCTTGTGTACCTAACCAGAAGACGCAGTTTCGAATCCTGCCCGCAGTCGTATTTTTCCTTCACTAAAATAACTTAACATTTTTTTATCAGCCGCGGTAAGTCTCGCGACACATTTACTATTCGTTGTATGTTTCTCGCCTCTAGTCATTGTCTTGGTAGACTACTTGGAGATATACTTAGGTACAACAAAAAAATAAAGTCGTGGCCTGTTTTTCGTTACATAAAAACGCTCAACACCATGTTCCATGTTGTTGTCATCAACAAAACATGTTGCAAATATCTATCCCATTATATCTAACTCTCAACTAGTGAGCGGAATAGGTAGCTGTATGCAACATGTTTAGTCTTCAGTGGGAATGCGGGATTACACTATCCTTTCTTGTGTTACCTATTCGGAATAATCGACAACGGATATTTGCTAATCGTTGTTGTAAATGTCAACTTTTTGTTAATAATTTGGAATTGCCAATACTTTTTATTATCGGATTTTAAAATTATTTATGAGCTTCGATAACGTCATAGTATAAGAAGTGCTACTTTGGCAAATGTTGGCCACAAAAAAGTTATTAATTGCTTGCAGACTTTAATCTCGTCGTGACCCAATTAGATAATAATTTGTATTCCTCTTGAACGCTTCGCGAGAAGAGAGGTTTGTTAACGAAATTGGGGAAACAGTAGACTTATTATGTAACTTAAAAAATTTTTGGGAATTTTGAACAATTGTGTATAAAAATTTATAATATGTGTATTGACGAAGTTCGACTTCAAATCGAACACAATCTGAGGTAGGTAGATTTTGGTCATCCATCATTTCAGCTTAAAGAGAGTCCATAACTGAACAAAGGCCTCCCAAAGTAAATCTACAGATTTGAGACTATCAAACATTTAATTTGACTCTTGGGACAAATGTGCTTACGCATCAGTCCCTCGGCGTCATTTATTAATTAGTCTGTCTTGAGGAGGGTTGATTTATATGCATACAGTAGAGTTATGCTCAACTAACCAGCGCTGCTCTTGTGATGTAGTCAGTCCGCGATCACCGCTCCATCGGCACACCGGCATTGACTTGACGCCGGCGTCGGCGCCACTGCGGACGCACGCACGCACACACACACACTTGCACTGTCACTGGCACTTGGCAACCGGACCGCACACACACGCACGACACTGTATGGACACACGACACGACGGTAGCGGCGTTGCCGTCCGCAACTTCACTGATCACTGCGTCCGAATGCTTTCACTGCACCTGAAACAAATGATACGCTCACGTTAGATTTCATTATAGCTAGCAATTTACTTGGAAATTTGAAAGTTAATTGTAAAATAGTTTTGGAATCCGAAATCTAGCTAAAAGTCGTCAAAATGGACAAGATTTGTCGAGATTGCAATGACTTTTACTACATATGGGGAGCAACAACCTATGACCTTTAGCAACCAGTTCTGTTATTGCAAACTTGTCTATAATACGAACAGGGACAACATCTGTGTTCATGTTAGTACAAGTTCCTTCGGCTGATTCATCTCCTTAAAGCACTATAGGTGGCAACAGGGTTCCAGGCTACTGACCCCTCTGTTAGGATCTGGCTAAACCTGTTATTTTGGAATCGAATTTGAATCATACTGTATTGTGCTGTCACCTGCAAACTTGTATAAACCATGAATATGAATGAACTCTATAACAATGTGCGAGTTAAAAATCCACCTTGCAGTAGGAAACAAAAATAAAACTCGCAACACATTAACCGGCACATCTTGGTGGTCTAAAGTCGTTATTTAGTTTTACGTTAGTCTACGCTGTTCCTAGCGAGATCGACGTAATATTTTACGGTCTATAAACAGCCGGCGGACGGTACAACATTGTTGCTTTATAGCTGTGGGCATTACCTGCATTGTTTCCATACAAACTTACACGTACGATACTATGCTATGAATGCTAGTATGTAAACACGCTAAGCGAATTCGTATTGATGATGTACCGACAAACGGGCTAGGTAACGCGTGGACATTAAATTAAAATGGTCTCAAAGTTGTCTTTGTAGTTGTACAGGGTCACTCCCACTTTTGAGTTTCAATGAGGAAGTCACATCCTTATGTATGTCATAGAATATTTATGTCTTACGTCAGCACACTTTACAGAAACGCATCCGTTTGCAATTTCTTGTTGCGGCAAGAAGGCGCATTTAATCTGATAAGTCCCATAATTAGATTTGTAAAATAACACTACGTACCTATACTTAATTCAAGTTCGACCTCGAAACGCTATCATGGAAACCTTTGATGAACTCGCATCGTTAACGAAATTTGTTACTAAGATATTAGTTTGACCTTTTCAAAGTAATTTAAGTGCAATTTGATTAATCAACATACCTAGTTCTCTTTAAAACCCACGCTTCGTTAATTTCGAAATCGAGCCATATACTTTTGCTATTTACGTGAGTCAGAGCCATATGCTATCATAAAAACGACCGCAAACTAATAAATTAGGTCAGAAGGCCAATAATACTGACCACTTCCTGTATAGTCCCTTTGAAAACAACTTTCTCGCACAACTAAAAGTGGTGTGAGCGAGTGTACAGTACCGCTCTACTTAACTTTTTAAGCAGAGTGTAAACTTATGCTTATAAACTTGTGTCTAGTAAAGCCATTAAACACTTAGATTAACGAGTTTAGACCACCTTACTACAAATGATTGTAATTAGGTACTTTGGCAAAATTTTCAACTAACATTATTGTTTGGGATGAAATACTATTCTTGAAGTTTTCTCAATCAATTTCGGGTTGCAAGTTGCAGCTAAAGTTGTGTGCTCGATTGTACATAGTACAGTCATGTGCAAAGTTGAGCTAAGTGTGCCGCTGTAATTTCCGTAAAAAGCATCTGTCGGGGGCTGGGGAACAAACTCGGCCGAACAAAGCCGCCCTGCCCACTGCAAGATAAACTTTTAATTGAAAGGGCCATTGATGGCGTCCGGTGAGATATGACAGGGTCACTGCTGGTTCTATGATGAAATTGAAATATTTTTTCTAAAAAGTAATCTATAGAGAATGACCTTGTTAGTCTAGTTAGTGGTCCTAATCGCGACTGTTACGCTACAAGATCTCCAGATCGAGCAGTGCTATTGGGTTTTTCTATGGAACTCTCAGTAGCAGCTCGGGAGTCTGGATTTGTGCCCGGTTAATGGCAATACGCTCGCCCCCTGTTACATGGGACCTAAACACACCGGCGAAGTGAGGGTGTACATTGGTAGTCCTCTGCCTAACCCTACGGGGAATACAGGCGTGATGGGATGTTATGTTAATCTATAGCGATATTACATCCCCGCAGAGCATTCCACGGTACTATTAAGAGGTGGGCCATTACCAACAAAACCATCGATCAGTATCTATGGATATATTGGTTCAACGCGTGGATAATTTTAAACAAAAGACATGGCCGTTCCGCCTATTTCCATGGCGTAGAAGATCTTTTATAACATATCTAGATCATGACATAAATTCACAGTATTTGCTCCCAATAGCCTCACTGAAAATCTGAATTCAGCGATATCTTATCGATTCCAGTTGGAAATAAAACGGGTTAGTGTTAAAGTTGAAACTGTGGAATGGATTTAATTTAAGATGTTATCGTAAACTATGAAGAGCTTAAAGTAGCACTTATAAACGCAATTTAAAACAATGGAACGCATAAAAGACAATAATAAAACACATGCATCTTTTCAAAAACTGAACCATATGAAATTATTAACGCCCATTAGCAGAAAATGTTTTATATAAGAAATCGATTCGATTCAAAAACGCAACGTCATGAAACTACTAATCCTACTTTTTATAGTAACTCATGTTAGTTAGTCATTAGTCGAACATGACAAGTCTTTGACATACGACAAGTTGATCGATCAACCGTTCCATATTGACAACCCTGAGCCATAACACGGACTTGTGTTTGCCGGAGTTGGAGTAATTGTACGGTCCGTTCCCAAGATTTCAACAGTTAGTCCGTTAACAGTAAAAACGTTTCGTACAATTATAAGATAAGTGCTATTGATAATGATATTGAGCTGTCAGTAAAGCCAGTTGAGTAATGGCTGTCGGTTATTTTCCAATTTTACAATGAATCTGTGTGAGTGGCCACTTTTGTTAGATGTGAAGATAATGTACCTCCGTATGTTGGTCTCAAGTAGAGATGGGCGTCTACCCGGTAAAAACCCGAGGTTTGGGTATTTTATTCGTAGGGGTAAACAATATTTTTAATAAATAAATAATTTAATATATTATTATCTCTACATGTACAGTGGGTTATAGCTGTAACCTGACCCGCCCTAGGTGGGACGGCGGGGTCTCGGTGGGTCAGGTAACAGCTATAACCCACTGTACATTTAATTATTATTTTTATATGTAGGTACAGTATATTTTTGATAAAACTGTATTGGAAAACTAATATTGGAACATTAGAATTGCATAATTATTTTACTTAAATTAATGTATTGCCGTGTACCATTTTAAGATAGTACAGAATAGCCGTACAACAAATGGCAACACTGAAACTGCTGGCAAACATGTGAAAATTATAATGTTATTTGGTTTTTTTTTTTTAATTTCTACCCGGTATAAATTATAATTGGGAAGGTAAAAATTGGTATTAATTATTATTTACCCAAAGTTCGTATTCTTACCGGGTAGACGCCCATCTCTAGTCTCAAGAGACTGGTTTTCTCAATATCCGTATTGCAATCGTACTTTCAATTATCGTGATAATTGTTGCGGTCGGCGTTATAAACTTTCTTTTCTTGTCATGTATATGATATATGCTATATTGTTACGGTGTAATTGGAGCATTGTGAGCGGTATTTGAGAGCTGCGTTGCGGTTTTATACTCAAGAACGCGTTCCACGTATCTGTTTTAAAGACGACATCCCAAAGGCCGTGTTCAAAATGCAGCAAAAGAATCAGAATGTAATTAAAATTAAGACAACCCAATACAGTACCTAACCCTTAATTCCTTACGGTGGTCTGCGTTCCTCCAGGTACGCCCGGACCGGTGCATAAAGAACACTAAATATATCTGAAACGAATCCAGTGCGGCCGAATTGCCGCTTCAACGGATAGATGTGTGCAATTCACATCGCTATCTATTTAATTAACGTTCGGGAAACGTTTTCTTATCGACGAATGGCGATGGTTACTTGAATCCGATAAATTTTTATTGCACTCGGGTCGTTGGCCTATCGATTGCTGAGGTTGCCTTAGTGAACTTACAATTACAAGGAGATGTCGACTGGTTTCACATGTCATACTGTACATTTTTCTTGCATATTCAATTTATTAAATTTGGAATTTGCGCCACTGTATCATAAATAAAATGATCTAACTCACCAACTAACTGTAAGAGATTGATATTAGCGATAAGACCGTCCATTGTACAATTATTTGATTTATAAAATGTTTTTTTTGGGTGTACACAATAGTGTTCTATCTAAAATATAAAATTAAGTTACCGGTAAGTAGCTAGACGCTAACTTAAATGAATCATGACAAAGCCAATTCGGTCCATTGAACAAGAACAAAGCCGCAACGCTTTCAAAATCGATCATTTTTAACGAACCGAGTTCCCCATCCCCAAATAAAAACCACGGTCAACATAGGAGATATAGGGCCGCTTTGTACGCACATAACCACTCGCCGATATCATAAGAACAGAGACACAGATCCGTTTAACGTCAAGGTTTAGGGATTTAATACATTTTGACACCGATGAAATATTTAAGCATCTCGAGAATTGGACATTTTGACTCTAAGACAAGAGACACTGATGCACCATGTGCAAAACTGATAGGATTTCGAATCATCGTGCGGGTCAATTCATTAATTGGAAAGCTATGTTTAATTACAGATATCTGTGTTCGTCCTTTCGAGGGTAGTTGCACAAACATGATAATATACTGGCGCACGATAATCTTTGACAGGCGATCCCTTTGAGATCGTATTGATTGGTTTGCCCCTCGAGTAATGTAGGCGGATAAGACAATGACCAATTACCATTTCAATGATTAAGCTAGACAAGCCTATGTGCCGGGATTTTATTGATTCTAAACACGAGAGGTGATTGACTGTACTCATGAAAATGCGCACTTTTTCTTAGAAACTCGTGCATAATTTTATAGGCATTGTAGTAATTACGCATGTTAACAGATGAAACGGTTTCAAGGAAATCTATAGTTACGGATTCTCGTGGAGCGAAATTAAAGTTCTAAATCCGGTTTCTATGAGAGCTATCATTTCAATGATCCCATTTTGCAAAATTAACAATGATCTAATCACCACTTTGGTAGGTTATTATTTAAAAACAAATAATTAAAAGCAATGGAATAGATTAAATTGCTTTGTGTCTGTTATTTCATTGCTGTTTTTAGTGAATCTAGATCAATGAAATTCTCGGAATCGGCACATTTGGTTCCCGCTGACACAAAAACTCACAGACGAAAAGTAGGGCGAAGTCTAGCGCCGAAAACAGAAATAAAATTGTTCGTAAAAGAAATCAAGAGTGACAGCTTCCAGCATGTTTTTCTACTCTTTAAAGAGTTTCTAGATATTTGATTTGTATTCAGACTAGCCTTTTTGATTAAATTGGCAATATTTTGCTAACGAACAAAACCTTTTTACTAAGACGCAGCTTAAATCGTTTGCTAATTTCCACACAAATTCTTTAAAAATACTTCTCGGTACATAGGTACCATCACGCCTGTATTCCCCGAAGGGTTAGGCAGAGGTGTACTAATGTACACCCACATTTCGCCGGTATTGTTTAGGTCCCATGTAATACGGGGCGAGCCTATTGCCATTAGCCGGGCACAAATCCAGACTCCGAGCTGCTACTGAGAATTTCATAGAAAAACTCAAAAACACTGCTCGACCTGGGGATCGCACGCAGGACCTCTAGCGTAGCAGTCGCGCTTGGGACCACTAGACCAACGAGGCAGTCAACTTGTACTTCTCGGTACAAAACTGTCAAATTTACTGATACTTTTGCTAATAATCCCATTCTTCAGCAAACCCCGTAACGACCCCCGGTTTACAGAGCAATAGATTTTGCATTGTGCTGCAATATGTATTTGAAGGATTTAATATCATTATTCCGATTGTTCATAAATAAGCTAACAAATTCATATAACACACATAAGATACTTTGATTACTGATGCAAACAGTTGTATGTAACATACCTCCTTTAATGAATGAACATAATAATTGGATAGAGGACAAGAGATGATTATGAGAACGACCTATTTCCGAAATTCAGTTCATCACGATAGGAGTATATAAGACGGATCAATTTGAATATTCAACGGTTGCTTTACAAGAGTTTGATAGTCTGGAAGCTTCTGTAAGACCAAGCAAAGATACAGGCTAACTTTCGCCTTAGCTTGTTAGAGCTAGACGAGGTAATTTAAAACAGTTTGGCAGTTTGCGGCGTGCATTCTTGAGATTAATGAAGTTATGCCATATTGATGCAATGCTTAATAGCTTAAACTTGGAATAGTTCATGTAAGGAGAGTGTTCAAATTGCATTGTTAATAAATAAATGGTATACAAACTTATTAAGTATACTGAAGGTATAACTTGATTAATTTCCTAACTCCATTGTCAAATAGAAGAATAACAGAGACAAATAAAATTTGTAAACAGTAGGAAGTCCAAGAAATTCATCAAAAAGTTAAAATCAAAGAAAATTTCTTTTGAAGAAAAAAAGGAAACTTTTAAACAATAGGAATTAATTACAATGACCATTTATAATAAACAAAAACCTCGTGCCGTCAACTTTTCCTTTATCGAGACGTAACAAGAAAAAAGTTGTTTACTCGCTTGTTTGCGTAGGTCCGAAAGTTCCGAAAGTCGAGGGTAGTCGGACCAAAAGTCGACACGCGGGGCGATAACATTATTTCCCCTTTACATTTACTATTCGCCTCCACGAGTTGAAACGGTAGTTCGATAGTTACACAGCGACCGACTAAGTTGAAAGAGACTATGAATAAAAAACTATACTAGAAGAGTCAATAGTGTCTTTATATCATTCTTTTACTTTTTCTTTCCTTTGAGTAGATTTAAGTGTCGTAGTGAGATTAAGATCGTGTCTATCTGATAACCGCTAATTTGTATAAAATAAAAGTTCAAAAGAGCAACGAGAAAAATAAAATGTTTTCATGTGTAAACAGATAATCTAAAAATATTAAGTGTTCTACGCAAACTATTGCGTTATTTTTGGAGTTCTAAATTTATAAGCTGGCCGTGTGGTTTCTGGCAAAGAATAGTCTAGGCAAAGAAGTACCTCACTTTATCCCATCTCACTGTGGGTGTAAATGGGGAAAAAAATGCCAAGTGTCTTGTATTTCGCTAATGATACAACATAACAGGAAAATGAAACAAAATTGCTCATCTTCCGCAAAGGATATGTACAGGCATGTCTTTGATCCGAGTAGATGTACTTTGCTATGTTCCTTAAGCAATTTTGTTAATTATGAAAATGAAAACATTTTGAAAGGTTTTATTAAGAAAGACCCGTAAGCAAATAGCGAATCAAAGAAAACAGTTATCCCGCGGGATGATAAACAGACTATGTTTATATCTGGAATAATGTAGCTTTCTAAAGATGAATGAATTATGTATAGTAATCAGTTCAAGAATTTATTGATTTCAAACAAACAATTCATTCCTAGATATAGAAAACGCCTGGTAAGCAATCTTTGACGAGTATTTTCTGAAAAAAAAAAAACTACTTTTTACGGATTTTATCGCGTTATATTGATTATTTTAAATTCCCGACGTTTCGGATCCTTTACAGCATCCATGGTCACGGGTGGACTGACGTGTTGGTCGTCCTAATGTCAAAATTATCAACAGCTACCCTACATTTTGTTGATTATTATTTATGCCGGTCACGCAGAATGAGCTCACCGTATCCTTAGGTCTCGCAGTCTTGTGCTTGGATTTAATGGAATCTATGATGGGGTTCCAAGCAGATGGTAAGTTTTAAAATAATCAATATAACGCGATAAAATCCGTAAAAAGTAGTTTTATTTCAATGTCTAATATTCGCGTGAGTGTTAGAAACGAGTACTTTCTGGTTTGTTTGGGCTTCCACAATCCATACTATTTGAACAATAGCCATACATAATGACAAGTATTGTTTCTATTCTATTTAGAAAGCTTGTTCCTCTTATTCTTGCACCAGCAAGAAACTCAATACATACAAAGCACTAAACCATGTACCTCATCTAGCAACACAACATCACAGAATTTAGTTTGCAAAGTACGGGACGGACGAACTTGCAAACTGCGCAGACTGTAGGGCGAGGGGGGGGGGGGGGGGGTGTAGAGAACAAACTCGCCCGAGTAAACTTACTCCGAGGCCAACGGGTAACTTGTGACGTGTCATAATCTTACTGCCACTTCTATACTGCGTCTGCACCGAGATACTGGAAAATGTGGATTTATAAACATTACCGTAGTGTTTTTATTCGTATTTCAGTCTCTTGTAATGCTATGTTCTTTAACTAAGAGATGACGTAGTTTTAAGGGTTGTCCGTGTTTGTTTTTTAAAGATAACTAGCCGTCACTTCGTTCTGTATATGGGGTAGATGGTTTTAAAGACCTTCATATGTGACCAAAAAATGGACAATTACATCTTGGGCCGTCGGCGTAGCTGTCACTTTGGTGGTCAATTTAATCCCAGTATTACATTAATTGGTCAATTTAATCCCAGTATTACATTAATTGTATGGTCTTTCAATATATTACTAATAACACAATTATTTTTGGTTAACTAATGGCACATTTGAGAAGATAAGAATTTGATCGGTATGCAAAAACTTTGGAAATAGGTATGTTCGTTTAATAGAACAGAAAGTCTCGTCAGATACTGATGATTATAGTTTTTAAGCTCAATGGTCCCCGACTTTTTTATCAGGAACCGATTGAGTAGGTGCTTCAATGGCATCCGGAATAGCACTTGGATTTGGCGCTGATCCAGAAACACTTACCCCCTAGATAGAAGTGATACGATGGATAAAACTGAACCAGATTAAGTCTACGACGATTGATGGATATCTAACTTGAATGTTTTAGTATCTAAAGACAGGAGTTAGTGTTCCCCAACGATTTTCTCAATAGGACTTTAAAATGTACAGTCTAATGGAATTAATTTGAGCGAGATTGCAGAAAAGATAAGGGATTTCCATTTAAACAAAAGTTATAAATCTTATTAGTATCAAAGAAACAAGAAATGATTGAATTTCTTTCAAACTATTGAAGGATCGCAAATACATTGTACAATTTCAACAAATCGCAGTTAGTAACTTTCCAAGACTACAGAGGTTTAACTTTCAAGTGTTCTTCAAGGAAGGAAACGAGCAATAAATTCTCTATATTCTGTGTCTGTTAGCCTATGAATGGTGACATCAGTCGTGTCACACGTTCATATTATATGTGCATGCGTCGCTCGATAATGAGATGGAATAAAAAGCCAAGTCATTCTAAATACGACGATGTATGACTCACGGTGCGATTATGTTGATTCTGATCTCGAAGTTATAATGGGCCTTTATTTCAAATGAAGATAAGAATGGGGAGATTTCGAGAAACTTCGAAAGTATTAGTTATTTTTTTCTTTGCATTTGGTTATGATACTTCTGAGGTCGTGGACGTTTTCCGAGCCAATGAGTTACATAACAGTATCTTGAACATTGGACATGTAAATGGCACTTATCGTGAGCATTTTTCCCGCTCCAATGCATGTCTATTGACGTATACCTAAGCGACATTTAACCTCATATTCGAGTTTTGAAAAGTGAATACAAATGTTTGCGAAGCGCTTTAGAGATTGCTCTAACTAAAAGCTTCTTTCATTGGTACGTCGTTGTGTATGAAGTATCAAATTATGATGTAGAAATAACCGAAGCTCATGTACGAGCTTTCAAAACATCTAAGTGCGAGTCCCGCAAGGAAAATTCCACATAATTCGTACAAATTAGACAACAATCCTCGTTTAAAGGCATTAAGAGAAGAGAGAGCTTCGCAAAGTTATAATGAAATTCACGAGCAATAAAACTTCCCTTTTGACTAACCCCTAGATATACATTTGAGAGTAGGGCTGTCGACAAAGTACAACGCTTATATAATTTTAGTACCTACACTAGAAGTAGGTAAGAATCTTAATAAGTTCTGATAACATTTATGATTAAATACCAAGAAAGAATAAAGTTTGCATTTATTGTTTTCTAACATAAACGTGACTGTATAAAGGAATGTTTTGCAACCAAACCCGTGACTTCGTCACTGTATAGAAAAAGCTATACAAAAATGTTCTTTTGTAAGATTTGTTTTGTTATTTGAATCGTCCAGCAACCCTATAATCGCGCCAAGTTATGAAACGGGAGCGAGGCGACCAGACGAGTGCCAAACTTAGACAAAGGAGACTAACTTCCATTAAATCTTTTGCAACAAAGTTTATCGTCCCCACTGACTCTTGTGTGTACTCTACCTATCTATGTACTAACTAATAACATATAATACAGCAATTTCATGAACTTTCGAGTAGTTAAGAACAAGTTTCTCCTGAAGTTCCAAACGACTTTGTGTGTTTTCAAATGTATTATTTAGTAGCTTTAATGTACAGCAGAGGGGTTACTTTGAACATAATTAGGTATTATGGGGTCACCAAAGGTTACTACTGCCAATTTCGATGTACGGAACTCCGGACCAAATCTAAATTGGAGCACTGGTAGGGTTAAATGGTTTCACATTTGCATATTTCACCGACCATTTCCGTCCGTGCCCTGAATCATTCGTAAAGTTAAATGTAAGTGGTATGAATGTTCCATCCAAGATTCCAGGAAATGGGGAAAGTGGCTCATTGTTATAACCGAACTTGCGTTCGATACTATTTCTATATAGATATTTTAATAACGTAACATTTACATTTTCAATAACCTCCTTTTTTGAAACCGTTTAAAAACGAAGTAGGTAGGAGGTCACTCTAGTCAATGTTTTAAGTCTTGGTATCAGCAATAAATATGAGTTATTTCAGTGGTTAGGCGTTAAAATGTAACAGACAGAATGACCCACTTTCGCATTTCATAATATAAGTTTGTTATGTATTATAAGTTAAGTTTCCTAGATCTTTCCGAAGACATTATACTAGGATAGCATAGCATATACAATAAATAAAAAAATAATAATAATGTTATCGATGTTATGAAAGGCAGATATCTCGCGGTATATGTGAGCTAATTACGTATTTCATTTGCACACTGTTAAAGATAGATTGCGATAATGCATATGATTGGATTACTGTTTGCTTAACAAACGCTTCAATATAAAGTGTTTAGCTATTTATAGTTGTGACGAACGTAGCGACGAGGAAAAATAGGGGGCGCCCCTTGAAAATTTGCGGTTGCGGATAATGTGGTTTGAGTTTGGTTGGCAATACAAATGTGTGTGAATACATTTCTTTAACAACTTTCTAGAAAAAGTAAGTTATGAAGAATTAATTCAATACGTAAAATCTAGTAGAATATGGCTGTAATAACTGAACTTATTTACGTAGAACACAACTTGTTTTCACTTTAATTATCACGTATCACAGCAATGTTACCGCGGTAGTTTTGACGTCTGTATCGTTTTTCATGTTGTAATGTATTAGATTCACATTTTTAAGATTTCAGAATTTGCAACTAAGACGTTACACAACACTCCTGCGTCATTGAAATGTTTATTTAATTTACATGTAATTAAATGCTATAAAAAAGCCCAAATGTGGTTTATCCGTAAAACTAACATTTTAAATGTAAAAATAACTCTACCATTCATAACGTTGTCATGATGAAACCTCTGAATCAATTTAGCTGAATTTTGGTATAGAGATAGATTGGATCTTGTGGAAGAACAAAGGCTTCCTTTTATCACAAAACCTGCTTCGGCATGCGAGTGGAACCCCATGAAATTGATATAAATGCTTGACTCACGTACACGCGGCTACAGGTCAACCTATACAAATCCAGTTTAAGCTGATCTCGCGTTGTTGTTGTGGCTTCCCATAAAATAAAAGGCCAGCGTAAACTGGATTTGTACAGCTTGATGTGTACCCGTGTGTACAAAAACAAATATGAAACTTTGTGACGACTTGAAGTAAAACACATCCTACATACAAATTCAGACTTAGCCGGGCGTAGGAAGCGGGGGTTGGGGTTGAAATTTGGCCAAAACTAAAGTAGTTTAAGTTAGTTAAAACTGTTGGATACGTGTACCATGTTTTTGACGGATTACTTGTTCGCCGTAGTTTCATGAAGTCGACTTTGAACTGGCAAAGTTGCGAAGTAGACGACGGAGTTAAACTGTGTATGTGTGTGTACTTTGTGGTATGGTAATGAGTGTTTATGTAAGCTCTGCGTATGTTGATTACAGAGAAAAAGCAAATTAAGATTTATTGTAATAATAATGGCTGCTTAGCATCAACAGTTCAACTGACACATATTTAGATCAATTAGAGTAGCTTTTCGTTCTTCAGAAACTGAATAATCATAGAAGAGCTCTTAGGAGGTAACAATCCACTTGAGATCGAGATTGCTAGATGATCCGATAAATTAATTCGGCGGCCAACTACTTATATTGATAGAAAATGTATCCTTTTGCATCCAAACCCTTGCGACTTATATGAACGAGATAGGTACTTTTTCATAATAATATTATACTCATATTCAATTTTTTTTTTTTTTTTTATCAGCCCGGTTGATCCCACTGCTGGGCAAAGGCCTCCCTACCTTCCTGCCATTCCTCACGGTTTAAGGCTTTTACGGCCCAATCTCTTAAGTAGGAGTCCAGTTCGTCCCGCCATCTCCGCCTGGGCCTTCCGCGTCGTCTAACACCTTGTGGGCTCCACTCTGTAGCAAGTCTAGCCATATTCAATACTTATTGAAAAACACATTATACTGTCCTTACAGTCGGTAATACAATACGGACAGAAAGAAAAAGATTTTGTTGGGAAAATATTTCATGAAACACAGATAATAATTCATGGCTGGGCCATGTAGAAAAAGAAACATTGTTTGAAGCAATTGCCAATCGACGTCTACAACTCAATTTCTAGGCAACCGAATTGTCGATATGAAGGTTCGTGCAAACTTTTCATATAAAAAAATAGGGTAGGTTAGTCTCCCTCTTTTGCTAGGGAAACATACGAGGGTATTTTTACTATTGACCTAAATTTTAATAGTTTACACAGCTGTTATCACAAATGTTATATTAATGCATTTCAATATAACCTTTTGAACGCCATTGTCACAAATATGTGACAAACGAAATCTTACCCTGAACGCTAACGTCACAAATATATGACAAAATATACGTCGCACCATATTATGAAATAAACAATTTAATCATTACTTTAGTGTGTTTTCACGACCTTGTGTAATTTGACAGAAAAAGTGGCCTGGCGTCAGGGTTACGGCGCGGCGATACGTTTATACTCTAAATTATATAGGGAATAAGAGTGTTGTTTCAGTAAAAACGGGGTTGTAAAAGTTAGGTTGGTAGAGATAAGGTGAATCAGTTATGTTTAATTTGTATTACTTAATCATAACTTTTAAACATACTTTATTAACATTTAATACACTAACTTACAAACTATCTCTATCTCTCTAAACCCTAATTTGACCCTAAGCCATTAATTCGATTGAGATAAAACTTTAGTAGGTTCGTGTGCGTAGGCTACCAGAAAGAAAAAAAAAGAAAGCTTTCGAAAAGGAGGCATTTGCAACGCAACTAGATAACGAAAAAACTTTAAACCAACTAACAGAATATGTGTGATAAAATTGCAAAAAAATGAATTCAGTACAAACTTATGTGCGGATGTGATTAATGTATTCGAACTATTCAGCACAGGCCTACGTAGCGTTATTAGCAAGAACTTTTTTTTTGCTTTTCAAACAACATTTTATGTCAGCAAAAATTGGGAGGTAACAGTTTAACCTCAACTTTCGGGGACAAGCTGCGTGTTCGCGTTTAATAAGGCAAGCGTTTATGTTTTGCAACGATTTGAATAATGCACATTCCTAAATAATGTTGTCAACCATTTAAAAACAAATTTTTGGCAATTTTCTAAGTTTCAAATACGTAATTACGGTAAAAACTGATAAAACAATAGTTGTTTGTGCGAGTCGGGTACAGTAATTTGTCGTGTAAAGTGGGACAGGGCGCTGCTGGGCGATTCGAGCGGCGGCGTGGCGAGCGGCAAGCGAGCGTTCGATCGCGGGGACGCGCAGAGTTCGTTCACCTCGTACGCCCGCGCCGGACCCGCCGCGACCACGTTGCACTGCATTTTAAACGCGCTTCATTACTTTCCGATCTGTACTGTAAGTGTTAGCAGATCAATAATGGTATTGTTACCATTAACAGCTCGACTATTGTAAGAAAGTAGGTATTTGTTTGATTAAAGGCTTGCGTAAGGCATGTAGCCAATTGCCAAGGCATGTAGGTAGGTATATGTTTCGCTCGTTTTTAACGAGAGAATTATCATATTAATGACCTGTGTTGTATCTTGTTCCACCTATATTTTAGTGACTAACCAGCAGAAATGCCACGTACAAATAAACTTTGATTAAAACATCCATATATTTAAATAAAAACATGTGCATAAAAATATAGTATCATTAGGTATAAAAAACCAACCAGTTAAAACTTTTGATAAATTTAATTTCTGTGGCAAGCTATGTGTACACGAGCGAGCGTCGCTTTGATAAACTATTGAGGCGTAACGCTCAGCGTTACAAATTAAATAGGTTTGACGCGTGTCTCATTTACGTAATAAACTGTGATAAAAAAAACGCTCGCGCTGACGATTTATCCTCATGCTTTATTTACACGTGCAGATAATTATCGAGGACTTTGTAACGCACACAAGTAGAAGCGTTACGGTGAATTCAAAATTAATGGTGTATTTACATCCCACGTAAACGTGCCGAAGAGACCTAAGTTCCACATGGATGAATAAGAACTTTGATGACAAAGGAAACTTTCAAACCGTCTTACAATATGACTTGTTGTTGTATTTGTGACAAACAATAACTAAATGAATCGGAAATGGACTTAAAAAGTCACACAAAAGAAGTTACCACCACTGTTCGAAATCCAACAGTCCCAACCTAAAATCGAACGCAGAAACAGCACATTTAATACTGTAAAGGCTCCACAAACCCATTGATTCTGTAAACATAGGCAATAATGAAAGCGGGTCAGAGTCAGACAGGTGTGCGAGGGGTGATCTCGGCGCGTCCCCATCGATCCCCATCGGAAGAATGGACGTAAGTGTACTCTACGCCCTATTTCAACTCCCTACAACTTGAATGAAATGATGTGTTCATTTACGTGTATGTGTGTTTGATTTATAGTGACGTTTTTGCATACAACTTTTTTATTGATAACTTAATTTTAATTTCAGTTTAGTTCGGTGCGGAACGTGATAAGAGAGAAACATTTAATTAGCCTCTGCACTACTTTATGCTTATGGGTTAGTGTTGAAATCCCCTTCCGATTTACCTTCTAAATAGGGATTTAAGGATTTTGATTGTCAAAATCCCCTTCAGCCTGAAGTTGTTTGGAGGGCCCTTTGTCCTTCCGATGCTGCAAGGATTCGGAAATTCTTTCACTGATAGCTTTACCATTGTTCCAGTCTTTTTTTAATTTTTATTATGATCAAATCGACGAGAAGAAGTTACGAAGTTGTTGAATACGGATAAGTTGCGGGCACGTAATACCAGTTCTATCAGCGCTTCACTATTGTCTCTGGTATATATGTATGAAAAACGGTCTTCCAAAGATGTTAACAGCCATCATTCTCTAATCTCTTGAAAGAGTTACTGAACACTAAGGTAAGTTTTCGATAAAAAAAACTATGTAGTAAATGACGTAAACATAAAATAGCAAACTGTTTACATAATGCGCACGGAAAAGCAACAAAGAAACACGAGTGAAATATTCCGTCGAATATTTCATTAACAACATTCAATCGATATTCGATAGCATACAAAGTGGAATGAGTTTGGCTAGCAACACCTGTTTATGTTCTGTCTAGGTATATAATAAATAACACACTATATATCACCGACGCTAGTTAAATAACGTGTTCCATTTTACGCAACCAATGAGTCAATTGGAAATACGCTCATAACTACGAACCAATAATTTAAAGCGATACCTTGGGCGTATTCATTGGTTTTATAACAGCTTTGATAATGCTTGAAGCAGTTCAGTTAATATAAAACCTTTTATTATGGTAATAACATGGGTTTTATAATTTTCGATTATCATTATTGGCATAAGAAAAGACAGAGGCTTGTATTTAAAACAATTAAACGATTATGCTCTACCGTCAAGAGCTGAGCTCTTAAATGGAAGAGAGGCAGGTCACTTATTATTAGTAATAAGTGTTGAAAATCTCGTGTCACAGTATATTTGGTAGGTCGGAGAATAGGTCGTAGGCTGTTTTATACCCCCTTCCCTTCCCCCAACCCCCCATTTTCATACAGCTTATACATTTCATAGTCTTCCCGCGTGCTGGCAGCTACTGTGTACTTTCACGAATGTTAAGTTCCACATTAAAAACGTTCAATTTTACTCATTCTATCGACTCGATTGGGGGAATACGTTCGTATACCGTACGTGCCTATCGACGGTGGCCCCATTTGAAAAGCTTTGTGCTCTCGTACGTTTTACGTTTCAGAGATCCGCACGTAAAAGCGGCCGACCTGTTATTAAGGGTCCACTAACGCCGAGATGAATGGACCGGAAAGAGACGTGGAAAAAATCAAGCAATAGAAACGAGTAGGTAATCGATTTGAAACCGCTAACACTTTTTTGCTTCGGTTGTTTGAGGCTTTTGGAAACTTTTTTAAATCCATTTATTACTTTTTTATAATACGGAAAATTCACCTGGATTGTTTGGTGCCTGGGGAGGCAGCAGGGTATGTCGGACTCGTACCGTCTAAAAACCACTTGCACTTGCTTTCTCTTGCCCTATAGTCACGGCCATGGCATTCAACGTCTCAATTAAATAGTTTTGAAAAAGTTTATGTAGGTAATGAGATTTTGTAAGGTAAATTGCTGATAATAAACTCACGTTGACAAATTTTTCAGTATACCCCTTCAAGGGGATGTCAAAAAAGGATTTTGAGACTAACCCAATTAGTTTGACTTTGAATGAAATATGAATATTAAGACGCCCGTACCGATCACTGGTAACCGAACTGATAGATTTTGCATTTTGCCATATACGCGAGTTGACAGGTTAATTTAAGTTAATTGACATTGACATTACAATGGGTTCTATTAATTAGTACACTCAACAATCTACACTTAACAAAAGTAGACAAATATTAGGAGAAAGCCAAAAACCACATAAAAATTATCTCTTGTCAACCAAAATGCGGTAATTTAAAACCGTCATAAAAATATGCAAAACGAAATCCGTAAAAAATAACATTTATATTCCGCATCCGTATCTATATTGGTGCATGCGGCGAGCTGACACGGTCTTTGCCGTTTTTTTCGTTCAGTGCTGCAGCCAAACAAAACGAAGCCGGAATTCTGTCCGCACGTTGCACCGCACAAAGGGAGGCACTAGGCGAACGGCGCCATTGTTTGAAATTGACCAATTTTTTGTATTGCCCGATTAGAGATAAATTCTGTGCTTGTTCTGCCTAATAGCACAATAAATTTGTGGCTAACAATTGGGTAGTATATTGTGTCTATTGGTTAAATAAAGGGTCCTTTGTATTGGCTATAAGGGGAGATAATACATAAATGCAAATGGTTACGATAATAGAGGAAAAGAGTATTTTAGCGAAAATTCAAAACAGCCCGCATAAAAGTCTAAGTAATAATTTCTACAGACACGAACAAGGTTTTAATCATCTTCTGGTCGATAAATAGATATTCGTCAACAAAAACGCCTTTAAAGTCATAAGGCTAAAAAAGACGCTATTTCTCTACAATTTACTCTATTATAACACATTAAAGTCCATATCTATGTGTATTTTAACGCAATATTATAATAATTATAAATATAATTATAAGCCATAAACGCCACAATAAGCCTTCTAAGTAGTCCTGTTTAACTAGTCGTACTTGCTTTTTGCACTAATTGCCAATATTTACTACATAAAAGGCGTTGTAATGACATGCCTGAGAATATTTGAATCCATGTATAATTCTCACGTTTGTTATACAACGCAACGTGCAGCAAAATGAAGTGTGTAGAATTACGGTATATTAAAATTGATCTTGTTATGTGCAGTTTAAGGTATGAAATTGGATGCTAATGAATTTTAAGCGGCGTCAAAGTGTGTGTGTAAGCAGTATTCGTTGGAAACGTATTTTTAAATGGGTATACTGTTACAGAAATGGCTACGCAGACGTGAATAGCTGGCTCAGCTTATGGCCCGCATAAACAGTTATGGGTCCTATAGGTTGCATGACCGGTTTAAGGGCGCACATTCACGTTCAATATTACGGCCGTGGTATCCCATCAATATGATGTTATTGCCGTCCGCCTGTTTGAGATCGTAAAATCTGTTACAGTCATTATTTCTATGCAGATGGACGTTAAGTTTGTAGACGTAAAATACGTGTAGAATGAACGTAGAAAAAATAACATTTTGAACTAATATTTTAGTGAAGTATTATAATATCAAACATCCAACATTTACTTCCAATCATATATATTCTCATATCCTCACTCGATTAAATTTTAATCGACTACTCAACTTACACAAAATGTCAACTCAAATCAATTTATATTGCTTTGAAATTGCGTAAGGTCAAAGTGTAATCACTATCTATTAAGTATTACAGAGATGACTACATTATTGCTTCACCATACTTCGTATTATTGCTCTCCATCAATTTTAAACAGTTTACAAAGTATGATTTTTTAGGCAAAATGTTTTACCAACAATTTTACCGAAATTGGTACGAAATGAGCGTGTGTAAGTGCCCTAAAGTGAGTTTCATGACCGCCAGCTAAGCGGAAGCGAGTGGACTGTCTTACAATTTTATTATTGCTTGGAAACCAAACGCAATGGAGCTGCACTATGAATAGAAAGAAAGATTTGCAACGCAAGTGAAATATGGGTAAAATGTACCAAAGATATGCGAAGTGCGCATTTTTATTGATAGCTTGCAATAATGTACGTTCGACTTGGAAGAATTTTTCTTTCAGTTTTACATAACAATGTATATCTACTACATATTTCTAAACTTATGTGTAAAGACTTTGTATTTTGAGTTTTTCATGATAATAAAGACAAGTTGGGCGATACGGCAAGGCGTGCAATCTAACACGCTTTCTCTTTGAAAGTACGAAATAATCACTTTCTAGTTAAAGACATATTTGAGTTACACAAGTGTACTTGTGTCTCGCTTAGTAAATTACCGTTTAAGATTAGCTACACAGTCTCAACGGAGGATTTAGACGAAAGGCTGTTTAAATACATGTCTCTTATTATGGTTAGATCTGCTTTTGAATAATTCTGCTTATACAGTTTTGTCTATAAGCTATGACGTAGTTATTGGTTGTACTGACGACATCGCGTTTTTATAAAGAACATAATAGTTTGATATGTAGACATGTACAGTTAGTTAGAAATAACTGAGTCTGTCTGAATTGCTTAATTAACTGTTTTTATACATAAAGTTAGTAAAGAAAATAATCACAAATGCGTTACATATACGACCCCAATTGTCTTAACACCGACTCTTTCTAGTATAAACAAATTCCACGGCTTGCTCTTGCTAACAACTTCAGATATGCGCAATTATTTCGAACAAACTGCTAAACGAAGACGGCTACAGATCAAGTTATACAAATCCCGTAACCACAAGCCTATTATTCTACGGAAAGCCTGTACTGGATACCAGTAGCCAGGACATCCCTCCTCCTATTTTCAAGTCGGTTAAAATTTAATAAAAATATCTCAATGCTGATACATTTCTACGACGACCCGAACCGATGAACCGCTCTACTACAGGGTCAAGAGCACGACCCAGAAAATTAAAGCGTGGGCGGCGTAGGACGGAAGACCTAATGCGTAGCGTAGACAATGTATCGTATTTATTAGAGTATAAACATGACAGCAATGTTATCTTAAATATCGAAAATTAATTTCATTGGATGGAAGGAATGCCTCATTAGTCTAGTTAGTTTATTGTGTATTGTTGTTTAGTGTTAGTTTATTCATTAGTGTGTTTAGTTATTATCGTTGGTCCTGAGTGCGATTCCTAAGTCGAGGAGTGTTATTGGATTTTTCTGTGAAACTGTTAGCTCTGAGTTTTATTTTGGATCTGGACTCTGCTCCGAGTGTAACTATACTTAAGCCTAACCCTTCTGGGAATACAAGCGTAATAGTTCCGGATGATTTAAAATCTGTAAGATACGAAGACAGCTGTTAATAATTTTTTTACTAGAAAAATATCAAATTGACTGCCTCATTAGTCTAGTGGTCCTAAGCACGACTGCTAGGACCTGATGAGTCCTGGGTTCGATCCCCAGGTCGAGTAGTGTTGTTGGGTTTATCTAGAAAATTGTCTAGTCGAGTCTGGATTTGTGCCCGGTAAATGGCAATAGGCTTGCCCCCTATTACGTCGGACCTAAACATACCGGCGAAATGTGGGTGTACATAATTACACCTCTGCCTAACCCTTCGGCGAATACAGGCGTGATGTTATGATGTGAAAAAAATATACAATACTTCGGAATAACAATTTTTCATTAACATAAGATACTAGACAGTCTGCGCAGTTACTTCCATTCATCACAATCATTGTACTCTGGAGTTCATAGTCCATGATCTCGTTTCACACACATATACGCATATATATATATGTATAGTGTGACACGCACACACTGGCGATAAATCAAGTGGTTATAAGTGGCGTGAATTATTATACAAGGCGCATTTATCACAGGGCGTGTGTGTGTGGGTAAAATAGTGAACTTGTGTACAAGATCAAAGGAGACGCTATTTTAGGGTTGTCAACATATTATTTAGGCCGATTATAGTTATGTTTTTCGTAACAGTACTTAATATTCATAAGAATACGATATCATTTGTATTTTTAGTATTCACACCTGAAATGTAGTACAATACTATTACAGATGATTTGTAAAATGTTATCTATGATATGAAACAGCGGAAATAAGGCTATAAGTACATTTAAATTAGTGACAAAAATAAAGTAACATTATGTAACCTATGGCAGAGATGCACTAATGCACACCCATTTCGCGGGTATGTTTAGGTCCCAAGTATAAGTTTAGTTAGTCTGAAATTAATAATAGATTTAAATAAGAGGGCGAGTCTATTGCCATTAACATTTCACACTTTGCTCGAACTGGGAATCGGGACTTTTAGCGTATTAGTCGAGTACCACCACACTAATGAGGAATTATTTCTAACAAAAATTATTCCTTTAAAATTTGAGTGCTGAAGTCAACAATCTCATAATTTTCAAACGTCACGAAACACATAAAACGTAGATGTATGTTCGTTCGGCATCATATAATTCCAATTACAAGACATTTACCGAAAAGCTAACCTAGTTCTACACAATCGCGGTATCGTAGTAAGTGCCGAGTGCAAAGATCGCATTGGTGGCGGCGCCGGCAGAGGGCGCGCGGCGCGGGTCAACGCACAGGTCACGCAAACACTATTCTACAGCTAGTGCTAGCAGGAAATAAGATGAAAGTACTGTAAGACTGCGGGAATGTTGCCTCGTAAATTTTTACTGCTGTTGCGAGGTTAATTTCAAGTTATATGAAGTTGGGAGTTTCGGACATCGTTGAGTTAGGTTATGTAAAAATACAATACTTCAAAAACCTTTGTATTTAACAGTCTTTAATAAAACAAAACTGTTTGTGCCAGACTAATTGATCCTAATTATAATTATGATGGCTTTCCTCAGCAATATTGATTAACAAGATAGAAATTCGAACTTGAAAATACAGAACAATAATTTCATAACCTTGTAACTACATATATTTCTGTAATCCTAAAACTTGAAAGAAAACGTCAGTCAAAGTCAACTTCAAGAAGTACCAAACAAAAAACAAAATTGGTCATTTTACGAAAAAAACTCGTAATCGCATAGTAAAACTGTCTGATGTACGGGAAATGACTAATAACTTAATGACGAGCGGTGTCGCAACGTCTTGCGGAATAGTTTTCGACCAATGGTGTGCGTCCACGGTCGCCGAGTGGCGGGTCTAGTTGCTAGGCAAGACCACTCGCGCGAGAAAGCAAATGAAAGCGGATCGGTTTCCAGCTGCGTTTGTTTGTGATACTGAGCTGTTGGTGGTCCGTTAAGGTAGGCGACCATGTTATGTATGCGATAGTATGTGTACACTCTTTGTTTTGTGTGTATTCGTGCAACTATGATCAGTTTTATAAGTAATATCCATGAGAACTCATTCCACATCATTGTTTGTATACTTTTAAAAAGAAAGGTTAACTCTTTATTTCTGTATTTCAAAGATAATTAGAAATAGTCTTGTGCATACTAAGGAGCCTCAAAAGAGGTTTCATGTACCGGGGATTACGTCATCATTTTCTACAAAAACGATGTAAAGACCGAAGGTACATGAATAAACATTGTATTATTACGTCCTACTGTACTATCTAACAAGTAAGTAATCATTATTCAGTAGGTAAGCGTTGCTAATGCTTAATGTGCTCTACACGTGGCTTCCAAAGCGTTAAAGCCGCATGGGATTTTCCTAATACTCTTAGCAAAAACATAATAGTAGTGAACATTAATTTATGCTTTATTAAACGCCTCGATCCTCTGTGGGACGTTCGTATTACACAATAAACTCGTATAATGTATGTAAAGCCGATAAAATCGACAATAATCACACGTTAACTAATGGCGTGTTAAAAATTAAATTCGTTGTCGCCAAGTGGTTAAGGTAAACAACGATTAAACACACAAGTTCGCAATTGACGTCAGTCGTAAGTGATCAGGATACATACAAATTGTACAAAGAATTATAATTATGTTACTTAGCTGGTGATACATCGTTAATCAAATACTATAATCACATATGCATATTCATTAGAGGATCGATTGCTTTGTATATTAATAATTTATGGTAATTTTCTTTCAAGTCGAAACCGGATGTGCCCCAAATTGATGTCACGAATAAAAGTGGTAACGCAGAACAATGTCAGGCACTCTTTGGAATAAAAAATAATTCTCAGTTCTCAAAATCCGGAAATGCGGATAGCTCATAATGCAAATAAAACGTCACAAAGACGCGAACGTCCCGGTAGCACCACTAACACGATTTTCCGTTCAAATATTCGCGTCTTCCGCAAAAGCCACTTCGAATAACCCGAAAATATTCCATTCAACGTTGCTACCTTCGTAAGCTGGGTCAGTTTCAGCATAATCTCGTCGCAGAGGTAAATGGCCTCAGCGAGCTCTCGGCGTGCAGCGAATTATACATCTTCGAATGTGACGGGTTCCCGGAACAAGCGACGCGTAGCCGTGTTCAATAGCAAGGAAAGCCGGCGCAAACGACCGGCAATTGGATTCGTTCGCGTTTTAGGGTTATGTCAAAATTTTAACCCCATTAGTGCGAGCTTTTTCTGCGTCCTAAGCATCACTCCAAGAACTGAATTGAAACGTTATGGAGCTTTGAGTAGTACCATATATTTAGAAATAGCGATAAAAGTTGTACTGAAGATATATTTAACAATTTCTCCGCCATTTCTGTACCTATCTTATAAAAGGGTCGAATTTTAGCGTAACAATTAATGGATTAGGTAAGTCTCAATTGTGTCAGTGGAACAGACTGGTTGTCGCCAAGTATACATTAACAACGCCAAGAGTGATCTCATAAACTGGGTTTATCCGAAGTGACCGATGGAATACACAACGCGAACACACCTCGTGGTCAGAATATGTTCGGACAAACACCTGCCTACGTAATAGCTAATATGTAAAGAGAATATAAGCATGTCCTTAGCGTAAAGTCGAGATAATTAAGTTAGCACCATTCTGCTACAAGCTGACTCAACGGCGGTGACTTGAATTGATAATCAGGCATGTATTGAGAACAGATTGTAAAGACGGACGTTAGCAATTAAGGGTCTGTTAGGAAAACGAACCAGAGCGTAAATTAACGGGCGTCAAAGAAAACTCTTTGATCGTTCTGAATACAAAATGTCCAATCAATTGATAGAGGTGATTTGGTAAATATTAGGATAATTTATACCTGGCTGGTGTAGGCTCAAGTTTTTCGTCTTTACACGGGACGACAAATGCGTATAATTTATGGAATATATTAACGGACACAAACCTCAAGCTGTGCGCCGCTGAATTTATTTAGCGCTTGTAAATTAGGATGACGAATGGTCATTATGTTGGGCGCGCTGTCCAAGCAGCCGTATATATCGGACAGTAACCCCTTATCCGCTAAAAAGGCCATGACATTTGTATAAGAGACCAACAAGATGATTATAGACTATGTCTATAGTTCGAATCACGCACACATCTAACGTCGATATCACGTACATACAACAATTCGCAAACCTCGTAAAGAAACTGCAAGATTTAAGAATTTTGCAAGGCGTGTCGGAGTATTCCTCTTTCGGCAGCAATTTTTTGAGCACCTAAGATTGCAGCACCTGAGCTATTCCACTAACAGCACCAATAGGTATATATTAGCATATTGAGCTCCAAGCTATTATACCTATTGGAGCTGTAAGTGGAATAGCTTAGGAGCTCAAAAAATTGGTGCCGGAAGAGGAATACTCTGGCGTGTCAACCCGCAATACCAGGCCAGCGAGGTGGACTATAATAGTCTAACCCCTAAGAAAAGACTTGCCCACTTGCCCAGCGGTGGAACAGTGGGTGGGCTGATGATAACTACATATTCTAATTGTGTAGTTATCTGGTTTTTGTTGTGAAATAGTATTATATAGGCGATGTATGTAATTTAAATTATTTACTACGATAACAGACACGTACAATTCAAGACGATTTCTCAGAAATTTCGTGTTGTT
Organism: Subacronicta megacephala; assembly: GCA_958496365.1. Taxonomy (NCBI): domain Eukaryota; kingdom Metazoa; phylum Arthropoda; class Insecta; order Lepidoptera; family Noctuidae; genus Subacronicta; species Subacronicta megacephala. The sequence continues at coordinate 2,092,894 of OY292535.1, forward strand.
GGCGATAACAATGGATAAGTGCTGAATATTTAAACAATTGTGCCAGTTGAGACTCGCTTACATTCATATACCTAGGTCTAAAGAATCTACTGCCAAATTGGAAAAGTTTGTACTGCGTTCCTATACACGTTACTGTGTCAAATTTTATTAAATACGACGACCGAGGGGCTCGTGTCTACCGATCTGCATGGTTAAGCTGCGTCTACCGCAGTCAGTCCGTGGATGGGTGACCATTCATAAAACATCGAGACCCCGACCCCGTGCCTCAGAGTACGTAAAGCTATCGATCAAGGTTGTCACATAAACACTCACAACATAATGACAATGGTTATTTATTTATTTATTTTATTTATTTATACTTTATGCACCGTCGGTACAAAGGCGGTCTTAATGCCATTAGGCATTTTCTGCCAGACAACCTTTGGGTGATGCAGAGAAATATAAAATAACAGTAGTGCACTCGAAATATAAAGCGAAATAAGCGTAGACTAAAATAATTATATAAATAAACTATACATAAACAAGTACATTCGATACATAAAACAATTATATATATAACTTATACATAAATATATATATAAATACATATTTATAAAACTATACAGATAGGGCAAATTCAAGATGATGAAATCGCGAGGGTACAATCTTGGAGGTATTTACGCAATTTGTGTTTAAAAGAAAGTCGAGTGTTTGTCATCCTGATTTCGGTTGGGAGAGTATTCCATAGTAAAATAGCCTGGACAAAGAAGGTAGAGTGGACAAAGTCAGAGCGGTGAGAGGGACATTGAAGAAGACGATTATTTGTAGATCGCAAATATTTCGTATGGTTAGTACATAGATATTTGAAGTGAGAAGTTAAGTACGAAGGAGAATTGGAAGAAAAAAGAACAGAGTACAGCATGGTCAGTGCTCTCATGTGCCGACGTTGCCGAATAGGCATCCATTTAAGGAACGTACGAGATGCAGAAACATGATCATATTTGCGAAGGTTAAAGACGAAACGAATGCAATTATTAAGAAGGCGATCGAGTTTGTTGAGCAGATCTGCATTCAGGTCATAGTAGCACACATCACCATAGTCAATTATAGGGAAAATTAGGGTCTGCATAAGCATGGCTTTGGTCTTTGGTGGAAGCAGATTTTTCAGGCGATATAAGGATCGCAGCGATCCCGTTACTTTTTGACTGACACTTGCCACTTGGTTTCGCCAGCTAAGAGTAGTGTCGATATGCAATCCAAGATCTTTTACACTCGAACTAAGAGGAATGACCGAGCCATCAAACATTACCGAGGGAAGGGCGACAGTACCTAATTTGCTAATATTTCTCTGACTGCCTATGATAATGGCCTGACATTTGTCCGGATTTACGGCTACACCAAACTTGTCAGACCATTTTTTTATGGCAATAAGGTCAGAATTTATTTTATTGATCGCATTAAATATATTTTCCACCTCAGTTTGACAATATAACTGCAAGTCGTCGGCATAAAGATGATACGAACACTGAAGTTGGTTAGTAATGAAATTTATGAATATAGAAAAAAGAAGAGGGGAAAGTATGCCACCTTGAGGGACGCCAGTTCCTATGTCACACCATTTTGAGGATGAATCTTCAATATGGACTGACTGTTGACGACCCCGAAGATAAGAAGAAAACCATTCCAGTGCATCATCAGAAACCATAAGATGGGAGAGAAGGGATAGAAGAATTTCGTGACTGACGGCATTAAAAGCATTAGAAAAATCGACCAGCACTAACACAGATACTTTGGATTCCTCCATACCAGGTTAGTGCTATCCTTCGAATATAGGTAAGTATTGCCAAGAAATTGGGTTTTTTTTATCACTGATAGGCTTACGCTTGACCACAACTTGCATGATGTTAAGCATCTAAGTGGTCTACGATGGAGCGCGCTTGCCTAGAAGGTACCTATTCACTCTCGTCTTGAAGACACCCAAATTGTAGGTCTCAGGGAACAAAGATTCCGGTAACGAGTTCCACAATAGAGCAGTACCTACGCACTATAAAATGTAGACGCAAAGGGTTGCGCCGCTTCGTGTAAAATACCTATACAGCATCTAGTTGGACTGAAAGCAGAGTCCAACATTGTTAGAAAAAGCCTAGGACTATGTAGGATGATTAAATGAAACGGCAAGCGGTATAAATATTCATTGAGTTTTTTCCTTGACGTGGACCGGAGTGCGGACAGGAAAATATCAACATGCGGCGGTAAACTTCCTCTACTACCAACCACTCAGTTTGCCAATATCCGTCGACTCTCAAGTATTACAAGTTTAATATAATAAGGTAGTTCACTGGCATTTGATCTTATCAAAGTAACGGGCTTATTAAAAAATGGAACGAAATATAACTTGTAAACTGAAAAATAATTAAAATCGGCTCACAAAGTTTTAAGATATAGGTGTTTAAAATAAATAACTAAACGAAAAAACTTTTTAATTAAAAAAAAAACTTTTTTAAATTGGACGGATCGTCTCTGCTGCATTTTTTAATAGACGCTAATATTTAGTTTTAATAGGCGCTAATATTTAGTTTTAATAGGCGCTAATATTTAGTTTTAATATTTCTTGACTGTCTCATTAGTCTAGTCGTTCTAAGTGCGACTGCTACGCTAAAAGTCTTGGGTCCAATTCCCAGGTCGAGCAGTGTTATTAAGTTTTTCTAGGAAATTTTCAGTAGAAGCTCGGAATCTAGATTTGTGCTCGGTTCATGGCAATAGGCTCGCCTCCTATAACATAAGACCAATATTTATATGCCGGCGAAGTGGGGGTGTACATTAACACGAGGTATGTTTATCTAATATTTCTAGATATTCAGTGTCATAGTGAAATTTAAAAATAACCTCTTAATGTAAATGAAAATGGTAACTCTAGTTATTATCTCAGTCTGTATACTTTAATTGATTGCCTGTTAAACGACGTAGAAAAAAATTGTCTGGGTTTATTTAGTCTCTTTGTACAGTTATCTCAAGATAAATCTTCAAATGAAATAAGTTTGTGAATGTAGATAGTAACAAAGGAAAGCTTCTATAGTTAATATATTCTATAGTTCTCTAATAGGTTCTGTTTGCAATGAAGAAAAATAAACCTTAATTAAAAGAGAGTAACTGTAGTATGGAGGAGGAGGCCTTTGCCCAGCAGTGGGATCAACCAGGCTGATAAAAAATAAACTGTAGTATGTTGTATTTTCTGAGCTTGGATTTATTAGTCACAAGTACTAATAGAAGTCCAGCACTTCGAAGTCATAGAATGCTGTCGCTGTGGCCAAAGTCGGCTAAATGACATCATCATCAGATCAGCTCCATACCTTCAAATTAAATGACGTGTAATTTATAATACAAATAATTATTGCCTTATATTTTCACCACAAAGTTTTCATGTATTGCATATACAAAAATTATCACCTTTTATTACCACAATATTATGGGTATTGGCTATTGTATAAATTTATCCCCATGGTAACAAAAAGTTGGCAATAAATTCTGCATTAAAACAAACGCTTTTCCTCTTTGATTATTTAATTTAGAAACTATTTTTTTTCCTAATATGTACGACATAATATATGTAATTATTAAATAAACGGGAGGAAAATGGTTTGTAAATAATATAAATACATTTTATTATTTTTTCTACAAGTTAATAACTTTTTACTATAGATACCCTTCATGACATTATAACATCAATTACATCTATTGGTCACACCTTTCTACTTCGCTCTTTCTACAAGTAATTTCAGCTTACACAATCGAACAACGACAGAGCTGTCATGTGCAGCGTTTAGAAAGTACACTCACAACACGTTTTGATCGACATGCGATTGTAAAATAGTGACCTTGTTCGGGTGTTTTAAACAAAAGGTATATTGAAATGTATTGACGGCGAACAAGGAATGATAACGCTTTGTTTGGGCGTGTGAAAGTTTGTAAAGCAGGTCTTTTAGCAATGCCTGTCGTGGTTGTGGCAAATGTCATGAATCTCATGCCGAACTATAGGGAATGGGACGGCAAATGATCTTATTAGACTGTACCTAAGTCTGACATACTCAGCTGCCCAGGTGGCAAAAAGATCAATATAAGCTTTTGTCAAGAGATAGTAAACGATGCGCTGAAAAGGAATTACGTATCTTTTTATGGATATCTACTATTTCCAAAGGTGTTCTTTCGAAAACCTATAGGCAGGGATCAAAAAGGTTTGCAACTCCTCAAACAGCTCTTAAGCTAAACAACCATGTTGGAATTTTAAAGCTCAAAACCAAGGATAAGTGTTATGAATCAGTCGTAATTGGCCTAAAGAAGGCGTGAGGTGAGTCAATGTATTGAAAGTAGTGTACGATTCATAGAATACAACAGTTTCTGTCACTACTTGTACATATTTTTTTTTTATCTTTGATAACAAGTACTTCAGAAGCAATACTTTTTTTCACACCGTACGAAACTGTGAAACGAATGCTTTCTAGTTATAGGAGAAAACAGTAGGAATAAAGAAAGTTTAAATATTTCTTGCTGTCTCGGGTCAGCATACAATCACGAAATATCAATCTCAAGACTTGAAAATTAGCTGGTACAGATGGCTACACATCAAGCTTTTACAAATCCAGTTTAGACTGACCTCCCATTGTACACGTTTTCCGCACCATTCAAGGCCAGCCTATGCGGGATTTGTATAGCGTGATGAACTCAAGAATATATTTCTTTACCAAAAAGTTAATTAGGTATACATTAGCACATACCTACTTAACATAAAAGTTACACGTGCGAATATATTACTATCACGCTGTGCGTGGGAGATAGCAACAATACTTACTGTAATATTTATCTTATCTCGTTTTAAAAGAACATTATATCAAATGGGTGCAACATCAGCGAAATTGTGCAAACATTTTCTCTTCAAACCTCACCTTTACTTAGTAACATTTAAGTGGTAGAAAAACTGCTTCCTTTTTTATATATCTACGTCGCAAAAACGATGTATCATGAAGAGAACTCTCATTTACATGCACTCCCGTCGGCATTGCCGGGACACGGTCATTCACTCTGCACCGCTCCGACCGCAGCGTAATTAATAAAATATCAACCAGTAGTACAACTTGAATACATAATGAAATAACGCTTATAATTATGTCTGACGAGTTAGTAGATGTTGATAAATTGCGTCTAGGAAATAACTATTTAATCACATTGAAGTATTGAACGCACGGCTACACATCAAGCTATACTAAATCAGTAAACCAGGATAAGCTGGACTTGAATTTTGCGGATAACCTTTACAATGGGAGGTCAGTCTAAACTGGTTCCTTACAGCTTGATGTGTAGCCGTGTGTACGAGTCTAGTCTATTGGAAGACAAAATGAGCAAGACAGCATTTATGTGATTTATTTTATTTATCTATATATTGAGATGAGAGGTCAATGTCAAGGCAAGTGTCCAGCAGTGGATCGACACAAGCTATTATGATGATGATACCGATATTATTAACATACTATCACGAAGTCTCCGTAGGTAATGTAATAGGGTTCGACCATATTGCCATACACCGGGAACAAATCAAAACTCCGAGCTACTAATAACAGATTACATAATTTTATTTTAAACTTGAAATGTTTCCATAAATATTTAGAAAACATTTAACATAATGAAAATATTATAATTAGCAGCTAAAAGCGATTCAGACTGATATTAATTTTACTCTGAGTCTAGATTAACAATATAAACTTCAAACTTTATGTTGAAAAATATTAATATCACAGTTATATACCTAATGTGCCGTTTAATGTACGTCAGACGAATGGTAACAAATCTGATTTATTTGAATTTAAAATTAATATCTTGCTTAGTTATAATTGAGTTCGTTGCCGTCCAAAAAGAATATGTATAAATAAATTGTGATTGGCATTATTTCGAAATAACTGTTGATACAAAAACTACCAACTTTCAAGTTTGATTAACTGGCACTATGTAATTAGAAACGTGAGATGCTTACTTATTACAAAGGTTCCGCACGAGCAAATTAATTCCCTAAAACTGCAAGTATATTTGTTTATGATAACAGAGAAATGGATTGCTTGAATGTTTCCGGTAATTGATGAAACATCACATAACAATTTAAAAAAAATCCGGTGTTTGCACCTGTTCTAATTCTATAGAAATATTATAGCTGGTAAAATTTAGTTTTGTATCAATTAAGGCATAATGCTGCAAAATTATTTGAGTTATCAATAAAATTGTTAATGTTAATGTCACATTTCGTGCAGTTATATTCTGCCATTAATTTTCTTAATTTAATTAAATTGCTTTAGGGTTCCGGGACCCCCACAAAAAGACTGATACTTGACGGGACAATGAGGTAGAAAGCCTTCAGAAAGGAAAAACTCGCACTTGACTGGTTTTTTAATTTACTAATATGCCAAAAACATCTATCAACACATTACTGTTTAACGCATCGCAGGCGTTTCAATCGATTTGCTCGACGACGCATGGCGAAAGTACCGTTGGTTTCCACTTTTTGTTCGGATACGTACTACTGAGCTCTCATTGTGCTGTGCCGGTGAACCATTGCTATACTATTTTATTTTTACTAGTTCGTTTGTCAATCGACATGACCTCGTTTCAGATACATGTATGTACACTTAGTCCTTTTGCTTTAAACTATTTACAATGAACGGGAAAATCCGCTGCCAGTGATGCTTTAAAATACAATTTGATTTTCATTTATTATTGACTAAGTTGTAGATTATTAACGATAGTGAAAGCTTCATAAATGATGTAAATTCTTTTTTACAAGAAAGTTTGTGATATATTTTTTAAATAATTAGATGTTTATTTCGAAATATAACGAACACAGAGAAAACTTCTGTTATTTTTGTGACAGTTTTATCTGTAGTGGTATAATGTATAATGTAGTGTAATTAATCAAAATACTGACAAGAATGTTTGATTTTTAAATCTAATATATTTATTTCCGAACTTGTAGACACTACATTATTTAGATGTACGAGTATTTTATGTACAATGGCCAGCACATCAAGATACCATAAAATGCCAAATATTCTCAGTCGATTTTGAACTTAATCACAAACATTGTAACGTTTAAAATCACTTGCGAGAAATTTGACAGTTTTGTATAACCTAATATGCTGACGACTGTACGTAAATGAAATCGTAATCACTTTATATGCGTAATTATTTTGATGTCAAGGTAACTCGTCTATTAGAACGAGGCTCACCCAGATGTCTGCGATAGAATACTCTTCAATACTTAGATTATTCCATCTCATGTATGCTGATGAGGCAATGGATGTTGGTTTCTGCGTGGCCAGTTTGTTTGCAGACAAACTTCTGCAGAGTTGAATAGAACAGATTCCGATCAGGGTATGATATCACTATTATAACTTTTCGAAATGAAAACTAACTGTTGCACGCAGTTTCACTCGTGCTCCGAGAGTATTTGTTTACTATAATTTGGCCTCTAGATGTTGAGATGAAAAATGCGCTAGATTTTAAGTTACACCTCTGGAAATACTATTTCAGGCATCCGTTTTTATGTGATATCTCTATAGACAGAAAGACAAACAAAAATTTAAAAGATAATAAAATTGGCTTATATTGTTCAGTGCCAGTTGCAATTATAACAATTTGTGTAAGTTTTAAAAAAGCAGCATAGCTATTCGAACCTTAAACCTAGTTCGAAATAGAAATAAAACCTCCAAGGAATGATACAGATAAACTGAATGATACTCGGACATTTTTATTTGAAATTCGAACGCACGCCATGTTGGAGTCCACTTTCATTCCGAGAGCTATGTTATATGTTTAGGCTATGTAGGTGTGGCTGAACTCACATTCTATCGGGGTTGGCAGACTTGTTACGGACACACAAGACTGGTTAAAAAAAGTTTACAATAAATAGAGCGTATCAACAACAACAAAATTAAAATTGGTTAAAAATTAAGTTGTAACCATTTTTAATGTTATGCTAGGCAATATGAACTTTCGACGTCAATAGTTTGGTGTTGCTCTAAGAATTCTGTTATAACACTCGTTTTACGGAAAGGGACAGACGTCAGAAGACAAAATAGCCACCAATAACATTATACGCTTATATCTTTAAAAAATATTCATCATCAACCCATTAAATTGTCCCACCTGTTAACTTCTTAACCTAATATTTTTTATATGTATAAATCCAACAACGGCCAACTACCCTCAAAGCGGCCCAATATACTCGCGGGAGAAGCACATTAATAACGGCTCTGGTTCAATCCGAAGTACAAATTCCATTTAATCTAGGTAACATAATTACTTCAGAAAGTTATAACGCTTTTGTTTGTCATAAAACAGTAACGACACCTAATATCTATGTCGTTCTTATCTTCAAGGTAGCCCAGAGCACGTGTAGCATCAATAATACAAATCGTAACACACGACGTCACTCGAGGGACGCGTTCACAAATATATCAGACAACACCCACACACGCACTGTGTTTAAATAGTCACACATGCGTGGACAAAATTCTGACGTTTTCACTCTGTAATAATATAACGCAAATATAGGTACTATATGAAAGGCTCTTCAGCGTTTAAATCCGATTATGTGGTTTCGTAATACATTGAAATATCTTGTATATTCGTGATATATGGAGCGGTCGTCTTACAGATATTAATCACTTGAATAACTCTTCAAGAATAAGATATATTTTTTCAATACATTTATTTTAGTCATGCCTTGGGAGTCGGGATTATTAAACCATATTTCAATGGATAGCTCTTAGATGTTGAATATGTAACATGTTGTCTATTACTAAGTAAAATGTATAAAAAGAACATATTTTATTAAGTTACCAGTAGATTTTGAACAAACAATACTTACCAAGAATATTTTATTGTTATTAAAACTAAAACTAAAATAGTCTAAAACTAAATATCACTAATTGTCCTTACGATATTATTTTAATTCGTGCAAAAAATCTTCGATGCTTCACTTTTAATTACAAAACCATTTAGGTCAGGTACAAGTCTAAAATCCAAACTATTCTAGGCACGTTTCGGAGCTCAAAAGACAAAACGAACAAAAAGTTATACAGGCCATGGGCCGCAAAACAGCGCAATTTTGTAACACCTAAGCGCGTAAATCACACGGCCTGTAGACCGGGAGAACCGGACGAAACTTTACTTGGAGAGTTTTTAATTGATTCGCTCAGTTATTACATCGAGTTTGAAACTGGGAGTTGGCCCACAGTGCGGGCTGTGTCGCCTTGCGTTTTGTGCTCCATGATATTAATGTGCAATGTTGTAGTTTTTATTTCCCGATTTGGTTATTTGTTCTTCGATTCAAAGTTTCGATAATATGGTATTGGTTAGTTAAAATGGGAACTTTTACCATTTGCCGAAACTCTTATTAGAGAACTGATTCGAATGAATGTTGTTTTAAGTTTGAATTCGGTAAAATCTGTATTAAATGAATGCTGATATTGTTATGAACGTTTAAGAAGGCATTTAATAAAAATAGAATAAATCAAAATGTAGATAAGCAAAAAAATTTAATTGCAGATACATTTACAATAAGAACGCCACAGGAAAACAAATTAATACACGAAATAAGAAAAGCCGAAATTCCCTATTCCGTTAAATGTAATTCCTCTTTGAAGGGCGTCCAAAGCTTCTTGTTTAGACGTCACTAATCAAACGGTTCCACAGACGCCCCGAATTATTATTCCTCCTAATTTCTTACAAGCGTAGGTATCAAACGGTAATTTATTTGACTTCCTAAAATGGACGCGTCACCTGCGTTCAAAATGGAAAATAATATCGTTGGCATAAAGTTTCAATTCCAATAATGAGTGTTATCGACGGTAGGTAGCCGCGAGTATTTTCCTGTTTATCACATTTCTCTGTGACAGAGCGCCCTCTGTAACTCGACACCGCGTTAATCGAGGCATGAGGGCGCGACACATCGCACCCTACGTGTTCCTATATTATACCACTAAGGGACTCCGCTCCAATAAAACTGCCGTGAATATTGGAGGTTCGCTCACAAGCGTGGTTATTTTTTATAGCCTCGTAAATGATTCCGAGTGGCTTAGTTTGCTGTTTCTAAGAGATAGAAGTTTGAGGGAGTAGAATAGCTATGTTATATTGGAGATTCTATGTTACCGATTTCGCGGATATTACAAAATATATGATCGAGAGTACACGAATTGCAAATACGTAAGGCTGACATTAAGGACAAACTTGTAAGAAACAAGTGTGTTTTAATTACAACATAAGCGAAACCAGCCACTTGAAGTTTGTTTTGTAGTAGAAACTGGATTCGTATGTAGAAGCAATTTTCCAGGGACGGACACTTCCCTGGTCATTAACACAAATTGCGTCATCACAATTAGATCAGAGTCCACGTGAAGCCTTTTACAAACAAAGTCCAAGTCCGATTATTGGTTTTAGTCTAGAAGTCTATTTCTATTCGAACTAAATTGGATTGGATTAGTTTTCATATGAAGTCGTAAGTTTCATGCGGCTTTCGATGAAGAAATTAATCGCAAAGGAATTCGAGTTATAAATAAAACTTCGGACGTATAAAAACAAGCGTAAAATTGTTAATACCAGGTTCACTTTAGAACTTGCTAAAATACCAGACTGAAATTTAAAATGAGTTTTAGGTATATTGCCTTCAAATGGAATGAAATTTTATTTGTAAGGGGATCAATTCATAATATTCAGCAACAATAGAAAGATAATGTAGTTGCCGAGTGAAAAGCTATAATACCTAATCAACAACACGTCAATCGAACAACATAAAACGATTACAACAATAATCAAACAGATAGGTTATCACTTATCAGCAAACAAAATTCTTCACCCAGTGTTGCGAACGTCTATTAGATAAATCGATGGATGACGATGCAACATCCTGACGTACCGATAGTCTCAATCTCGATATCAAACACAATAAAGAGTCGAATTCCTTTGGCCTTGCTAAGCGTTATCGACTTGCGCATACCGATACCAGTACCCGTTTCTCGGTACCCGACACTTAGGCATAAAGCTCGGGGTGCATTGGAATTTAGAGGAATCAGTTACAAATGGTTCGAAGAACGTCTGCGCAGTTTCGTTAGTGGAAAAAGCGGTTACCGCAACAGTTTTTCATCAGCTTTACAACTTGTATTTAACGGATAAATGGTACCTTTTCGGAACGACCAAAAAACGTAATACTATAGTGTAAAGATTAACGTTTATGAGCCTAATTACTGATTAATAATTATTACCATTAACTCACGGTTGCTTTCATTTACACATATTTGCTACATTTCAATAGTTATTGCTGGCAGCAATAACATAATAACATGAGCACACCATTGTTATTAAGTGCCACAATAGATATAAAAACACTTGTATATTTTTTCACAATCTAAGGTGTTACGTAACCGATACTGTGATTCATTGGACAATATGTACTGTCCTGTGACCGTGCACTTTGCTGTCAAAGTGTCAACAAATATTTCAGTACCACTGGGTTACGAGTCAAAGTGCAATTTCGTTACATTTTTCATCGTTTACAGTATTTTTTTATCTTGACAGCTTAATAGTAAAGAGTGTTCATCTGTTGTCTGTGGTAAACTTAGAGCAATTATAAAATATCCCTGCTATGAAAATTAACTACGAAGTTTCGGTCGGCAGATCGAAAGTTATTCTACCACGTAATATTGGCCTAATTGAAACGAAATATTTGACTTTGACTAACCGAAACATCAAAACTGATACAGCCTTTAAAAAAGGTCATAAATGTGACGCACAATGTTCGGAAATCTCGAGTGAAGGTAAGCAAGTGACGCATTTATAATATTTCAGGCTTTGTAGTGTCCAATCACAAGGGATTCTTGAACACTGTGTCTCTTAATAGCCTTAAAGTTTAGTTACCAGGTCAAGACGGTTTTTCCAAGTAACATGCTATCTTATCTTCCTATATGTGTGTACTTATGCTGTTTTCCTCGCAGGGTTCACAGGGAGCATTGACACTGAAGCACTGAGCTTCGAAAGTCGCAACGGTGCATGAGTAATGACAGATAGTTAACCTATTGTAAAGCGTCGTGGTGAAACTCGTTTGTTTTCTGTAAGCTCAGTGTGGGATTTCATTCCCTGGCTACAAAGACTAAATGAGAAAGTTGAAGCCACTCCAAAAGGGAGCGTAGCATGATTATGATTTAACATCTTTTGAACTAAAATCTCAAAGTTATTCGTTAATTTCAAAACAACGGTGCAACAACGTGTTGTGGCGAATCTTACGAATCCTTTGGCCGTGACTAAAGGGCAAAGGAAGGCAAATGCGGTTTTTAGTTGGTACGAGACAGACATGCCTGCAACGTTCCCAGGTAAAAAAAGGTACAACAACGTGCTTCACTTTCATGACGGCCATAAACTCCTTTTCGGATTAATAGGAACCTATAACATTTCATAACTATTATGTAGAAACTCTTTTAATCAAAAATAGATCTCAATTTAATTGCCTAAGGTGTAAAAACTTGTAGTTCTTTGCGCATTAAAAGCTAGATATAAGCCGTTACTATATTTTCCTATGCCACAACGACATTGTTTCTCCAAAACCACTCAAATAATACTAAAACCGTCAACGACAGCAGCATTTCTCTCACGTCCAACACAATACGTTATCAAAGTAACGAAGAGCATTTTTCTCTTCACACATACACAGTATGTACTCACACACGTACATGTGCGCACAGCAGTTATTAGCGAGTCGGGTAACGTCGCAGGAGATCACGTAGGGACCGGTCGTGAGAGCCCGCCGGCATCGGACTCCGCTGTACTAAAGTACCGCCCGCGCCGCATCGACCTCGTAAAAATGTGCAAGCTAACGGAAAAACTGTAGCATGTGCTTTATAATGCCTCGTAAAGTGGGAGTATGTGAATTATTGGGTATAAAAGGTGGAATTGTAGGTTTGTGTCCAAATGGCCTGCGACTGAACGTTGAACAGTTTTCGCAAAAAAAAACCATTGTTCATTCCATGGGTTTTGTATATTTTTAACGTACGGTGGCCAACACATCAAGGTATCACACAATGACAAATTTTCTCAGATAGATTTTGATCTTAATCTTCAACATTTTAAGGTTGAAAATCATTTAGAGAAATTTTACAGTTTTGTATAACCTGATGTGCTGGCGACTGTACATCTAGAATAATTTCTTCTTAGTCACGTTAGACATTGCAATTCATACCAAACGCTTTTTAGAAACTTTATTAAAGTTTAATTGCAAGCTTTAATCTCAAGATTAAAACCATAACTAAAGAGCTAACCAGTAAATTTTGATTAGAGATAAGATTTGCAACAATGTTTATTTGTGTATACTATTTAACGTAGTGTTAGCAGCTCTACCACTCCTAAGTATGTAATGATGGTCCTTTTGTACTGTCGGAATAGAAACAATAAATAGGAAAAAATAGGTCATAACATAATATTACGAAGTGACTATTATTAAGCAAAACGCCGCGCGTCATCATAGGAGGGTTATCATTTAATCCAAATATGGGTACACCACAATAAATGTCATGTTTTTTTTTGTTCATATGGGTTAATTAAAACGTGCTATGATTTGCGATTTCATGTAATTTTATGGGAATACTAAATCTATTATACGGTCACATATTTTTTTCTGTGGTCACGGCAATATTACCTTGTAACCACGGAACGGGGCGCAACACGTGTATTGTGAACAATTGAACATGTTTGATTGGTTGCCACTTACGATTTTACCCATTTCCAACATTCGATAAGATAACAGAACGTCACATTCATTACAGGCGTCTAATGACGGTTTTATGTAAAAATTCATCATGTATAGTACAATGCAGGTATTCATACATTCAATACACACACGTATTCTCGAAACCGGGCGCCCATTCAACCGTCACAAAACGAAACTGAATGCCATTTCATCTCAAGATGCGCCGCTCGCCGCAGATCCGAGGGGTCGGCGGTGGGTGACTGCGGCGGGGGAGGGGGTCTCGCAAACCGCCCGGCAACTGCGCCATAACTCGGCGCGCACGTACAACCAGACAATCGCAATTATTATTAACAGATATACGTTTAATGATCGTGTGTGCCGCGCACAACGGCCCGATGTAAGTTGAACGCTGTGTAGGCAAGCGCACGCGACTATGGAGTTTACGTCATAGCGGCGTTCGTGTGATATTCGTTCGGTGCACGACGGTGAATGTAGCGTTTCGGGGTGAGAATTTGTGGGAAGACATCGGCGAGGACGGCGAGCGCCGCGGGGGCGGAGGCGACGTTCTTGCGGAGTGAGTTAGCAGACTCGATGATTTGTGGCGTGGTTGGCGTTCATCTAGCAGACTGGCGGGACATAGGGCATAACTCATCGGAACAAAGACAGATCGGCATGTCATGCGTTATGAAAGCTATGTGTCACTCCGCGTGTGACACGAAGCGTTTGCATTTTACGACTCGGTTTGACGCGCGCGCCACCCGCGCAAGAGTCAACGGACGAAGGAATTCTCGAGTTGAAATTCCACAAACAGGCTCAAAGGAGGATAAAATTAGAATTACGGAGAATTTTCGGATCTGCTGTTTTGCCCCTTTAGGCATTGTTAATAGCGCGAATAATATTTACCGTCGTATTGGTTGTCGTCGTCGTTTCCAATTGAATACCAAAATTCGTTAAAAAGATACATAACGAACCCAAGTAAACAAGGTAATTCACGGTTAAGATAGCTTGACGAATAGATGATTAGGAAAAGAGACAAAAAAAAAACCAGTTTGATGTAGAAACCGTCACAAATTACAATAAAATTATTATTAGTCAATATTATAATTCTCGCGCCGCAAAGTTTTGTCTAGCACAATGCTAACATGACAGGCCATTGTGTCACGGCAAAGATCACCTAAAGAATAATACAACAGGTGTGTTCGTTACTGTGCACGACACTGTAGATTTAATAAATAAAATATGAACAGAGTACGTGCAATGGGTCAATTAAAAGGACAAGGCTTAAAACTTCAGTGATATCGAAATATAAAAGCATTGAAAACATTTTCAATAATAAGTTGCCATTTTAAAAGGTTAAAATATTATTAAAAAAAAAACCTTTTCGGCCCCTATGGAAAACATGGAACTACATTTATAACTGTAAAATAACCTTACATATTATGAAAACAAACTTACTTTTATAGTATTAAGTAGTAAACTAGGTGATCTGCCAGTCCGCTCAGTTTGCAATCTGCAACAAAGAATACAACAAATTAGCATACCTAGTCATCGATATTGGACAAGCAACATATTGTTGATGCAGCGAATTCACGTTTCTAAAGTAGGGCAAACTAAAGTGTAATGTTTAATTTGCAATTTCTAGTAGATCTATTGTAAAAATTATACTCATGATTCAACTGCGATTGTCAAATTATTGTTTTCGAATTCTCATTGTCCAAACGTTAATTAATTACACAGCGCAAATATGCGTATAACACGGGTATAATTTGTTAATATTTTAAGTAAGATTCGTGTATACAGTAAAAGTAACTGTTCTTTAATCTTAAAATGACCAAGCACTGAAGATAAAGAATCAGAATAATCGGAACTTCCAAGGGTCTCTTTCGACTTCGTCCAAACTTTTTACGACTGGGAGCGGAGTCGTAAATGATTAAAAGTTAATATAACTGCGTAAGTATACACGTCAGTACGGTTTAGTTACGCCCCTGGCGCCAATATGAGAAAACATAAGTAGGTTAACGCAGACAGTTTAATGATAACACAACAACTATTAAACTTGGTCGTTTTTGTTTCCTTCTAGCGCATAAATGGCTCATGCCATAGACATATTGTGTGCAAAGCATTCCATAATCGCGTTACGTTGTTTATAAACGGTTATAAACATAATTAACTGTATGTTCTAATAACGTTCTTGCCCTAATCATAAAACGTGTTACTGGCATGGTAATTACGTATGACAAATATAGCGACATAGTTGGAGAACCGTCACTAGTGGCCTAAAGCGGGCGGGCGCCAGGCGGGGGCGTTGTAGGTACGAACGAAATGGACAATGCGCATAAAAAATCAATAAAAGCTGGGCACGGCCTTCGTGGAGGTCGAGTGACGCTCACGGATCACCGGCCGGTCTCTCACCACATTATAAAATATTGAACGCCGAGACGTAACTAACTTGCCAACTCGATTCCACTTCCAAACTTGTGGCACAGAAGATTTTTCAAGTTCTCGTTTAATTTTAAAGAGGTTTTAGGGGAGCGAGAAGCGGGATGTTGCCGGTAGTTTTCCTCGCAACGTTCTTCAAACTTTTGTCAAAGGACAGAAACGATTCCAATTTAAACAATTCAAAAACTGAACTTGAAAAAGTATTTTCCATTTGAAAGTGGAAGAGAAACGGAATGAATGACAAAGAAAAACTCTGTTACGAAACCAAAACGAAGATAGGTTGGCCTGCTATTCAATCATGCTTCGACAGCCAAAGCAGTGGAGCGGAAATTTCACCCACGGATAGCTAATGCCTCAGACCATTTAGCCTACATTTTTTCTTTGATCGAGGAAACCTATCGATCTTGAAAGTTACAAAGAACAGTTGGATTAACCAACCAAAAGTATTTTCGTGTGAATATTTCTGTAACAGATTTGGGTTCAAAGTTCTAATCGTATAAGTAATCTTACTGAAAATAAACGTTACAACGTCATCGGTCCCAGAATCAGGTACCAGTTAACACTTATCAACGCTATCTAAGTAAACACACAGTATCAGTGCCTCTGATAACAATGAAAAACACTTCGTATAACAACTTGGCCATAGTTCAAACAGTTAACTCCGATAGTTCAGTGCCAAGTACAATATTTTTAGATGGAGAGTGACGGAGCATTTTGAGACGCGTAATCACTAAATCTGTCTTGAATGTTAATGTTTGCGGAATAAACAGAAATTAGTCTAGTCTAGTCTGAAGTAAGTCTAGTGGTCCTAAGAGCGACTGCTACGTTAGACGTACTGGGTTCGATCCCTAGGTCGAGCAGTGTTATTGGGTTTTTCTATGCAATTCCCAGTAGCAGGTCGGAGTCTGGATTTGTGCCCGGTTAATGGCAATAGGCTCGCCCCCAATGCATGGGACCTAAACATACCGGCGAAATGTGGGTGTATATTACACCTCTGCCTAACCCTTCGGGGAATACAGGCGCGATGATAGGTTATCCGTATGCCAACCCACAGTAGGCTAGCGCGGTGAGGAGAGGAACGCGGATACCCGTTATTAGCACCGGGACACTACTTAAATGAAGGTAGATGAAGATGGGTGAATAATTAATTCATCGCTTTCATATTCAACGGCTGGCATGGCTTTCTTCAGTTCAGACTAAGATGTCGGATTTGAAAGAGACAGGGGATTATTTAGAAATTATTTTAACGTGCTGGTGACTTGCAAATTGGCATCAAACTAAATAATTTAAGGTAAGGAATTTTGGCCTTGCTAAACAGTCAAATCAGACAGAGTCAGAGTTGTCAAATCACATTATTTAATTCTCCTTTCGTCCGAAGAAACTAGTGTAGAGGTAAATTTAATAAATAAAATTTCTGCATAAAACCATGATGTCAATTTCTTTTGTCCGTAAATTAAATATCTGCATAAAAACATGATGTAAATTTCTTTTGTCCGTATGTCAATCAGCTTACGTACTGATTAATTACCAGAAAACATGCTATCCATATCATGGAGCATATCGTGCATGTAATATATTTTATAGATATAAAAAGTGTATAATGTTTTGACCGAGATAACGTAAAATGAATAAAACAGTTTATCTAATAGTTGGTAAGAAACTGTATTAATTGATTTTATTGTATAATTTATTTATTTTTAGGCAAGCTTACAGACTAAAATCACTTATAGCTGAAGGACAATATTTTATGTAAATTGCTAATAACAAGCTTCCATATTTTAACCATACATCTCTAACGGTCAACCTACGTCGGTTAAATCACGTTAAATGCATTGATCGCGTGTAAAGCTTGATTGGACTCCACTGAGTATACTGATCACCTTTTGCCAGATTTCTAACAAAAGCATCAAATACTTGGAAGTCGGCCTCAAACGCTTTCAACTCGTCAAAAGCGGGACAACTTCAGCCATTTGTTATTCTGACAACCGACATGTAACTAAGTGGGTTAAAGTATTGAACGGTTAACAATAACCGTTTGCGGAAAACCATACTTATGTATTGATTGTGTAAACTTGACTGAAGTTAGGTAAACTCATTTGGAATATTTGGATCGTTTAACCCTCCTCAGAAGTAATTTATTTAAGATAAGGTAAATGATCAATTAAATAAACATTATAAATCATGTAAATCGTTACGATAATTTCGGTGATAACAAAATATTCTAAATCAATATAAGTCTAACAATTCAATTAGTGTTTAACAACTGCAAATCATTGTAACTACGCGTGTTAGTCAATTGACTATATAAAATATCGATTTCTTCGGACTGAAGACCTATTTAAACTCTTCGTCTGAATAATTAATTTAAGAAAATAGCTCCTTTTTCGTGTGGAAATTGCTTAGTATCGTCACCTCTATATAATTAAAAAAATATGTCTATACTCCATTTGGTTAGGTACTTAACTAAAGGTAAACAATAAAAATGGCGGCGTTCAGAGCTGTTCAACCTTTTATTACAATGGTATCATATGAATTGGGAGTGAAATTAATAACAACACAACCAACATCAATAAAACCAACAAACAAACAGAACAATAACTATCTAACACCATTTGCGGCAAAAGAAACACAAAAACGAACGAAAGTAAAGTAAATACAAACTGTTACGTATTGCGTCTGGTTACCCGACTAAGTATAATATCGGTTAATTATTTCGCTCCGCTTCCTCGCAGTACTACTTCTCAATTTTTTCGAGTTATCTAAAGTCTACTACGCAGAAAAATGTTTTGAATATCTGTATTTTTAGATTCGTTTTAGTAGGCACATTGCAATACTTTTTGACATAATTATAAATTTTGATTTAATTAATTGTATGCAAGCTTAAGAATAATAGTAACTATTTAATATTAAGCAAAGTAGTAAGATATGCTAGTATAAAAGGAGAATGTGATTTTGAGTTATTTAATAATTTATTTTGGTGATGTGTGTGTGTGTTTATTTCGAAAAGAAAAATGACCCTACAAAAGAACCTTTTTTATGATTTGTTTACCTTTAGTTAAGTACCTAACCAAATGGAGTATAGGTTGAAATAGAAGCTGCGGCTATAGGATTAGATTCTCAATAACAAATCATTCACTAATTAATTATTACGTGTTTAAGCAAAACGTGATGCATGTTTGAGAGATTTATGGACGGCGTGTGATGTCTGCCAACCTGTATTAGCCAGCCAGCCAGCCGGACTGCGGCCTAATGCCACTCGTTCTTAGAGAAGACACGCACCCAACAGTGGGAAAATGTAATGAGTTTATGATGAAGCATTTTAGTAGTAACCATATCTAATGAATAATGACTGATTTGATATTGATACCGATTGAAAGAATAATAGACTGCCTTGTTAGTCTAGTGGTCCCAAGCGCGACTGCTACGCTAGAGGTCCTGGGTTCGATTCCCAGGTCGAGCAAAGTGTTATTGGGTTTTTCTATGAAATTCTCAGTAGCAGCTCTGAGTCTGGATTTGTGCCCAGTTAATGGGGCTCGCCCCCTATTACATGGGACCTAAGCATACCGGCGAAATGTGGGTGTACATTAGTACACCTCTGCCTAACCCTTCGGGGAATGCAGGCGTTATGTTATGATGGTATGAAAGAATAATAAGAATGAAGTAAGCGTCAAACACGACCGTTTTCCATTAGTTTCTGCGGCATGATTACAGTTCAACCACGCGTAACTTAGTCGGCGTCACAGCGAGCCCATGTCACTATTAATCATCCCCGATCCTTTTTCCCGTAGACAGAAAAATATATGTGATGGGATTATTGTTTTGGGGTAAGCCGCAATTTTTCATGTTTGTAGCAGTTAATGTGAATGAATGGTATCCGTTATATTTGACGGTGATTTGGAGCGATAAATCATGTTAACAAACGAATTGTGCTTTTTAAATTGCCCTTGTTATTCACGAATGTGGGGAAGATACAGGTGATAGATAAAATCACCCCCTAGTAACAAGTATAAACAGAAACAACTGCCCTAATGACTTCCTTTCAAACAAATGAAAATTAAGTACCTAACTATAAAGTGAGCTTTCCATTTTAACTCATATTTTCAACCGAAGTATATCCAGATATACTTAAACGAAGTTTGTTTTTATTTTGAATATCAAGTAATGAAATTCGATTAAATTTTGTACATTCATACGATCGAAAAACTAATATGTGTCGGGTCTTCAGAATTCTGTAGAAATATAAATTTTCAGTTAGAAGGGCTTGAAGATTTGCAATTATTTCAAACAAGGAAAAAAATTTAAAACTTATTGAAAAAATAACAGACGTCGTTCATTCTGTACTTTTTTTAAAATATATTGTCCCAAAAGATAAGAAAGATATTTCCCAAAGGCTATTTATTATTTTTTCTATGGATAATTGGTTATTGTTATGGTTGATAATTGGTTTTAAATTTAGACGAGGAGGATGATGAGAACGAAAGACATTCAGAGGCATTTTGGAGAAAAAAAAATACACATCTCTAGTCGTAGTTACATAACCCCCATTACACTTGATAGTAAATGCTAAAGCCTTCACTTTCCCACGAAACCTCTTCTCAAAGTAAAGCCGGACCAGATTCAGAACGTCGAAATGTCACAGGGGCATAGGTTAACTACACCTAGTGTTTACCTGCATGCAAGTGTACCTACGTAAGTACGTAAATGAGGCGTAGAAGAATTAAAGTATTCACTCCATCATGGTTTTGAGATAAAGGCATTAATTCTTTAATATTTTTTAGGGGAACATAAACATTTTTTTACATATAGTCAGAGTTAATACGCTTTTATTCGTTATCCCTCAAATGTAATATTTAATACTTTTGAGTTCGATTCCAGTGAGGCTGATTAAAGAGAATGATAAAAACAAATGGTTCTATTTTATCATCTTTGGTAACTGCCTCATGCGTCTATTAGACGGAAGCGCGACTGCTGAGTAAATACTGCTACTACTGCCCAGTTTGGATTTACGACCGGTTAATGGCAATAGGCTCGCACCTTATTACATGAGACCTAAACATACCAGCAAACTATACTATGGGTGTACAGCACTACACCTCTGCCTCACCCTTTGGGTAATACAAGCGCGATGGATGTCGTATTAGTTATTCAAATACACTGTCGATATTTCCTACACTGTATTAACATTTAATACTTACAAGTGACAATCTTCCAAAATACAATTTCAGCTTTTCGTAAGAGTTATTACTTGTCGTATACTACATGCAATATAATTATGTGTTTCATATAAACCGTATTGAGAGCGGCGCGTTGCGTTGCAGTGCGGAAGCGGTTACAGCATACGATCTAATTTTGTACATTTCCGTAGACGACATGACACACAGAATATTACACGAAAGTTATGTTACGAAGTGACGGTTTTAAATAGCTTGAAGTCCTTTATTTTGAAGAGTGAAAGGTATTATATATTAACCCGGGTTCCTAGAAGCCGTTTACATTTCTGATTCGTAAGTCTGAAAACAAAATTATTGTGCAAACTTAGATTTCAGTTGATTTTACGTTTAGAGAAAACGGGAATAATTCATGTGAGGCCCAGTAACCCTTCAAATACTACATTACAGATACTATGCAAAATCTATTGTCCGATACAGACGTTGCTGAAAGAACAACATTATATATCAATGAACGTTGATGCGCTGTAATCCATATATTATACTATGAAATCGAATTTATTATAAGCAAAGTTTTTGGGGTTGATTCCCAGGTCGAGCAGTCATTGGTATCTCAATAGCAGCAATAGAATCGCCTCCTATCACATGAAACCTAAAAATACCCAAGAACTATGGGTGAACATTAATACATGTCTGCCTAACCCTTCAAGAAATAAAGGCGTTTACATTATATGCTTCGTAATAACGATTCCGTGACAAACAATTTCGACATAAATCCAACAGCGACAAGTCGGCTATAAAAATGAGGCATAATCCAAACAACAATAAAGTTATTCCTGACACGAGACCTTATTTTAGTAACAGGACCATAAAATATTTTCGCTACAACGACTCGTAAGAAAGAGAACTGTATTTTTTTTTCGAGCCTACTTAGAAACCGGTTGGCATGCCCACAGCGTACCCAAACAAGTCTAGAAACTAGATAACAGAATATAAACTATAGAAAACGAGCTATAGAATATAGATAACAGCGTTTGCGTTGGCCGGAGTTTAAAGAAAGTTGCAGTGGCGTAGGTCGAGATGAATGCAAGCCAGTTACACAAGAATCAAATAGTTTTGGACTAAACTGGCGAGCAAAGTTCCGCGCAAATAAATTTGCTAACTTGTGATTCGTTTAGACGTTATGTGAGAAAAGTTAGTTGTGGATGTGAACAACTTTCGCAATAATTGTAATTATTGTGTGCTCAACAATTTGTTGGGATATGCGTCACATTCGCATATATTATGTACATACTCATCTTCAATTCTTTGAAACTTATATGCTGTACTATACATGTTCTTAATACTGAATATGACTACAATTGCGAATTCAATTCTTACATTTATTTGTGTCGATCATTTATCTATCAATAGTCATTTAAAGACGTGATTACTTGAGTATTTATTTCAATAATACTAGTTATAGAAAATGTTCAACACTTTTTATTGCGATTATTGTTTTTTTTTATTAATTTCAATTGCCATGAGTCCACACAGAACTACTGTCAGTTTGGTTATGTGAACTATTTGGCGTTTTGGAATCATTGTACACACGGCTACACAAATCAAGTTTACGCTGATCTCATATCGTATGAAAAACCTATATTAAATTATTTATTTCACGAAAATAACCATACTGTTTTTTACTACAGGCAGATTTTAACGGGATCGGTAAACAAACGAGGTCTCATTAAGTAATAAATATGGAATTATTGTTAAATAATCCAGCATTAATGTTAGGCTTACAATCATTGCAATTTATACCACCAGTCTGTATACTACACCGACATTTTCACTTGTTAAGCCGATTGCGGCGGCGCTGATTAGCCAATCGGCCGCATGTTGACATTACCTACGCGAATAATAAATTACGGAATTTGAGCGTATGTAATACATATTTGCTCTGTATAATACGTGAATTTGTAAATATGAATATGTTTTGATTGCGTTCCTAATTTGTCATTGAGGAATAATAATTGTAGGTATGTGATTTGTTATCATTGTCGGAGCTATACAATTTGTCAATATCACAAAGGTCGTGACACCGGACAAAAACTACATATTATGATTGCGACATAATTTTAGTCTGCATTTTGAATGAAGTTTACTGGGTACGTTAGATGAAAACACCAGAAAAAGTAGGTAGGTAGGTATTTATATTTACTTATCAAACATATTAAGGTCACTAAATATCTGTGAAACATGAAAATAAAAAACAAAAACCACAAGTCATTGCAAAATTATGTATATCTGGATGCCTCTGATATAATATTTATCAAAAAGCGCCGCCGCTTGCGCAAATAAAAATCGCAAGAGACACGAAATGACATCACCGTTGAAGTATTTCATATACGATTTTATTATGAACACGTACGCAAATTAATTGTAATAAGAATCACGTTTCGAAATAGTTATTTTCTCACACTGTAAGCGTTTCTACCTTTGCTTTTCCGCATACCAACCTGTTTTATTTTACTTTCTTTGAATTTCAGCGTTGCAGTTTTAGTACTGTTACTGAGTAAGCTGCTATTCGCTTTACCATTACATTTTTGTAAAACGAGGTCAGTGCTGAATGTCTGTTTTGAATTAAATGTAATGTGACATTGAATTGGGATTTTATACGGATATTGCATAAGTATGGGCTTGGTTATTTTTATCAGTAGGTATGAATAAAATATGATGCAACATATTCTACTAAAACATATGTACATTATATTGGCACATTCGCCTCGTATTGGTTTAGGCAGGGACTATAATTTTTCACCTACTGCGATACCGGCTTCTTGATCACACCACTTCGCTTCATCTTCGATAAATCATTAATTAATCACGCATAATCTTATGTTTACGGTTTTTGCCTGTGTCAGCAATTTGTGGTACGATCGCCTATGCTGACCCTTCTAAATACTCCAACTCTACCATCCATACTCCTACACGCTTCAACCTTTCTCAATCCTTGTGAATACATCTTCTTTCGCTCCGTCACGATGTTCCTCACACTATCGCTCGAAATAAAATGACACATACTTAAAGCTTTCATGGCTAGCATATTTTTTTTTTTTTTTTTTAATCTTTTATTATAAAGAAAAGGGTTTGATCACGCAGTGATCATGCCACCCCCATAGGAAAATACATAAAAGGTTTTATCTATTACTTATAGCTACATTAACAATTTTATATACTAATTTGGCTTCCTCCGACAGAGGAGCAGCCAATATAACGTTGCACATACCAATAGAGTGTAATTTAACATTATTAAGATTCTCGAATTTTTTTCTTTCGGCTTCGTTCCGGACGCATTCCACTAAAATATGATATACATCCTCTATAGTGTTACACTGGAGGCACTTAGGGGATGTGGTAATTTTCATCAAGTATAAAAAACTGTTCAATGGTAAATGTCCGGAACGAAGTCTTAGGGCAGTCACAACTTCATGTCTGGATAGTTTAGAATGACCAAACCATAAAGAACGAGATGGATATGGTTGAATTGTTTTATACCATATGCCCTTCGAACGAGATCTTTCATCAAAGTATTCCTTCCACATTGCATTACACTTTTTCTTTAAGATGGCAAATAGTTCCGAAAAATAAACTTCTCTAGTAAAGGGAACCCCTAAAAATGTAGATTGTTTAGCCAGTTGATCAACTTCTGTGTTCCCTCCCAAACCAACATGAGAAGGGATCCATTGAATATAAATAGTTTTATTTTTTTGGTTTAATTCAATAATGGATTTCAATATAGTGTAGGCTATCGGTATACCTCGTTTATTAAAAGTACACCTAGACAAATGTTGCAGAGCACTTTTTGAGTCTGTAAATATGACGTATTTATCCAAGTCCATTGATTCAATATATGACAAAGCTTCTGCAATAGCAATCATCTCAATATTCATTATAGGAGTTTCTTTGTTTTTAATTTGAAGTGTAAGAAAACTTTTGGTTTGGGGGTCAAAAAACGCTGCACCAGCAGAACCAGCTACTATTGAACCATCAGTGTAAATGCTGTAACAATCTTGATACGATTGACGTAAAAATTTAGAACAAATACGATTCAGCTCGTAGGTATTGTACTGACGTTTGGATCTATCTAATACTTTGATGGAAGGTCTTACCACACATGACAAATCTATATTGGTTACCCACATATCGAGGGAAAACATTTCTATTACTTTACTAACATAAATGGGGGCCTGTTCAAAGTCTTTAAATGCCGAGAGAAGTAAAGGCTTGGTCCGACGTCTCCAACATGAGTTTTGACAAAGGGAATGGAGAAATGTTACTAGATTCACTATTTCACTATTATCTAAAGATTTAGCTTTAAGCCAGAATTTAACTGCTAAGTAGTATCTTCGTACATGTAATGGTTGAACAAGAAGCTCGCTTTCCATTACATGAATCGGTGTAGTTCTTACAAATCCACCAATAAGTCGCAGAAATTGGTTTTGTACTCTTTCTAATTTACTTAAATGTGTGCGACAACTTGAAGCGTATAAAAAAGAGGCATAGTCGACTCTGCTTCGAACAAGGCTTATATATAAACGTCGCAAATGTGTGGGATGTATCCCCCAGCTACTTCCGGATAATACTTTAAAAATATTCACATAGGAACTAATTTTTTGTTTGACTTCGTTTATGTGTTTCGCCCATCTAAGTCCACGGTCTAACCAGACCCCCAAATATTTAACATTATCGACCACTTGTAGAGAAATATTATTGATTTTAAGTAGTATTGATTCCCTTATAAATCCTGATCTAAAAATGCATACTTTACTTTTTAGAGGGGAGATATCTAAACCAATATTGCAGAGTAAACAATAAATTTTGTCTAAAGCTAGTTGTAGATCCTTAGCTATATTTATCATTTTATATCCTGAAGCATACACAACAAAATCGTCTGCGTATTGCGACATATATATATTGTTAGAACTGATAGAATTACAAATATTAAATGTGATAATATTAAAAAGTAACGGAGATAGTGGATCCCCTTGAGCTAAGCCACGACCAGTAGTGCGAACAGTACTATAACCATCTGTTTTGATTCTTAGATGTCTTTCCTTAAGGAAATTCCACAAGTAATAACAGACTTTTGAGCCAACTCCTAATTTATCCATAATTTTTAGTAAACACGGTATATCAACGTTATTGTATGCATTATCAATGTCTATGAAACAACCAACTGTTGTAATTTTTTTTGAAAAGTTAATTTGAATTCGACTTACTAAGCTACTAAGATTATCTAACGTCGAGCGGCATTTCCTAAATCCTGTGGTGTTATTAGATAGGTAATTATTTTTTTCTATGAACCATTCTAATCTATTGAGTAATATGGCATGAAAAATTTTACATACGCAGGAAATCATCGAAATGGGACGAAGGGACGATACACACTCTGAATCTCTTCCCGGTTTTGGGATAGGGGTTATGCTTATTGTTCTCCACTGTACAGGTACAAAACCATCATTAAAGAATTTATTAAAAAGTGAAATTAATAACGTTTTTCCATTTTTAGGCAAATATTTTATCATTGAGTATGATATATTGTCATGTCCGGGGGAAGTGTCTTTCTTCTTGATGGAAACTTCCAGTTCATGAAGAGTAATCGGGATTTCCAGTTTCGTATTGATAGAGGTAAATAAAATATTAGAAGGAGAAGCATAATCAGGAGTAAGACTTTTAAGAAGTTCATTTGCTCTCTCTTTACTGATATACTGTTTACAAGACCTGAAACCTTTAAGCCATCTCATCTTTTGCCATACTTCGGCAGACGTACAGGCTTGATCCACACTAGAACAAAACTGATGCCAACCCTTTGTTTTAGCATTACGTATTATATTTTGTGCATCTCGGATTTTGGTTTGCAATCTATCAAAGTTTTGGGGGATAGGGTTACGTCTGAAAATAGAAAGAGCTAATCTACGTTCGGCAACAGCTTGAGAAAGTTTCAGGTTCCAGTAAGGTTTTGGGGAGAAATTACTCTCAGGGTTGGTGTTTAATTTAATATAGGGAATGTGTAATTCGGCGGCCAGATAGATATAATCTACAAATGTATCATAACACTTCTGTAGATTATCTGTGAAAATCAAACTAGCGAAAAGTTCGTTTAATACTTTTGTGTAGGCGTCCCAGTCGGCTTTTTTATAATTTCTTAAGAAAACAGGATCGGATAAAGTTTTGACATTAGAGGAAATTTTTATGATTTGGTGGTCACTACCTAGGGATTCATTAAGAACAGACCAGTTACATTTTAAACTTAGATCAGAAGATGCTAGAGATAAATCCGGAGAGGACTGTTGCAAAATCCCACTGACAATTTTAACACGTGTACTTTGACCATCGTTCAATGTAACATATGAATGATCTATCATTGTATCAAATATTTGCGACCCCTTTTGATCAGTTTTTGTAGACCAATTTGAGTGATGGCTATTGAAGTCACCGAGTATTAAAGTTTTCTTTTTGAATAAAGATAAAAGATTGTCCCAATCACTGTGAACTGTATTCACTGAGGGTGGGCAATACAAAGAGATAATATTTTCAATGTGATCACAATTATAAACCCTTATACCAATAACTTCAATACCAGAATTACGACATGTCACAGGAAAAGTTTGTGATTTAATGGATTTATGCGAACATATAGCAACCCCCCCATAACCATCATCCCTGTCCTTCCTATAAATATTGTAACCGTTGATTTTAAAATTATCCTCGGGATCTAACCAAGTCTCGCTAATTGCCGCAATGTGAATTTTTTCTTGCGTTAATAAATTCTCTAAAGATACTTTTTTAAGCTTAATACTCTGAGCGTTCCACTGTATTATATTTAGCTTCACTGTGTCCCCTCTATTAGCCATTGACAAAATTTAATATTTTTCCTAAAATGGGCCAATCTGATATATTTTCTACTAGAACTAAAATCAACCACTCTAAACAACACTTTAATGTACTACGAATTTTCTCTTTTAGTGGAAGTTTCTTTAAAAATAATATTTCTTGTAACCTTGACAGTAGTTCAGAAAATTTTACCTCTTTTTTCGGAGTTGGGCTGAAAGTGTGTTCGTCTAAGTTTTTATTGTCGTTATCAACGTCAGATCTGGGAGATGTAAAAGGGGTGGGTGAACGTTTCTTTTTTAAAGTCTTCGTCTTGTTCGGTATGGATTTTGATTTGACCATCGTAGCATAAGTCTGTGTATTTTCTACGTGTGTATTTGTATCTTCAAAGTGTTCAAAATGGGAAATTAAATCATTACTTTCTTGAATATATTTAACTTCTTCCTGTATTGGCGTGGGGGACTTATTTGAGACGTACATATCTACCGCTCTCTTGTATGTACAATTAAAATCCGCCATTAATTGTCTTAATGCTTTTTCTTTAACATACACGGGGCAAGACCGATCCAACGACATGTGCTCTCCGGCACAATTTGTACATTTAAATGATTTGCGTTCACAGTTAACGTGATTTTCTGTACACTTCGGACATACTATTTTAGACGATGGACAAAATTTTGCTGTATGTCCCAATTTCCAGCAACGCGAACATTGGGATACAGGAAAAATATAAGGTTCCACTTTAATTTGTAAGTTATCTACAAAAATGTATGCTGGTAAAAAGGATCCCCTGAAAGATAACCGGACCGATTCACTGTCGGACCAGCCTTCTTTATCTGTATTTCGCCGCATCAAACGCTTCACCGCTATTAGTTTGGCAGGATTAGGGCACACAATATTTTGAAAAATCTCCTCTTCCCCGATTTCTAACTCTATGTTTTTTATAACTCCATAAGATATGTATTTTTCCATGGCTCGTTGAATCTTCCAACCTTTATCGATAAAAATTTGACACATTTCCAATCTGCTTGCACTTACTTCATTTGTCATATCTACTCTCACTTTGTACGGACTCAAATATTTCACTCTTGTTATGTCAGTTATATTACATTCCTTAAACAACCTTGCCAACGCAAACTGTTTAGGTAATTTATCTTTATTATAAATATACAGTTGTAAGTTCTCATCATTTTCTTTTAACTTTTTCTCTTTTCTTTTAATAAGTGTCCAGTCACCGTCTTCTTCTTCATTCTCTCTTAATCTTTTTGTAGGTTTGAGATATATGTTTTCATTATTATTAGCTATTTGTGTAAGTTCAGGCTAGCATATTAATTCTACTTACTGTTTCTTCTGCAAAAGGAAAGACACCAACATTATTGAATAAGATCTTATTTATCCTTATTAGTGTAATAAAACTCCCACTGGTAGTACGCGGTTGATATTTCGACAATTCTTCTGCAATCTTTCATCATACGACTTTTCTTTATCGAACCCTCAGATTAAAACTACAGCACTTCTCAACCCGTCTCAACCGTCTACTACAACACTACAAGTTCAAAATTACCGTTTCGCAATAACAACAAACAACTCACACAATGGTCGTATATCTAAAACTACACATAGTTCGTTCTATGCTATCACAAAGAGCGGTTTCATAAATTGCGTTCACAGACGTACGTTTTTATTCCGCACAGTGGCTAGGGTTACATCCGTCAGGATTTCCCGGAGCGATCAGCCGCATCAGTCGTGAACGTGAGTCGCACGTAAGGCGTGACGGTATTTATTTTAATGTACACTCTTGCACCTAAGTTAACAGTGCCAAGGGAAGTTTTACTAGGATTTAGAGCTATTTGTAACTTTTAGCAGAATTTTAGTGTTGAAATAGTGTTTGCCAAAAAATATACGGGCTTCTTAATCGAATTCCCATATTACATAGACTGTTATTCTTTGTAATTTGGGAATTCGATTACGAGGCCCGTATATTTTTTGTATTTTAGTGAAGGAAAATTCGACTGCGGACAGGATTCGAACCTGCATCTTCTAGTTAGCTATACCAGACGCCACAAAGCCACCGCGATATGGAATACAATATGGCCAGTTTCATGTGAAACCCTTTTTCGCTTTAACCATAGATAGGATAAAGAGAAAACTATGTAACTCAAAATGTTTTTTACTAAGCTAAACGGCAATTAAAACTAGTTTCATAATATAAAACCTTAGACGCCTTGCTTACAAAAATATTATATGTTTTGATTGATCACCCAGTCCCGCGTATCGTAAAATTTATATGGAATCTGTTCTAAAACAGTGTAAGCTAAACATTTAATTCGCTGGTAACCCTACCCCGCTGCCAGGTTTACGTTAGTCGCGTATCTGGATGCACCACATCGATCACGGAGCCTGGCACGTGCTTCGCATTCGATATTCGTTTGGGAGCACATTTTAAACTTGCCATTTGATAAAGTAAAGCAACAATGTGGCTCGCATATGTATGGAAATATACTTTTCAGGTGCTTGAAATGTATTTCCTGTAGGAATCACGCATATTATCACAACAGCAGTTGACCATCTATACTTATATTATAAAGCTGAAGAGTTTGTTTGATTGCTTGAACGCGCTAATCTTAGGAACTACGGGTTCGATTTGAAAAATACTTTCAGTGTTAGATAGCCCATTTATCGAGGAAAGCTATAGGCTATATGTCATCACGCTAAGACCAATAGGAGCGGAGCATAAATGAAAAATGTCGCAAGAACGGGAAAAATTTAAATGCAGAAAAGCCGAGAAACCACGCGGGCGGGAAGCCAGTAACTATATAAACTTGGAGTTATGTCGCCACTTCAGATGACATAGGTAACCATTTTTCATTATAAAAAAATACATTTTTGACAACCTTTTCTTGACTCTACACGATGACTATGCAAGGCATGCTGGTACTCAGCTCATATTAAAATGCAACTAGGTATAATATGCATGCACTATGATGCAGTAATAATGGGTTGACAACCTTTCCCATAGTAACAATTTTAATTTTATTTTGAACGTACAGGTTGGATAGGTGTTGAAATTATCTTAGGTAATATTCTGATCACCAACATCAATTATAATTGAACTAAGAATGCAAGCAAAGCAAAGCAATCCTATGAAACGATCAAAAATAAATGTAAAATGAAATGAAAATGGCGGACGATTAGATAAACTACTAAAATATGTTATTCAATACTGATAAAAATGGCTTTTTCGTGTCGAACTTATCTGTTGACATAAGCTACGCCAACTGCCATTTACAGGTGAATTGGGAACAAGAACTTGTAAGTATTAGCGTTATATCAAATGGACTCACGCTGGGCGAAAGTGGGGGGTTAAATTAAGAAAGAAACTAGATTTATTCGTGAATGACACCTGAGTACCTACAGAAAAGAGAATAATTAAAACTACTTATTATGCAGAGCTTTAAAAAAAGTCTCCAAAAAGGTCAGGTGCGTAGTACTCGCAACCGGCGCGTGTGTATAAAAAGATGTATTGTGGAAGAAGCGAAAGAGATAAGCAAGAGTCGTAGCAAGTGGCGGTCCATAGTTTCTGCCTACCCCTGCGGGAAAAAGGCGTGAGTGTATGTATGTTAAAACCGGCCAAGTGCGAGTCGGACTCGCGCACGGAGGGTTCCGTATCATTACGATTTATGACGTATTAAAAAAAAACTATTTACTAGATCTCGTCCAAACCAATTTTCGGTGGGAGTTTACATGGTAATCTACATCATATATTTTTTTTAGTTTTATCGTCCTCTTATTTTAGAAGTTACAGGGGGGGGACACACATTTTACCACTTTGGAAGTGTCTCTCGCGCAAAATATTCAGTTTATGACGTATTAAAAAAAAACTATTTACTAGATCTCGTTCAAATCAATTTTCGGTGGAAGTTTACATGGTAATGTACTTACATCATATATTTTTTTTAGATTTATCGTTCTCTTATTTTAGAAGTTACAGGGGGGGGACACACATTTTACCACTTTGGAAGTGTTTCTCGCGCAAACTATTCAGTTTAGAAAAAAATGATATAAGAAACCTCAATATCATTTTTGAAGACCTATCCATAGATACCCCAAACGTATGGGTTTGATGAAAAAAAATATTTGAGTTTCAGTTCCAAGTATGGGGAACCCCCAAAATTAATTGTTTTTTTTTCTATTTTTGTGTGAAAATCTTAATGCGGTTCATAGAATACATCTGCTTACCAAGTTTCAACAGCATAGTTCTTATAGTTTCGGAAAATAAAGGCTGTGACACGATCGGACAGACAGACAGACGGACATGACGAATCTATAAGGGTTCCGTTTTTTGCCATTTGGCTACGGAACCCTAAAAAGTGTTGACTTTTTAGGGTAAATATTTTCCGTCTCAAACTGTCTAAGCCTTTTATTTTAATTATAGCATTGATGGCTTGATTGCATTGTAGAATAATCAAAAGCCAAATAAACTAAAATACGTCCACGGCGTTAAAATAAATAAGCTTTAAATATCGTCCACACCACGTGTGTGTAAAAAGTATTTAACAAATAGGTACATTTTATTAAATCACAAATGAAATGCCAGCCATTCCAAATTAATCCACCTCAAAAATCGATTAAATCAAAGTGAGCTAATTAACAGATGGGTAGGTTACTGTTAATCTCGATATTAACTCAGGGGTTAACAATGAGATTAGTTTCCAAGTTGAGTCAGCCGTAAATCCCAACTCAAACTGCTCGTAATTAATGTGTCACAAACACGTATTTTATTTGACCATGGACTTCGGCTTATAAATTAAAAAAGTTCAATAAAACCTGTCACGTTTTGATGTCGCTTGATATCAAGATTGACTGGTAACACAGCTATTAGTGTAGTTAACTTTCAAAAACCAACTGCGCGGCCAAATGTAGCTAATGCACAAACGTGTCGGTCGCGACTCGCGTGTAGCGTCGCGGCCGCGCGTCGTCACAAGGTCACTGAACGCGTCGCCCTACAAACCCTCTGGAGACAGCCACTCGGCGCAGCGGGCTTTGTGTACACGGTTAACAGAAATCCGCGTCCATTGTTTACGATGCAAGTGAAGTCTACAGTGCAAACGTACCCGATGGAACGGTCCGATGGTGTCGACTCGAACAATCCAGTCACTACAATCCGGTAGCCAGGTAGTAGGTACACAGAACAACACAAAGGGGACTACTTCTCCTTGTCCGGTGACAATAGCAACAATGGTGGCGAGCACGCCGCGAGAATCGAACGCGGCGGTGTCTGGTCGCGCGCAGCGGTTATCTGTCGGTGACAGCGCGCGCCGTCGCCTCCAGTAACAATAATGAGGCGGCTAATTATTATTATTACCGCTGAACGGACGCACTCGCGCTGGCTGCCTATACGTAGGTGGCGTAATCGCTGAATTCCATATAATCGAGGCGCGCGCACTCACACAAGCGCGCGTCCCCGCCGCACGGTGGGCTGAAAATCGGCTTTCATAGACATAGCGATTTCAATTTGCAAGTGCCGGATTTTTTGCCGGATATCGCTTCTATTAGTTATTACTATATTCAAAAATGACACCAGAGTTAATTCTGCACCAAAACGAAGGAATTATAATTTTTTTAAGAAAAAATTGTATGGAGCTGGTATTAAAAAGTTAATTATCTCGTAAACAGCAAGGAAAACCGTAATATCCTTACAGGTGGTTATAGTACTAATTATTTATGATTTTTTGACATATGTCATATAACGGTTATCGCTGCTAATTTTTTTTTAAAAATCGTCAAAATATTTTTATTTATTTTTACATATGAAACGGTTCCTTTTAGTGACTTAATTAAGAACATTGTTAATTATGAAGAATGTTATTTACCCAAATATTAAAAATATATAAAACAAGAAAAATATTTTAAAAAATAGCAAAAATAGAAAAAAAAAAACAAATATTATACATTTTCCTTATCACTGTCGTTCTCGGACTCCAATTCTGAGTCAGAATCTAGATTGGATATATCTAAAAACTCGAACTCAAAGTGAGTTCGAGTTTTCAGTTCGACCTGAAACTGAATTTTTGCGAGAGTTTCAGCAAAAAAGCTCTGCTTTCTCTTGGCATCTCGCTTAGGCCTTTGTGCACTTAGGAAAGGATCCGAAGAAACAACAAGCATATTTAAGATATCTTGATTAGAATCTTGCCTACTTCTTTTCCGCAAATGATATTCCCGGAACCTCCTAAAATCTCTGTTTCGAGACTCTGAGGCTTCTTCCAAGAGAGTCCGAAATTGCACAATATAAGTTTTCTCGATTATATCAGCCTCGTGTATTAATAATTTATGTACGGTTGACGACATGTAGTACCAGTCATACAATTCCACATACTTTTCTGCTGTTTTGCGGGCAAAATCTTTAAATTTTATTCTCGCCTATCAATCTCGATCTTCTCGCCAAATGTTATCGCTTGCAAATATTTTAATAAGATCTTCGTCCAACCCGGTAATAGCTGCAGTTTTATTGGGATACTCGAAAAACTTTCTAGCGGTATTCACGCCATTGGTAGTTCCCGAGCCTTGTTTCACAACATCAATCACCAGATTGAGCTGAACTTGAATTTATTTTGAATACATTTTTTATTTCATTACTTCTCGCTGCTCACCGTTTGAAGTCGAGCCTATACGCAATATGTAACAGACATTCCATACAATTTATACGTGCGTGTAGGGATGATAAGCCAAATTTGTATATGTCAGCACACACAGTCTTTGATGTTACAACATCTAAGCGGTTCATTCCCGTAGGTTTTGCTAAGCACAGGTAGCACGATGGATTTGATCTGGCATCAGAAA
Source organism: Subacronicta megacephala (assembly GCA_958496365.1). NCBI lineage: Eukaryota > Metazoa > Arthropoda > Insecta > Lepidoptera > Noctuidae > Subacronicta > Subacronicta megacephala. The sequence continues at coordinate 2,127,970 of OY292535.1, forward strand.
GGTACGTGCAGACTTTGGTGTCGATCACTGTCATAATTAGTTGATGAGTCACCATGTTATTATTATGTACTGCACTCTGTGGGGATAAAGGCCCGAATTTCATCATCCATTTGTTTTTTGAGACCGATGACAACTGCTTCGCTCTCCTTTACAAAAGTTAACTGAACTGGGCGTCAATACAAAGTTGAGCATGGTTTTCGGTTCATACAGTATTATCTCCATCTGTCAGTTTTAGTGGCACCAAGGAGGTCATGAAAATGCTTGCATCATCTTGCTCACCCTCCATTTTCTGCTTGTATCGGCTTTGGTTGGAAGCACCATCAAATCCCCACTTGGATATACGCTTTAGCTGCTTATTTTGCACATCGGCATTGTCAGAAAGACTTTGAAGGATCCTCGTCACCGTGATGTCAAGTAAAGCTTAAAGTGTAATCCTAGCCGAGGAATCCGTAACTGACACTGAATGCTTTGGGGGGTAGCAATCAAGCTTAGTTTGTTGCACTTTATAGTAGGATGGATCCATAGCACCTTCCCGAATGGCAGCCTCTCGCAAAGTAATATATTGCCACTTTGACAGTTTTAGTGAAAGGAGCAATCCAGCGCTTTCTCTGCTCTAAATATGACTGTTTTTACTGATGTCTTAAGCGTTTCTTTAATTTTAATAACTGCTTCAGGCTTTTTCAACATGTATTCGATCACAGATGCCATATCCTCATGCCCTTCTTTTAAACGCGCTGTAGCTGCATATGCCAATTCACTGGAGTCTTCGCCTGTATGATCATCAGATCTTCTCTTTTTCTGTTTACTTTCCAAATCTTCGAATGGTTTTCGAGACCTTTTTGTCATTGTTCCAACGGATGATGATGGCTTTAATTGAAAGTCTGATTGTGCTCTTGGTATCTCATCAACAATTCATTCTAGATTAACTAAAGTTTGCACACAACTTGGCCAATTAATATTTGCTTGCAGCCAATTTCCGTACAGTCTTCTGAAGTTATCAAGGAATCGGTTAGATTTCATCCACCTCTGTAAAGCAGAAAGGCTCACTTCATGATTAAATGAAGTACTCTCACTTTTTAGAAGACAAACAAATCTAAACTGGTGATTAAACTTTCCATTTTAAGATTTTATAGTCACAGAGCAAAAAAATTGTGTTAGCAGTTGCACAGATGTGATCAATCTAAATTATTAATTAAAATTTTAGCCCTTTTATTGCAAAACGTCGATAATTAGTTAACTACCCTCATTAGAGTTTTGAAAGATGAGCTAATAAAACATTATAATCGTCAAAAAAAAACTTAGAACTCTTAACACAACTAATCAACAAATTAGCTTACTTATCAGAAATCATTAACAATCATTTAATCACCTTTTCAGACTTCAGACAGTTACAAACAATACCACTTACTTGGTACCAAAATACCAAATAAACATATGTTTTTACAAATTTTAAAACTCATTTTGTATTGATACATAGGTATCTAGCTCAAACATAGTTGTGTAAGTGTGGATGTACGCTAAACCTCTGACTAATCCTTCGGGAATATAAGGATGATGCTATTTTATGTTACGTGTTATTAAAAGTCTGTGTTCCTCAACTTAAACACTAAAAGGAACCGTTTCATATGTAAAAATAAATAAAAATATTTTAACGATTTTTAAAAAAAAATTAGCAGCGATAACCGTTATATGACATATGTCAAAAAATCATAAATAATTAGTACTATAACCACCTGTAAGGATATTACGGTTTTCCTTGCTGTTTACGAGATAATTAACTTTTTAATACCAGCTCCATACAAATTTTTCTTAAAAAAAATATAATTCCTTCGTTTTGGTGCAGAATTAACTCTGGTGTCATTTTTGAATATAGTAATAACTAATAGAAGCGATATCCGGCAAAAAATCCGGCACTTGCAAATTGAAATCGCTATGTCTATGAAAGCCGATTTTCAGCCCACCGTGCGCCGCGCCACGTGTGGTGACGTCGTCGACTAGGCGCAGGTTCGTGTATATGTATACAGAGCGCATTGGCGGGTATGCGCGCGTATCGATCTCGCGATAAATTCGATACGGTGAGCGGTGAATGCACCGGCCGGCTGGCAACGGCGGTTGCCTTTCACGCTGGCGAAAACGCAATTTACGATCGGTACACGCCGCTGTGAGTCTCAACCGCCGAAACGTGTCGTGCTCAGTTCGACGGAGTCACTAGTTATGTACTATCGGGCGCGGGCGCAATGCCACGCGGACGCACGAACATTCTCGAACACCGAGATAACACGTGTATTTATTAATGGCGCGAATTGCGCAATAATGTAGTGATAAAGCAGAGTGCTCTCCTCGTGTCCGTAATACCTAATTGGAGGTGACATGAGGTCGCATGTCGACGGACTGTGTAGCATAGCGTTTCACGGGCACATAATCCAATTTGGCGTCGACCGCGCCATTTCTAATCGCCCTAATTGGGGAACGCCCCAGCTCCAATTACCACTATCGTTGCTTGTTTTGTCAGCCCACGCCACGCATAGTAGTAAAACATAATACACAATTAAAACGACAAGATAATCACACCACTTCTACGTAATTGACCAAAAGCAAATGACTCATGGAGTCGGCTACGGCTTACGCAAGAAAACAGCAACAAACAATTTAAAAACTCAAACGACCGGAAACTTCTCACTAGTTCTCGTTATAGAAGCGAAAATTGAACGACTTGTCTAAATTGGTTCTCGTCTGAGGACGCCGAGAGTGGCTGTCATCTCGTACGCAACATGAATAGGCAAACCATTAAACTGTAACGTGAGGAAACAACGTGATTCGCGACCCGCGTATCCCACGTACATAGCAATTTTTTTTTTTTATTTTTTTTTTTTTTTTTTATTAATTTGGCTCACCAACAATTGTTGACACACATTAAATTATATATATAAAACAACAACAAAATCTTAGTCTAGTGTCACAATCACTTACAGGTGGGCACCTCATGCACTTAAATTAGGAGTAAAAACTAAGAATGAAAAAGTAAATCAAAAACATCTTAAAAAGCAGCTTAACATTACAGGAAAATACTATTATTACAGAAAGATATAAGTGCAAATTCATTATTCATTACAAATTAAAACATTGAAATTAAATCTTAAAATTATCAGAGAGTATTTTGTGGAGCTTGCTAAGTGAATCAGCATGAATGTCAACAAGATCACTGCAGCCATTCAAGAGCTTACATATCCGTGAGATGGGTGAATTGGCGCCTAGAACTGTTCGGCGTAGTGGGGGATATAGTGGAGTAATTGGAGAACGAGGATATCTGGCAGGCACTCGGAATTTAATTGTATTTGTTAAAGTAGAACAATCGATTTCATTTTTCAGGATTTTGATAAGGAATAGGCAATCAATTATGTTCCTGCGCTTTTCTAATGAAACCATCTTGAAATGCGATAGTCTAGTTGCATATGATGGTTTCTTTTTAGCTATTCCCGAGGAGTACGCCAGATGCCAGAGAAACCTTTTCTGAATCTTTTCTAGTCTTAATTTATGAGTAGCGTAGTGTGGCCTCCAGACAGGACTGCAATATTCCAAGATCGAACGTACAAGGCAATTATATAACAAGATTTTAGTTTTGGGTTGCCGAAAACCTGCTACACTTCTAATTACGAAACCCATCATTCTAGACGATTTTTTAATGACATTCTCTATATGCGGAACAAACGTGAGTTTTGCATCAAACAATACCCCAAGGTCTCTGATTAAGTCCGTCTCTTGGATGGTATCATCTTTAACGTGATATACTGAGGTTACTAGTTGTTTTTTTCTGGAAAACTTAATATGATGGCATTTTTCTGTGTTCAAATTCATGTCATTATCAGCGCACCACTCGACTAGATTATCCAAATCCTTCTGTAGTAATTCTACGTCTTCGTTTGTTTCAATAATTTTACAGAATTTTAGGTCGTCAGCATACATGAAGCATTCTGACGAGCGGAGACTAAGAGTGATATCATTGACGAAGACATTAAAAAGGACAGGGCCGATATGCGAGCCTTGTGGGACACCAGAGGTGGCCTTGTAGATGTCTGATATAAATCCATTAAAAGCAACAAAGAACAAACGATTTTCTAAGTATGATTTTAGCCATAGTAATAGGTTACCCGTGAATCCATAAGCCAACAATTTCCGTATGAGAATACTGTGAGAAACACGGTCAAAGGCTTTGCTAAAATCGGTGTAAATAACATCTACCTGCTTTCCACAGTCAATAGCGCCCATCAACATTTCAGTGAAAGCTACCAGATTCGAACAGGTGGATCTGGAAGCTACAAAACCATGCTGGGATTCACACAAGTAGGGTTTTAAGTGTGATTGTATATACGGGCATATTAATGACTCGAAGACTTTAGCGATAGTTGATAATATAGAGATAGGCCTGTAATTAGTCACATTATCGATGTCGCTACATTTGTGTATAGGTACAATCTTGGCTTTTTTCCAGGTTTCAGGGAAAGTCCCAGTGTTGAGAGATTTATTGTATATAAGTAAAAGTGGCGATGCTAAAGAGGCGGCGCACTTAGACACGAAAATAGGTGGTATCCCATCAGGGCCAGCTCCTTTCCGGCAATCTAGAGTTTTAAGTTTTCTAAATAAACTATCATAGTCAATAGTAGGTGTTCTCAGGCACTGACTATTGATATTCATGTATTCAAGGTTATCTGAAATAGGATCATGATGCGTCGAGTTTGGGTTAATGAAAATAGAAGAAAACTGCCTAGCGAACATTTCGCAAATATTATAACCATCCGAAGTTACTGCAGTACCGTCAGTCATCTTAGCCGGAAAAGAACTTGAACCATCTCGCCTATCCTTAATATACGTCCAGAAATGTTTTGGGTTTTGAGATATTTCTTTCTCCAAATTAGCAATATACCTATTATAAGCAAGAGTGGCCAAGTGTGAACACCGCTTACTAATTAACCTTAGTTCTATTTCATCCCTAGGGTTTTGGTACATTTTATGACGCCTTCTTAGTTTTTCCTTTTCTTTTAACGATTTTATTAATGTTTTGTCAAACCAAGGAGGATATTTATATTGCTTTTTTCTAGTCACAGGTACGTGTGTTTTAATAATATGACGGATCTTATCATAAAAAATTGCAAGCATTTCATTGACATTCATTTTATCGTCTAGTATGAGGTGCCAGTTAACTTCATTAATTTTTCTGCACAATAACTCATAATCTGCTTTGAAAAAATTCGGCCTAATGTTATTAGGATTATAGTGGAGCCTGGGAACAGCTTTTCCGTTAAGGTTTATTTCAAGCGGAGGGTGCAAACGATCGACTGTGACTAAAGGATTTTTTGCGGCACACACGTTACCCGTAGGTAAGTTGGTTAGTATAAGATCTAATAATCGTCGGCTGTTATTGCATATGTTATTAAGCTGTGTGAATCCGTTAACGTGAGTGAAATCCACCAACAGTTGACTGATGCCAGGTGGCGTGTAGGTAATAGTTGAGTCACTTACCAAGCTCCACTCTATATTACTTAAATTAAAATCACCCACCATACATGTGTGCAAGTTAAGTGATTGCTCGAAAACCTTGTTACAACAATCCAAGAAGTACTCTAAAGTAGCACGCAGTACAGGCGGAGGCAAGTACACTGCGCACAAAGCGATTTGACGTATCGATTTCGTCATAGGGACATCAATTATAACCCACAGGTCCTCGCATTTACTTTCCCAACGAGCAATGCGTTTTGATGGTATTTCCTTCAAAACGGCTATAAGGACTCCTCCTCCATCCTTTCTTGTCTCCCTATCTCGCCTATAAACTACATATCGGCTGTCAAATAGTTCGGTGCTCAAGACAGAATTATTTAACCAGGTTTCGGTTAAAATGACAATGTCATAGTTTTCACACATTAATTGACGGTAGAAAACGTGTGTTTTCGTGCGTAGACCTCGTGTGTTTTGGTAGTATATTTTTAACATCGTGAATTTTATTTATAAACATTCCAAAAAATAACGTTACTAAATGCGAGTGATTACACTAATCGCTTTAATGTGTCCATATTTCTAACCCAGATATGGTCGGATTCCGGCGCCTTCCGTACAAATATTCTTCCACCACGGATCCACACATATTGGTACCCGATTTCCTTAGCCTTGATTCTGGACGCAGCATGTAAGGCTTTGTTAGTGGCTGAAAGATGTTCCGTAATAAAAATGGGAGATTTAGGTCCAGCGTAGCCAAGATGTGTACTGTTTAATTTGTTATTCGGGTTCGATTTGTTATAATTATATGTAGCTGCAAGAAGTTCATCACGACAGCGAGGAGAGGCAAGCTGTACAACCACTGAACGTGGACGCGTGTTGTTTTGATTGAGCTTGGCGACCCGGGTGCAAAGCATAATATCCTTATCGCCAATGGCGTATCCAACAACTTTCGAGAGATCAGTCACAGTTTGGATTAGATTTTCGTGTTTTTTTTCTGGCAGGCATTGTATTTCGACATTACTGGAGCGTGCTTGTTGTTCTAGTTGGTTTAGTCGTACACTTAGGGTGTTGATGGTATTTTTCATGTCCATATTCTCCTTTTGTAAAACTTTCATAAACTCCTTGGAAGCAGCGTGTTCCTTGAGGAGATCCTCATATTGGCTATTCATATACATCATTGAGTCGTTCATTACTTCCATTTTTTCTTTTATAGGCGTTAGCTCTTTGTTCAAAATGTCGTTCATATTGGTACTGAATTTTGATAACATTTCCGCAAGCTCGTCTTTCATAACGTCTTTAATTATTTGGCGAACATCTTCCTGAGATAATTTTAATACAGGTGGGGCCTGTGGTGGAGAAGAAAGTGCCTGTCTTTTGTTTCCCCTGGTAGTTGATATATTACGTAAAGGAGTGCTGTCCGATCTACTTAGTTTAGGAGCGCAGTTTATGCACTCTGGACACAGCCAATCAGTAGGCACTTCGCTATTTTGGTCAAGACATAGACAGGTGAAGTGATATGTTTTAGAGCATTTATTGCATTTAACATGTTTCTCATCCTCAAAGGGCTTGTCACAACACCCCCATACAGATCCAGTTGAAGTACCGGCCATTACGACATTAATAACGTACTTTCAAGCGTCTTTTAACTATTGTACAATTTAAATAGCAAGGCGAAGAATATGTAGGTAGATATTCAACTTTACAAAATTTGAGTTCAAACCTGCAGCGACGATATGCAGCGAGCTATGCGGACAATGCGCGCCGATGAAAGGAAGGTCGTAAGTGCGCGCTATATGGCGTACTTACGCGTTTTTATCAACAAGTTGGCTTTTACAAATCTTTGCTGTCTGTAGATTCTTATGATGTTAATCTGCTGATTTTTGTTCAATTTAATAACTGCACTGATAGTTTCACTTATGCAATTGATCACTCACAATGTATTATTTTAATTAAAAACGGGATGTTACGGTAAAACTACTTAAAACCTTTAATAACGAATTAAATACGGAGCGCACTTCGTTAGCTTTTACTCTTTTTGGGGTATCATTCAGCAATCGAGTCATTTCGGCAATGCCGAAACAACGATGCATATACACGAAAATCTAAAAAGCGGAATGACGTAGCACTTACAAAATACATACGGAATCAGAAGCGTCCAAAATTTAATTGGCATCATTTTTTGCAACTTAGGTAACGGCCTGTAACTAGCACGGAAATCGTAGTGGCCGGTCAGATATGACAAAGAGTCTGGCTGTATCAAGCCCAGCGGCACAAAAACGTCAACGTCAACAAAACAAACCGTCCGTCGAACGCGAGCACTCGGTGCAAAAAGTGAATAATGGCGAACGTCGGTGAGCGACGTCGCACAATTGCGCTATTTCGAGATGTTTTCCTCTTAGCAATAATAGCTACGGTTACAAATAATAATATGAGCGAACCGAGCGTTCTGTACAAACAACTACATATACAAGCAGTGTGATCTCCGTTGTGATAAAATTTATAGAAGGACCTGACACGTGGCACTTCGAGCGCGCAAGGTGAACGACTCGCCATATTCACGCGGCGGAAAAGCAAACAAAAAGCTTCAGCGAAACATGTAAACATATTATTAAAGGCGAAGGTATAACGAAAATTAGAGCGGCATTAGCGACAACTCCAAGTGACATTAAAGGGGTTTCTGTTATTACCGCACGCGACAATGTTAGCGACTCGATGGTCCAACTTAGAGAGTTGGAAAGCGCGGAAGATTACATAATACACCCCGACTTCGGAACGCGAGTTAACGCGAACTTGTGTTTTATGTGCACACATGCATACTGTTTGATATACGTAGTGTTATGAGAACTGTTCTAAACTAGTGGCTGGGGGAGGGGCTCAAGTTGGTGCGTCAACTTTCCGGGAGCAATTCGCCCGAGTGTGCACTAAAATATAGTTCAAAGTAAGTTGGAGCGAGCGGAACAGAGATGCAACCAGCAGCTGTGCGGGACTAGCCATGAAACTTGTATTAATCCTACAACTTTATATCTCGACTTGAGTCTTAGAAAATTAATTGAAAAGACTTTTAACAAAAACAACAAACATACTTAGTAATTTATCTAGTAACTTTAATGTTAATTTGTTATTTTGGTAGGAGCCTCATGATAAAAATTAAAATTAAAATTATTTACCGCGATAAGTACGTACTGTATTTTTTTAATGTGTTCCATGAGCCCTTTTGAGTTCCACTGCCCAGCAGTGGAACTCAAAAGGGGCTTGGACCACTCAAAGGACAATTATGAAATCTAAGTATCTTATAGAAATCTTCAGACTTACTGATCATACAAACATTACTAACTAGTGCATTTCTGTTAAACCCATAATTGCATAACTTGTGATATTAAACAAGTCATTATACAAAGTGCAATCTTGCTAGTTACTACGTAAACTAAGAAACTACATGAAACAGGTTAAATTACACACGGTACGAACTAAGACCTGTGTGGAGCGCAATCATACAAATTACAGTGGAATGAATGGGTTTGTGTGAAATTTTATACTGAAAATTGAGATGATGTATTGTTTTTTGTATACCTATACTGTTTCAAAAGAAAATAAGTAAATGTTGCAGACAGCAAATAAAACGTCTGCAATATCGATACGTCTGATGCATTAAAATCACAATAAAGTTATACAAATAAAAGCGAGAACTTCTAAAATGTTTTGTATGAAGACAAGATGAACTTTAAACCCATCTCCATTGAATTTCAAATAGCATGATATTAATCTTATAATACATTGGATATTCGTGGTTTGACTGATGAACTAACAATGCAGACATCATCAGATAAAATCACAATAGTCATTAAAGATTAATTGACAAAAAACAAATGAAGCTCTGAAATCTTTAAAAACTTCTTACTATTGTATGAAATATTGAAACTTACAAGATAATCTAGATTTTACATGAGCATTTTTTTTCGCTGTTATCGTCCCACTGCTGGGCAAAAGCATCTTCAATTTCTTTCACGTATTCATTCCCTGCGCCACCTTGAACCAGATAGCCAAACGAATAAGATTCTTTTAAATGAATTTAAAAATTAATATTTTTTTTTTATTCAGGAAACAAACAGATACATTATAAAGAAAAAAGACATACAAGGTAAACCATACATAATCCAAAACAGTTTCCACATTAATACCATACATTTGCGCCAAACTGGAGTTAAACAATAACGAGTTAATGGAGTTAAGCAATAATGGAGTTATACAATATTGTCTTATGTGTATAATAACTACGGTGTATAATAAAATAGATTCATCTAATACGTAATCTTTGAAATCATCTATAGCAAACAACATGTCAAAAGCAATCATGTGGCTACAGAAAAAAGTTCTTATTACCTGATACGGTTGTAATATCGCAGTCTACAACCGCGTATACTTTCATTAAAGTGTCCATAGCCCCAAACCGCATCTGATTACATTTAAAAAAAAAAAAAACTCTAAAAGCAAGTCACTCTAAGAAGAAAGAACGGCCGCGTGGCGATGAGGCGTGCAAATAAAACTAAACTACACCATTTAAAAAAACGGTTTCATTACTTTAAAAGGCCAAAATGACTCACTCTTTTAAAGTGACAGGCGGGGTCTGTCATTTGAATTAGTAAGGAGTTCTTGTTGCCCGATATTTTTATCTCATTTGATGTCTTTTAATCATTAAGATAAGAATAACGGGAGCAGTTTTTATAGTGTTATACTCTCGCGTGTGAAGTGATAGCATGATCACGCTTGGCGTTCACGGTGATCCAATTTCAAATTCTGAGTGGGCACCATTAGATTTTTTTTAAGAATTTCGTTAAAGGCGTTTTCGTCTAGACTGAAGAATTCGGAATAATTGAAGGAGTTCTCACTAACAAGCGGAACCTATTTTGTTCAACGCTGTCATGCATGATTCTAAGTCTTAGTATAGTTCATCTGCAAGCTAGGTCCATTTGAAAATCAGCATTGTGTTGAGTACTATAATGTTATGCTGAAGTGGTAGCTTCTCAGCTTATATTCATGCAAGCTTAATTTGTACTTCGGATAATATTTCTATCTCCGTTTTAGCAAAAGGTCAGCAGGTTGTTAACGATGAATGACTGCTCATCGTGCGCCTGATGACATTATTGAAGCACTCCAATGCAAGGTCAAGGATTCTATCACCCAGCAAACCAACACTCGATATAAATTTGTAGTTCAAAAGCATTGTAGTATTACGCAAAAATAGTACCTTACTATTACTATCAAATCGATTAGTAGAGTAACTATTACGCTAGATTTATAGTTAACTGAGTCTATATTTAGCCAAACACAAAATAAATATGGAGAGTAAACATCTAACAAGCGCCCGACTCCGTCAACCTACTTAGAAAAATACGTAATTCTAGACACGTAAATAAGTGAATCACTTACAATATTAGCATATCTCTCATATATAATGCTTATTAAACTAGCTGTTGCCGCGACTTCACTCGCAACCCAAGGGACTTTTTGAGACAAAACAATCGACATAGGATAGTGTCGATGCTTTCTATCTCCTTGCAAGTTTTTATCGAAATCTGTTAAAGGGTTTAGGCGTGAAAAGATAACAGACGAACGGACAAATACAGTTAGTTTTTTTTTTTACTGCGTGGGGTCCGTGGGGGGACTATTAATAGAGGTATAGGAAAATTGGTTCGATAACAAAAGACACGTGTACAGAAAACAGTTTGAAAGTCATGAAGAAATCCTATTTGTGGTGTCTTTAAACTCATTAAAGTTTAGTTGCTTCGTCTCTAAAAGGCTAATTTACGTACTTAACCTTAACAGTATCATTGTGTGTTTAATAATAACGTAGTACCTATTATGTAAATGTTGGTGAGCATTTAAAATACAAAAAAATATACTGAGTAGTTACTTGATAAATAACTTTTCTCAAAGTACTTCTTCGTCCGTAACGTCGCTCAATTTTAAGTGAGATAGCGAGCAAACGCGTCGAACCAATATAAAAAAAAAAGAATGACGAATGGAATCGAAAACTCTATTTAGTTACACCTACATTAATACAACTTGTCATACACACGCGCCGATTGCGAGTACTACACACTTGACCTTTGTGAAGGAAGAAGCATTGAATAACCGCAGCAGTTTCTGCCTACCCTTATAGGAAAATGGCCTAAGTATGAAGCTAAACCTACCTTACAGCAAATCAATAACCGTCAAACACCACTGATATAGATTTTCACCTCACCTGTAACAAAACAAAACATCCTACTTCCTACTAATATTATAAATGTGAAAGTTTGTGAGGATGGATGGATGGATGGATGGATGGATGGATGGATGTTTGTTACTCCTTCACGCAAAAACTACTGAACGGATTTTGACGAAACTTTACAGTAATATAGCTTATACATCAGAATAACACATAGGCTACAATCTATAAAGATTTTGTGTAATTTTGGCCATAATTTTACGATAACTATCAAGTAAATCGGAAAAAATCCTACCCTCTGAGAGCTATTTTGGCGTGCGCTGTCTAAACCGTTGAAGTTAAATGAAGATAATGTATCGTGGGATTGTTTGCCAAAAACAGTTCTAAATAAAAGTCAGCGATAGCATATATCTATCTTTTATGTGGAAGCCAATATATCACAAATTATAAGCCATAAATTACATTTAAATTTGATACTTTTTTACAATGCTAATTTTAGAATATTTAGCAAATTTTTATGAAAACTGATACTTTTAATGCATTCAGTATTTAATGAAGACCAACTTTGTCTTTTACACTAAGTAATTTAGACGAATAGTTTAAGAAATATATCACGATAAGATTGACTTGAGTGGAGCGTCATTAAGCGCCTGCGTTAGTCGGCGGCGCGCAGAGCGGGGGTGGAGGGGCGGTCTAAGCAATGCGCCATCACCAAGTGCGCGACCCGAACGCGGGCAGACGCGTGAGGGCAGACGTCATTGACGGTTGTGTTCATTTTAATTTTTTTCTTTATGCCGAATTCAATAAAATACAAAGCGATTTATTACTACGTACATTAGGTATAATTATTATTTTAAGTTAGTATATTTTAAGTAGAAAAATAAATTCGTTTTTATTTTTATTACAGTTAAGTTTATTAGAATTGTATTATTTTGTTTATAGGACTATAGGATTTTATTTCGGTATAGGTTGTATTAAGTAAAGCGAGAGAAGATTCATTTTTGTTTTCATAAGGTTATTACAGAAATTACTTTACCATCGAAAATAATATTGTAACATTTGTAATTCTGTTTGAGTAAGGTATTTGGTAGTTAGTTTAGGTTCACGATTAGTTTTAGGTATAGGTATTAAGTTTTTCTCTTAACTAGCTATTTAAGTTTGTATATTACTACTGATTTTGTATTTTCTTTAATAATAGGTACTTACAATAATGACGCGAAAGCGTAAGTCTAATATTTCACAAAACTCTAATAAAGCGCGAGCTATGAAAATAGCTAGACATAATGAGACGTCTCAACAAGCCGAGCTGCGAAGGCTTCAGCAGGCGGTGCGTGAGGCGGCACACAGAGCTACTGAGACACCAGAACAGTCACAAGGTCGCCGTCAACAACACGCTGAGTATCAGGCATCTCAAAGGGCTGCTGAGACTCCAGAACAGTCCCAAGATCGGCTTCAACAGCACGCTGAGTATCTGGTGTCACAACGGGCTGCGGAGACACCAGAACATTCCCAAATTCGAAGGCAACAACATGCTGAGTATTTGGTGTCACAACGGGCTGCGGAGACACCAGAACAGTCCCAAATTCGAAGGCAACAACATGCTGAGTATTTGAAAGAAAAGAAAGAAAGAAAGAAAGAATTTTTTTATTTTTGGACTTAGACAGAGCATAGATCACAATAAAAAAAAAAAACAGATCTAAACAATCAAAATGTTAGCAGCCCTGCACAATGCCAAAAAAGGGCCCCTTTCTCAGCATAATGCTGTGACATTAAATGCCACAGCGCTGGTTTTCAGAAAGGGCCGTAGAGTGATGACACGGGCAGCCGCGAACACCATGCAGAATAAAATAAAAATAAAATAAAAAATAAAACAATTTGATAATATTAATCCTAAAATAAAAATAAAAATAAAATATATATTATGCAGTACATTGAAATTTAGCAATAGAAGGAAGAGATTAATGTATGCTTTCAAGCCTGTTACCTAATTAATTATTTATAAATCAGTCAGTCAGTCAGTCGTCGCTTCCACATCAGTTATAACAATTTACAAATGAAGGGAGCGAATGCGAACGCACCGCAATGTTGTTTGTCATTTGTCATGTCAAGTTCAAATCGAAGTACTGTCAGTGTCAGTATAAATAGAAATAATGTCGGAGGTACATTATATTATCTAAAAAAAGAGTGAAATATAATAAATAAGTAAATATTGTGTATAAAAATATGTGAATAGTGTAAATAGATATGTTGCTTATGTGTGTTGTTTAAAATAAATGTGATTAATGTGCTTATTTATGATGTTAGATTATCAGTAACCACCAGTTTGTGTACGAAACAAAATAGATAGCTTGAGCTATTTCTGCAGTTGGTCAGGTTAAGGAAACACCTGAAGCATGACGCATAAAAAAAATTCACTGCCATTTTACCGCTATCGTGCACACCTAAGGTAAGATTATGGAACCTCTTTCTGTACACGCAACAAGTGTTCTTTATAATGAGTCCTAAAGGAGTGAACAGTCTTCATAGCACGTAAAGGAGGTGGCAGGTCATTCCAGCAGTGACTAGCTGCGAACTTGAAACAACCTCGAAATGCCGCAGTTTTATGCCTGGGGGTTGTTAAGCGGTAGGCAGATGCCCTAGTATTTAATTTATTAAAATCTCGCGACCATGACAGTTTATGATAAAGATAGTCTGGCTTTTTAGTTAATATGATATCAAAAAGGAGGGTGGCAAGATGAAGTTTTCTACGTGCTGCCATCTTCATTAACCTTTAACCAGTGACGTGTAGCCTCACAGGCGTCGCGTGTTATACGAATTCTTAGAATTGACCACTTCCCCCCGCTTGCCGCGCCCCTGCGTCTTAGTAGCTTTTGTTTTACTGCTAAAACGACCGGGGAAGAAGGCGGACGTGTCATAGATTGTTTAAAACGTAAGTAATACTCATAAGAAAATCGGTCGTAGCCTGTCAGGCTACATGTCCCTAGTTCTCATATAAATAGTTTTTTGTCATTTTTATTATTTTTAGTGGAAAATGGCAAACAACGGTAGAAAACGTCAATCTCAGCCAACGAGTTCATCAAAGAATAAGATATTACGGACAGAGAGTCCATCGTTTGAAGAGGAGGTCAATCGAGGAGGCCCTCTTACTGGTTTCAGACCAATCTGATAGTGAAGGAAACATTGAAGAGTTTTTGGTTTCAGACCATGAATTTTTGCAGACAGAGAGATTACAGACAGAGGAGATTTTCTGAAGTCATTAGCCCGTTCGTTAGTGCTACCTCAAATGCAAAGACGTGTAGTTTGCAGTCAATTACCAAGGGAGTTACGGCTAGTGCTAAAGCAAGTTCCGGGTGACGACATGATCGAAGAAGACGTCCAAAATCCTGGAAATAGTCAGGGCAAGCGAAGGGCATGCAGTATTTGTCCACCTAAACTACATCGAATGTCAACATACACGTGTGTCGGGTGCGACAATCCCATATGTTTGAAATGTTCTCACCCCTTGTACAAAAATTGCCAATGATATTATGGCAAAATGTTGTAGTTGTCAGAATTTTTATTTTTTGTTTTCAGGAGTATCTTTTACGTTTTATTGTTTTATTATTATTTAGATTTTAAGTAAAAAGTCGTAATTATGTCAAATTATTGATTTTAAGTTTATTAAAATACCAAAAATGGATCTCTTGTCAATTAAGGATAAAAAGTGTATATTAGTGTTAAATGTGTTTTTCTCCTAAAGTAATTATAAAAAACAGTTTAATATGATTAATAATTGTTTTATTACATGCCAATAGTTAAATATCAATACAACTTTAAACTTTCCAAATGCATTTTATGACAAAATTTTACATTCAAAGTAGTAGCCTGTGAGGCGTCACGTCCCTTATAGTGATATGAATTTGTCACGTCAGCAGTTAAAGGTTAAATTACCCTTATTCAGAAATGGTGTAATGTGAGATCGTGGAGGCACATGAAAACAAAATCTTGCACAAGCATTTTGCACCCTTTGAATCAATTTTTCCGTCCTACCAAGAATGCAGGTCCCATAAACAGTGTCAGCGTAATTCAGCCTGGATAAGACAAGCGACTCACATAGCATGACACGCATATCCACACTAATGTAGGGACGGATACGGTAGAGTAACTTGAGACGGTAAAATGAGTTGCGCACAGCTTCCAATATGTGCGTTTCAAAATGTAGCTGCCCATCAAAAACAACTCCAAGATTGCGAGCTTCTTTTACTTGCTCAATAGGACAGTTATTAATCTTCAGTTCCAATTTAAAAGAGAGTATTTTATTAATTGCATCCTTGGACCCCATGACTAAAAATTTCGACTTATTAGGGTTCAGAACTAATGAGTTTTTCTCTGACCACATTAAAATTCTATTTAAATCCTCATTTAAACTCCTTACAGCATCAACTGTATTCCGGGGGAGAAAAGAGAGGTACATCTGAAGGTCATCTGCGTATAAGTGAAACTTTGAGTTGACAAGACAGTTGGTAATGTCAGCACTGTATAAGATGAAGAGGAGCGGGCCCAGGATAGATCCTTGAGGGACACCTCTGACCACCTGTTTAGGACTCGACACCAGCCTGTCTCCATCTCTGGCATTTGTCACCTGGACAAACTGATACCGACAACTCAAATAACTATGGAACCATTTGATAGTGTCTATGTGACACCCATAATATGCCAACTTAGAGAGAAGTAAAGAAGTGTTAATTGAGTCAAAGGCACGAGAAAAGTCCAGGAGAACAAGCAGTGTTCCCATGCCATGGTCCCTGGCCTCCAGTATATTTCCTACCACATCCAGGAGGGCCGTTGCGGTGCTATGCTTTTTACGGAAACCCGACTGAGCTGAAGGTAATATTTTATGATGCTCTAGATATTCCCTCAGTTGATTACATACAACCTTCTCCAAGACCTTAGAGTGGCAAGGCAACAGGCTAATTGGACGAAGGTCTTTTGCGCTAATTGGATGAGATGATTAGGTATGGGCCTAACTATTGCTAATTTCCACAGGTCTGGGAAAGAGGAGCTTGCTATGGACCTGTTAATGATGGCAGTTATCACTGATAGAGTCCTTGGAAGCGTCATCATCAGCATATCCAGAGATATATCGTCTGAACCGCGAGCATTGGACCTGAGGCCGCATAGAAGTCTCAGCACTACATCCTGCCCGACTGGTTTCAACTGAAAATTACTGGTCCCGAATCGGTTGTACTCAAAATATGTTAAATCTGAGATTGTTACCTTACCACTGCCGGGCACCTCCAAGAAATGTTGATTAATATTTTCTGGGTCATTACACCAATGCGGAAGACATTGTTCAGGTTTTTTGGATATGGCAACTGTTGATTTAATATGGTGCCATAACTTTTTCGGTTCTTTAATATTTTTATTTATGTGAGTTTTGAAGAATGCACATTTTTCACTCTCTATTGCAGCTCGAACTAGGTATTTTAAATCTTTATATAACTTGATGTGACTGTCGGATTTAGTGGCTCTGGATCGCTCATGATAACTGTCGCGCAATTTCATCATATCAGTGACAGTTTCAGTTATCCATGGCCATGAATTATCCTTAATTAATATTTTTTTAAAGGGTGCATGCAGATCAAAAAGAGTTAAGATGTACTGGTTAAAAGTTTCTACCATAGAATTTACATCCTTAAAGCTTTCAATATGTTCCCACCTAATTTTATTTAAATCTTCATTAAAAATATCCAGTATAATGTCCCTAACAGGCCGATAAGTAATCCAATGCGGGGCAGGTTTTTCCAATTTAAATTTAAATTCAGCTGAGATCATTGCATGACTGCCGAGTTCAGGTATGTGTGTAGCCGATACCCTACACACAGCAGCGTCAGTGCAAACAAGATCAATCAAAGTTTCACTATTATCTGTAAAGTGAGTAGGCTCAGTGATAATTTGCTTAAGTTTGGTATATATCAAAAAATTATTTAACAATTTGGTTTTATTTTCTAGTTGATTTAATAAGTTAATGTTAAAATCACCGAGTAGGATAACCTTGTCGGCGCTAGAAAAAGAGGTAAGCGAGTCAGTTAGTGCATCGAGGAAGATGTTAACATCTAACCACGGAGGTCTGTAGGCCGTGCCGATGATGACTGAGTGCGATTTGACTTTAAGTTTAAGCCACATCTGCTCAACTTGCGGTACCGGCGGGAACGACACGGCTCGCACGTGCACCCCTCGTCGTAGGTAGAAGCCTACCCCGCCCCCTCGGCCGCCACGCACTGTACTAGGCCGCGGCACATGCCGCAAACGGTACCCCGGCACAGTTGGCGCGCGACCCTCCTCTCCCTCTCTGAGCCAGGTCTCGTTAATCGCCATAATATCAACCGCATGATTTGTCATGGCCACAAGAAATTCATCATGCCGCGATCCAAGTGAACCTGCATTGAAAAACCCAACTTTCAGATTTTTTGTTTTGTTCATTTTTGAAAAGTGTATAAGTAATTCGTGTGGTTGGTATGATTTGGTTTTGACTGTAGTGAGAAGTATGAATATTCTGTATAAATGGTGATAATTGTAGGTTGTAATTGATTGTAAATAATGAATGAAATAGATTGTGGTGTACATAGTAGTAATTTGATGTATTTTAATGTAGTTATCACAGACAGTAATGTAATGTAAACTGTTATGTAAAGAATAATATATATATATATAAAGAGGAAGGGTGAAGAAAATAGGTAACAAGCATAGATCACAGCCATAGGGATAATTAGTTCATAGAATATCGGCCAAAAACATCCAGGAGGAAGAGATGTTTGCTGCGCAAAGGAAACGCTAATATACATGACTAAAATTACGGGATAAGCACTACAAACACTATAAGTCACATTAAGCCTCTTTGACGACAGACAATTCCTGCCCAAAAACCCGAACGAGGTCCTCTTCTGAGCGGATGCGGTGTGTGGTTTTACCGTCACCCTGCTTGGCCAAAATGCGCCCGGACTTGGTCCATATGTATCTCCACCCCAGACGACTGCCAGCTTCCCGTGCACGGTAAAACAAATATTTATTAGTTTTGGAGAGCCTCTCATTGACATAAAATCGTCGCGGTGGCGAGGGGAATCCGAGGTCGGCTGTGGTGGCACCTCGCCGCACTCGTGCACTCTGCAGTAGATTGTCACGCAGTGCGCACCGAGTCAGGCGGACCACTATACGCCGCGGACGCTCGTTTGCTCCCGCTCCTCCAACCAGGCTCCCATCCACAGAGCTCACACCGCTTGATCCGGTTGCCACTACACCTGGCTGAGCCTTAGGTTCAACTCGTTGGCCCACCCGCTGCGCGAATACTATATCGCGCTCCTCCAGGGTCACCCCTAGCTTTGCAGCCACCAGCCCGACCGTGTGCAACACATTTTCACCGGAGGTTTCGGGGATGTTAGCTATCTCTAAGTCAGAGCTAAGCAAATCCTGATCCCGGTCATTAAGCTCCAGCTGTAAACGTGTCACGGTGAGCTCAAGCTGACTTACTTTGTTCTCAGGTGGGTCAACAACTTGCCTGCTTTCGAGAACCTCAATCCTGGCTTCTAAGACATCAATTCTCTCAGTGCAGACGCCCATGGATGAATGGAGCTCAGCCATTTCACGGCGAAATTCACGCATTTCATCCCTGACCTCTCGCAATTCCGACCGGAAAAGCCTAATTTCCTCCCGGAGGGTTAGTTGTGATTCCGGCGAGGGCTCACTGTCGCTCCCAGCACGGGACTGAACCGCAATAGCGGCCCCAGTAGCGGGAACAATTTCAGCGGGGCCACTGTTTAGCTCTTTCACAGGGGTGGCGGTGTTATCACTCCTGGGCATCTTCCTTTTGCAATCCGGGCATAACCAATCAGTGCTTATCTGCGTGGTCTCCGGCAACAATAAACAGGCGAGATGGTACCTATTGGCGCATGTAAACTTGCTGCAAATAGCGCCCCCTTTCGCCGACAAGAATTTGCCACACGCCGCACACTTTGCCATGGTTCGCAGTAGTTCTGCCGAGAAAAACAAGATGTCTCTCCTACCAAGACCCAGTAAGGCGGTAGATGTCGCTTGTCGCGCAGATATTATTGATCAGGGCTATACTATAATCTGTGCCGAGACCACAGATGTTTTTGAGTCAATGAACTTTTCAACACTTGTTGGAGGTATCCAAAAAACTAATTTTATTTCAAGTGACTTAGTTTTAAATAATCGATTTCAATATCAACAATTAATAAAGTGATTTATGCACAGTTTCAAATGATGTAATAGCCACAGAAACACACACACAAGTATAAAACAGCGTATCGCGTGTAATTAAAACTCTTCTACACGGAAGATCGCGGTAATTTTTATTTTTTAAGTAAATATGCAAACAGCTGATGCGCAGTGTATGCCGTCCGTGACGTCACTGCGATGTGATTTGGTGTCACAACGGGCTGCGGAGACACCAGAACAGTCCCAAATTCGAAGGCAACAACATGCTGAGTATTTGGTGTCACAACGGGCTGCGGAGACACCAGAACAGTCCCAAATTCGAAGGCAACAACATGCTGAGTATTTGGTGTCACAACGGGCTGCGGAGACACCAGAACAGTCCCAAATTTGAAGGCAACAACATGCTGAGTATCTGGTGTCACAACGGGCTGCGGAGACACCAGAACAGTCCCAAAACCGGCGGTCACAGCATACTGAATATTTGATGACTCAACGAGCTGCAGAGACACCACAACAGTCACAAGCTCGCCGCCAGCAGCACGCGACTTACATGGCGTCCCAAAGAGCCACAGAAACCTTTGAAGCGGCTGAAACTCGCAGACGCGCTATTGCTGAAAGGGCAGCACAACGACGTCAAAATTTTACAAGAAACACATGGGTGGTGTTTGGTAAAGCTGCATTTGAGTATGACGAGACTCTTGATTATGAAACTCACAAGCTTTTAAAAATAGAAGCGATGAGCAAAGATTGCAACTTTTGTGGAGCTCTTAAGTGGAAAGAGGAAGCAGCAGGCATGTGTTGTTCGGGCGGGAAAGTAGCTGTTCCTTCTATAGATGAACCAGTTGAACCTTTGAGAGAACTTTTCTCTAATGAAACAGAAGAGTCTCGCCGTTTTCTGAGAAGTATAAGAAAATACAATACATGTTTTCATATGACTTCTTTTGGAGCAGATAAAATTGTCTCAATGCCAGGATTTTGCCCGACCTTTACAATACAAGGCCAAGTTTACCATCGAATCGGTTCTTTACTTCCTGCCGCCAATATGCAACCACAATTTTTACAAGTTTATTTCATGGGTGATGAAGAAGCTCAAGTCGATAGGCGTACTGTGTATGTGCAAGGCGTAGAAAGAGACATAGTCATAAAAATACAACGAGTACTTCACGACCACAACATTTTGATACACGAATTTAAAACGGCTAAAGATAGAACGATCAATGACGATAATTTCAAAGTAGTGATCCACCCAGACCGTGTACCACGTGGTCAACATGAGAGACGGTTCAATGCCCCGACCACAAATGAAATAGCTGCCGTAATAGTTAGTAGTGAACAAACTACGTCTCGAGACATTGTTGTACAGGCGCACGATGGCATGCTCACTAGGGTTCCCGACACGCACAGATTCTATGACGCTCTCGAGTACCCAATAATTTTTTGGAAAGGACAAGAGGGGTACAGTATTGACATTCCACAGATAAATCCAGTTACCAAACGCCCCATGCCTAACAAAAAGGTGTCCTGCAAAGATTTTTATGCCTACCACTTGATGGTTCGTCGCAGCGATTTTAATTTACTGCTTAGGTGTAGGCTTCTCCTTCATCAGTTTCTGGTCGACATGTATGTAAAGATGGAGACTGAGCGCTTAAGGTTCATTTCTTTAAATCAAAAAAAACTGCGCGCAGAAAATTATATTCACTTGCAAGATGCAATAAGAAATGATGCGGATTTGAATCCAAATAACATGGGTCAGATAGTGATTCTCCCGTCATCATTTGTAAATAGCCCGAGATACCTACATGAATACACACAGGATGCGTTCACATACGTGCGTAATTACGGAAGACCTGATTTATTTATAACAATGACATGTAACCCCGCCTGGTCAGAAATCACCAAAGAGCTTATGCCTGGTCAAAATTCAACGGACAGGCATGACTTAACAGCCTGAGTATTTAAAATAAAAGTACAGAAGTTGGTTGCTCTACTCACAAAAGGTAACATATTTGGTGAGATGCAGTGCTTCATGTACTCGATCGAGTGGCAAAAACGAGGTTTGCCTCACGTGCACTTACTGCTGTGGTTAAAGGAAAAATTGCGTCCTAACCAAATTGACGAAATCATTAGTGCTGAGATACCAAACCCGGAAACCGATCAAAAGCTCTATGATACGGTGACAAAGAATATGATTCACGGGCCTGTGGGGCATTAAATTCTTCATCGCCGTGCATAAAGGAAGGAAAATGTACCAAGAAATATCCGAAGAAGCTTTTAAAAGATACTCAAACCAATGACAGAGGCTATCCTCTGTACAGGCGCAGAGCTCCAGAGGATGGTGGACGCACGTCGATTTTAAAAACCCGAGGAGGAACTCGAGAAATATTGGTGGACAATAGTTGGGTGGTCGCATATTCTCCCCTCCTATCAAAAATTTTTAATTCCCATATAAATGTAGAGTTTTGTAATACGGTACAGGCGATAAAATATATATGTAAATATATCAACAAAGGTAGCGACCAGGCTATTTTTAACATCCGCCAGCAAGGAAATGTAAACATTGACCCGAGAGATGAAGTGCAAACATTTAGAGCCGGCCGGTATATAAGTAGTAACGAAGCAGTGTGGCGAATCTTGGGTCTGCCTCTGCATGAGAGATACCCAACAGTCACTCATCTCGCAATTCATTTACCCAATGGTGAGAGAGTTTACTTCACTGAAAATAATTTTAGAGAGAGATTAGCAGCACCACCCAAAACGACACTAACTGCATTTTTCCTTTTGTGCCAAAGTGACGCGTTTGCAAAAACATTACTTTACGTTGACGTACCTCGCTACTATACTTGGAATGCGGCGCGGAAGGAATGGAAACGTCGTTTACAAGGAACACCTGTCGTCGGCTGGCCGGGCGTGAAAGCAGGAGACGCACTAGGCTGCATTTACACTGTGCACGTTAGCAACTTTGAATCTTATTGTTTGCGAATGCTGCTGAATGTAATAAGGGGTCCCACCAACTTCTTGGATTTAAAAACAGTTGACGGACAAGAACTTGCAACTTTTCGACAGGTGTGTGAGAAGATGGGGTTGTTGGAAAATGACAACCACTGGGACGCCACCATAGAAGAGGCCGTGCTGTGTCGCTCACCGGCGCAAGTAAGAGAGCTATTTGCCATATTGATATGCACTTGTGGTTTATCCAATCCTCTTCAACTATGGCATAAGTACAAAACTGCGTTATCAGAGGACATCATGCATAGATTTGAAAGAATGGATCAAGTCAACGATGATCTTTGTTTTAATGAGGCATTGGGGCTTATCGAGGACAAAATTATATCAATTTCCGGAAAGAAATTGACCGATTTTGGTATGCCCATACCACGGCGTAGAGGAGAGCTGCCAAATGATTTGATCAGAGAACTAAGCTATGATACCGCCATATTAGACGCTCACGTTAGCGAAACTGAGCCACGTCTGCTACCCGAGCAAAGAGAAATTTATCACAAAATATTAAGACGAGTTGAGAGTGATGAAGGCGGGCTTTTTTTCCTTGATGCCCCGGGTGGTACAGGCAAAACATTTTTACTTAATTTACTTCTAGCAAAAATTCGCAAGGACCGTAATGTTGCATTAGCTGTGGCTTCCTCTGGAATCGCTGCAACATTGCTAAGTGGTGGACGGACGGCACATTCGGTCTTTAAATTACCTCTTAATCTGGCGAGCGAAGAAACCCCAACGTGCAACATCAGTAAGAGCAGCGGCCGTGGCATCCTACTACAACAGTGCAAGCTTATCGTGTGGGACGAGTGTACTATGTCACACAAACGCGCCATCGAAAGTCTTGATCGCTGTCTGCAAGACATACACGGCAATGAAACGTTAATGGGTGGTGTGGTGGTTTTATTGGCTGGGGACTTTAGGCAGACTTTGCCTGTCATCGAGCGAGGCACTGCAGCGGATGAAATTAACGCATGTCTGAAATCATCGTATGTATGGAACAAAGTTCAAAAACTGCACCTCACCACTAACATGCGTGTCCAGTTATTTAGTGATGTAGAGTCGGGAGCGTACGCTGAGAAACTGCTCGAGATAGGTGAAGGTCGAATAGAAACTGACGATGAAGGTATGGTTCTATTTACCAACCAATTTTGTCATGTTGTGGATTCGGAAGATGCGCTTATTGCACAAGTTTTTCCTAATTTAGAACAAAACATCCTGAATGAAAATTGGCTGTGCGAAAGAACCATATTAGCACCAAGAAATGAGACAGTTGCCAAAATTAATAAAAAAATCTTGGACGAAATAACCAGCGATACTTCAACGTACAACTCCATCGACACAGTCATGTCATCCGATGACTGTACGAGCTACCCCGTGGAGTTTCTTAACTCTTTGGAGCTATCCGGGGTGCCATCCCATAAGCTTGAGTTAAAGGTAGGTATACCCGTTTTGTTAATGCGCAACCTGGATGCACCGAGATTATGCAATGGTACTAGATTGCGAGTCATTGAACTAGGGAGGCATATTGTGAAGGCTACAATTTTAACTGGCGAAGCTAAGGGTGATAATGTGCTTATACCACGCATCCCAATAATACCCAATAACTTACCCTTTAATTTTAAGCGTCTGCAGTTCCCATTAAAGGTTGCGTTTTCAATGACGATCAATAAATCGCAAGGGCAAACTTTAAAGGTAGCAGGGATACATTTAGGCACACCATGTTTTTCCCATGGTCAGCTCTACGTAGCTTGCTCACGTGTTTCGTATTCGGAAAATCTACATGTTTTCGCTGAACGAAACAAATCATGTAACATAGTTTACAGGAGCATATTGTAGTGATAAAATTTGATATGGATAGTCTGTAGTCTGGAGAAGGATATTGGCAACTTTTTTAACAACAAACCACGCGGGCGAAGCCGCGGGCGGAAGCTAGTACATCAATAAAGTAGAAAAACATTTCACGTCATACAAATTATGTTTGTACAAGACTTCGAAACGAACCGAAATGTCGTCGATTCTTCTGGAACCAATATGTATAGATGATAGGTACTTGGTAACAGTCAAAGGAGTAGGTTCTCAAAAGTCAGCTCACATCTCGTCCCGGGAGGGTGCCGAGGGTTGTAGGAGGGTGGGTGGGGGATGAGGCTCGCGGGAGGATGGGGACGGCTCCAAGGTCGCCGCCCTTGTCTACGTAACCTAAGCGCGACCTAGCTGTGTCGCCCGGTTTCTATTCGCTTTAACGATTACCGTTGAATAATTCCAGATCTCTTTGTTCGAAATTATAATTTACATGAATGAAATAATTTCATACGCACGTTTAGCTTAGTTATTTTTATTGTTGATTTAGTGTTAATGCACACGAGTGGGTGTGAATGAAAATAGTTTTATAAACGTTCCGATTCACTGTGAACGCGAACGAGTACAACATAAATATTTCACGCTCGGTGATCAACTGTACAAATGGAATAAATGAGAATTTTAGTTACTTTTTATACACAACCCAGAAACTTTCAAAAACTGGCAGGCTGGTCCGGAATACTAAATAGGGAAGTTAACGAAACTGTTGACACAACTACACTAGTCAACAAGCAAGTCTCTACTGAGATCTGACTGTCTCATTAGTCTAGTTGTCCCAAGCGTGACTGCTACGTTAGAGGTCCTGGGTTCGATTCCCAGGTCCCAGGTCGTTACATGGGGCTAGAAAAAACGATGAAAACTAACTTTTGGGCAGAGGTGTACTAATATACACCCACATTTCGCCGGTACGTTTAGGTCCGGGTGCAATTCCAAACTCCGAGCTCCTACCGAGAATTTCATAGAAAAATCCCAAAACACCTACCCGACATGGGAATCGAACCCAGGACCTCAAGCATAGCAGTCGGGCTTTAACCCACTAGACTAATGAGGCAGTATAGATGATCACTGGTTGCTAACTCATTATTTTTGGTATGTACGTGTTCGTCTACTAATAAAGGCTTGAAGTTTTGATAAGTTACTAAAAACACGTATCGTATAAGAAACCGACAGTTAAGCGGAGCTAATTCAGTTTATACACGTGTGTGAAAACGTAATTAATTAATGATTCGTTTCTCGTGACGTTGCTATCCTGAGAAACATATACTTTAAGAACAAGTTGGTTAAGTTATCTTATTTCGAAGTGTAAGGCCTGGGAGCCATTTTTTTTGTTTTGTTAATAGGTTGAGGTACATTAAACATTTTAATAAGTGAGATACAAATTCACAACCCGCAGTAGGCTAGCGTGGTGGACTATAGCCTTATCCCTCTCGTACTGAGAGGAGACCCGTGCCCAACAGTGGGACAATGTAATGGGTCGATACCAGTTCACCTTTGTCATATGGCATTATTTATACCTAGCAGAAAAGTAAAACATCACAAAAACAAATACATATTCATGTTATTTCGATATTAAATTGTTATTTCAACGACGATATGACCTGTCTACAATTTGAGGTCATTATAGATTTACGACAACAAACCTGACCTGACCTGATCAGTGCTGCCTGGAAATTGATGGCCTACTGAAATTCAGCTGCATCTCATTAGTCTGGAAGCCGAACTAAAGATGAGAAAAGGCTAGGATGATATTATGTAGTGAGAGGACAAATATAATGGACTATTTTAAACAAAATTTAGATACGGCTATGGAAATTGC
The DNA here is from genome assembly GCA_958496365.1 of Subacronicta megacephala. Lineage (NCBI taxonomy): Eukaryota > Metazoa > Arthropoda > Insecta > Lepidoptera > Noctuidae > Subacronicta > Subacronicta megacephala. The sequence continues at coordinate 2,154,549 of OY292535.1, forward strand.
TTAATACACAATCTCTACTAGTGTCCTATGATAGAATGCCACCTCATCGGAACTAAACACGTTCATTATGTACACGTGTGGAGTAAATGAGTCATTCCTTCAACGCAATACTACCACTAGTATCGATACTTAGTTTCCAAGCGAAACGAATCGACACCAGTAAAAATTTCAAATGAAATAACATTTCCACGTAATAATCCTTATCGTATATTTCGATAACGAACTCGTTTGAAATGTAGAAGTAGGTATGTCGGTTGTGTGGGGGCAGCAAGCAACAAAATTGTTCGGTCGTGTTGTAATTTTAACGTGTTTTGTAAAAGGGAAGTCCAGTGTCACGAACACCACAGCCTTCCAAGCCGCCGTACTTTTTCGTTACATGCTTAATATTTTTTATAAAAAAGGAAACCCACTTCAATCAGTCTTAGGTGCATTTTTAGAATCGACGGGCATAAATAGTAGATTAGAATTTATTATATTTTATCTAACACCTGATTTTAAACAATAAAATCCAATTTCCCCGGTACTCTAACTTGTCCGTCTATGTTCTTGGAAGCACAAAGAATTGGGTTAAACCAAGGCATCTCATGGCCTACGTCCAGCAGTGGACGAATAAGGGCTCATGATGATGATGAAGGCATCTTATGAAGAAGGTGGCTGGCAGCGGATGGATGCGAGCTGCCCAACACCGGGAAGATTGGCGCTCTTTGGGGGAGGCCTACGTTCAGCAGTAGATGGCAATAGGCTGATATGATGATGATAAAGGCATCTCATCGAAATCAAACAGTCCTTCCTATAAATAAAAATAGATGAACCTATCATCTATTTTTATTTATAGGAGTGTCTAAAATTACCTCTAATCTGAATCACTATCCGTTCAATTAGCGTGAAGCGTAACGCATAAGTGATCTTGAAATGTACATCCGTCCCAACAACTAATTTAATTGAAATCAAACTCAACGAAATGATTGGACTGAATATCGACATTAAATCAATGCTAAAACTATTTAAATTTCATAATTACAGCGTACTCTAAGCTGTCTGACCTTTGCGAAGTCCCGACTGCTTTTGAACTTTCCAAAAATTAATTATACATTTAATACTAAAATGTCTTGCCATACTTTTTGTTTAAAGAAGAATGTTGCAAGGTTTTAAAAAAGGTCGGAATAGACTAAAAAGTCAAACACTTAATTTCAGTTTTTTTTTATGTAGTAGAAATTGTTGGAAAGTTTGAGTTACTTGTTAATTATCATCATTTATGACTTGATTTCACCTACTACTGTCTTTTGCTAATCTCATCTAGGTATTTTATTTTAGTGAAGGAAAAATATGACCGCGGGCAGGATTCGAACCTGCGTCTTCTGGTTAAATACACCAGACGCTATGACCGCTAAGCCACCGCGACCTCCACACGCCATATCGAAACTTTCCTTCACATTTTTAATTTACGTCTTTGAGGCGACGTCAGTGACATCTGTTGTTCACTAAAATAACTTAGTAATCTTTGCATGGAAAATGCCTAAAAAATGCAAAAAGATACACATCTATTTTGTTAATTATAGGAATAACATTATAATTAATATTACCAGACTGTAACATCAACCGTTAATCGAAGTTTACATTACATTTAAAAAATAAAGTCTAAAATGTTGATAACTAATTAAACAGAAACATAATGAAACTAGATAACAATTCGTGGAAATACCATTAAGCCTTTTTCAATTCAAATGAATAAAATTGTTCAACAAACAGAGGATGCGACCGGTCATTCTCAAGTCTCATGACTAGTTAAGTCCGCCAGGTGGTTTATAATTACCGACTACGGCCGCGATCAATGTCAGCCACAAGAAAAAGTGTAGCTATAAGGATTAATTAGCATAGTTAATATAATTTACACAGGTTTAAATATAAAACTGCGCAATGGGATAATGATTTTGGTATTGAAATCGTCGAGTTTCGTAATTTGATGTCATTAGTCCTAGATATTTATTTAACAGTACTAGTTGTACCCCGTTTTTATCTCTTTTCTCAATCAAAAGAAATCAAACTACAACTAGGTATTGGCTTTTTTTTTATAAACGAGAGGAATGTTGAATTTATAAAGATAAATACATTTTATAAATATTGCAGACAAGGATATAAATTAACAGCTATGATTAGAGATTCAGATAGCGGAGTACAAGATGCAGTGATAGGTGAAACAATCGATGAATCATTTTGCATTTGACGTCATAATTTATGTGTACAACGAATTAGAAGAATAATAAAACTAAAATTGATTGCATAATTAACAAGCTAGATACTTGACAAAGTTAACAATCCATTGCAACATAAAAGTATTTTGAATGTCTTTACAAAACACCATCACGCAGAAACGTACTTCATATGCATAAAATAAAATTATCTAGGAGAGGCCTACGTCCAGCAGTGGACGAGTATGGGCTGATGATGAAGATGATCTAAGATTCTAAATTGCAGCATACCAATAACGAGTGTAATTGAATGTAAGATAATAATAAAAAATCAGACACTACTACAGCTACTAAAGAAAATGTTCAAATTATCCCGTCACACGTATCTCTAGCTCGATTAACATACGTATCGTTCTAAAACGAAATCATTAAATGAATGAATGTCTAATGTCTCGCATAGAGCCGATATACACATGCGACTTTTTTGCCGACTGCAGTAAACCGGATCGGTGAAGTCAGCTACTTTTTACTGTCGCGTCGAGACACGAACTACCACATAAAAGAAACGCGATCTTAGCTACATTTCCGCTGACGCCGCAACTCTACGTTTTATCGGCTTTCAAACATTTTTAATTTTCGAACATTAGCTACGGACAATTTGGTCGCTGAGAAATGGTAAGAGAAATCAATGTCACTTGAAGTGCGTGCTAATGCTAAATTACCATCGATTAAGAAGTAGGTCGCTGTATATCTAATGTTGATATTTTTTCTGCAGAAGTATTTTTTTTCTTTGTACCTAATCCAGTATAAATACTCACGCCTTTTCCCCTTAGGGGTAGGCTGGAACTATAGACCGCCATTTGCTTCAACTCTTGCATACTTGCATTACTCTTTTGCTTCTTCTACATTCATACATCTTTTCATACACAAGTGCCGGTTGCGAGTACTAGGCTATAATCCAGTATATTTATTCCAGCACATTTAGGCACATTTAATGTTACATATATGTAAAAGGATCAAACGTGCGAAATGGTCATTTGCCTACAAAGCCACATAGTCACGAGGAAATTATAAGTGTTATTTATTACAGAATCGACTCTTTCCTGTTACTAATCAATTTGTTTCATAACAAGGCCCAATTAAAATACGAAACCAAACTTCAAGGAAGACCTTTAATGAATTTCAAAGAGCCGTGATGAGATTTTCGCGAGAACAATTCGAATAGGAGCACTTTCGAAAACAATCTCCGGTGGAGATTCAATGTCGTTAAGTTTACGCCAGTCGCGGTGGGGCTGGCTTGGCCCCTCTGAACACGTACGCAGAATTCGACACGACTTATTTATCTGGGTCATAAATATAAGTGACAGCGACTATAGAATAATAAAATTTGGAATTGCTCGACTCTGGATTCGATATTCTAATATAATATAGTAGATATTAATTTTAATGAACAACATGGCGTAACATATTCACTCACAGTGAGTTTAAAAAATACGTAAATACATAGGTACTTAACAAAAGGACCACTCTAACCATTTTTACAACAAAATAAGAAATTTCCCGGAAACGGATTCCTCTATTTGTTGTCACTTGTCAACAAAGGATGATCCATATACATTCCTGAATGAATATATTGTATGGCGCTATAAAGATCTACACGTGCAAAAATTATGTAGTTATTAAAATTTTCCAAATAATAAATCTATGAATATTAATAACATTCAAGAATGAAGGCGTGAGAACAGATAGCGGTGTGACATTTAGCTCTAATTAACTTCAATTTATTCACAGCGCAATAAAAATGATTTACATATTCATATCTTTGAATAAAAATTTCACATACATTTACGCAAGAAAATTATGCTTTTAAAGCATGGGTTTTTATAACGACGTAATATTTCATAACTAATTAATGCTATACAAAGTGACATGACTTTAATGTATATAAAGAGATAAGTTCTAAACAGCAAGCATTATCAACATTGGTTTCAAGTTTATTTTTCTCCCAGTTATTCCATTTGAACAATGATAACCCGATGACATCAATTGCCAGGATATACTAGTCTTGTAATGTTATCTGTATACTGTGAAACTGTGCTTAGAAATATAAACACAATTGCGGCACTCTGTGCTACATTAATTAAATACACAAATTATGTGGCTGAATAATTTAATGTTAGAGTTACAAATGTTTTACCGTCGGGAATAGGCGGTTTCAGCATTGTAAATACTGGACATTCGAAATTGGTAAAATATGTATGTATTGCAAAATTGTCTAAATAGATAAACGTTCAAACAAATAAACAAAGCTGGTGGAATTACTTCCAGTCGAAAACTGAGGTACAAAATAATATTTTGGTTTAAATTGTATCATTGAAATCAGAAATATTAAAACAACACGCCAAGCTATGTTTTCTCCAAATATACATTTAAAGAAACGTAAAACAAAGCAAAGGAAGTCGTGTATAAGCACTAAGGAGAGCGTACCAAAAGGAAAGTGCAAACAAATAAAACAAAATGTAATTCGGCAGAAACAAACAGTGAAAAATATAAGAGAAACAAAATGCTGGCGAGGGCGATAAAAATTGTGCAAATAAGCGACAACGGTTCCCAGTCGGGTCGTGGAAACTTGCGAACTAAGTAATTCCGTTTACAAAACTGACACGTCTTGCATCTATCAAAATGACTTTTCCACGTTACTCCTAAAAAAATACACGCGTCGTTTAATTAACTAATGTCCGAATTTTTCTTCATTTCTACATAGGGTCGAACGGTTTCAGAGTTTATAAAAACATCGGCACCCTCGTTGTTAGAAGTGTTCCAACATTATTCCTTTTTATTTTTGCTTGGATGAGACTGTTGAGAGCTCTCAAATGATACGTCTTTGTAAACGGAGTCTTATTAATAATGAAATGTATTTCGTTTGTAGCGTAGCTGTGTCGAGTTCTTTTCCATGTAACGTTACGTCGACTTAGCTTGGGTTGTTTTGAAACCTTATATTTATGTTAGACAAAAGAAAACATCGTTCACTTGCAGAATGTCGTCAACAAAGCGGCCGCATAAATTGTCTAGCTAGACCTTTTGAAACGAGTCGCGTTCTCGTTCAAGCCTAGTTCGCCACGGCCACGTCGGCTGGCGTCCTGTCGCTGACACACCACTCTCCGCAAAAACAACGTGCCTCCACAATACTACAATAGGTGGCTGAGCTGAGCGGTTTGCTCCCCCCCTCTCGAACAACTCCTCACCCCCCGACATTCGCCACTTGTATGAGTCAGCGGCAAGCCTTAGATCAAATTCGACGTCGTGCTACTGGTGGCATGTTTTTCGCAGTAAATACCCGTTTTTGCCGATAAACCATCGGTAATGGCAATATCGCCGAGGAGAATAAATTATAGACAAGTAGCTCGGGAAAGTTATTTTATTGTTTTAATAAAAGTTTGGGTAAGACTTCGTGGAATGCTCTCGGCATTCAAGGGAAACTTTTCCAAGGTTTCGTCCGAACGTATCTGAGAATTGTTCGCGAAGTATAATAAAAACGGTGGATTGTTAAAAGTTAAAAGGAGGGTAAGGTTTGCCTGGCAAAACAAAGCCCGATAGAGAAATAAAATGGCAACTGCGGCGAAAACATCTATTCGATTGCCGTGTCATTTTGTTTCTAAAAAATTACCATGACAAAGAACACGAAAGGTGAATAACACCGCTCTAAACGGAAACGCAGTCGCGCCGCTGGCTTTCGATACAAAACGGAATCCAGTTAGCCATCCCATCTGTTCGGCTTTCATTAACCGGCCGAATAACCGGGCACTATGAAAAAAGCACCCATGGCAATTTGCTTTGCGAAAACGGCTTACACAAGACGCCATTAAATACATTTTAATGATCACCATGTGGTATAAGCCGTGTGTTTAATTACGGTAAATGTACGATAAAACACGTATACAGCCGAGCTGAAAATGGTTGTATCCAACTGTGAGAAAAGTGGCAGCGGTCGGCTTTTACATTAAATTCTTTTTTTAATGGCTATTGGTTTTCGTTTAATTAAAAGTATTCTTTCTAACCTAAGAACAAGTGATCACGTAAGTATTTAAAAGTATAATTTTGTCTCAAAAAGCAGTGGCGTCACCCGTGTAAATATTTGAGCAGACGTGAATATATAGCAACAGCTATCTATAGAATTCGCAATATCGTAACAATATAAAGTACTGTAACCTTCAGTTTTGCACGTGTAACATTTTTATTTGTCGATTACATAATGCCTTTACGTGTTGGCCCAGTATTTAAGCTTTCATTGGCATGTTTTTAAATGAATATTCAGCAAAACTTGCTTTAACACTATTGTTATCACGACAGGTAAAGACGGGCACACTGCACATCAAACTGTAAGCAATGGGAACATTAAATTGAGACATAAATTCTACATTATGAGCGCGAGTCTCGATGCAATACACATAATAGCTATGATTGCTTTCAAATGGATAATACACGATGTTTATATTGCGTTCGGAACACCTATCATTGTTCGCGCAGACTGCTCAACGCCCACGAATAGTTTTGGGTATGTTATGCGTCACAATTTGATAACTCTTCAATGCGAATGCCATTTATAATTTTGCTAATCTTGAAGACTGACAATGAAATGATTTTCCTGCTATTACAATTATCTTTATCTAATTTATTTTCTTCACAGAGTCTGATTAAGTTGAATTATTAAGAGCGATTTAATAAGATGTCAGGACTGTTGGGACTTACTAAAACGTTTCTTTTGATGAATGATCCCTTCACATAACACATACCATCACGCCCGTATTCCCCAAAGGGTTAGGCAGAGGTGTACTTAATGTACACCCACAGTTAGCCGGTATGTTTAGGTCCCATGTAATAGGGGGCGAACCTATTGCCATTCACCGGGACCGGGCACAAATCCAGACTTCGAGCTGCTGCTGAAAATTTCATAGAAAACCCAGTAACACTTTGCTCGACCTGGGGATCGAACCCAAGACCTCTAGCGTAGCAGTCGCGATTGGGACCACTACTAGACTAACGAGGCTTTCGGTTTATTCGAAACAGATAATAACATAGATCTTCAATTTTAGAATAATCAAAAATACAAAATCGTCTTTGTCTAAATCCACCCAGCATTTATCACACGTACCTAACACATTCAAACAAACACAGATAGGAACAGGTAATGTTTGTATTTCGAAGGCACTTTTTTCCGTTGAAGTTAAAACAGCGAAGCTGATATTTTTTACCAAAAATGAAGAATCCTACAGTATGTACAAAATTCAGTAAAACTTATTATATTCACGAAATAATTTAAACGTACTTTTAGAAGTGTTTAAATATCTGCCAATCTCGCCCACGACCGCTCGGCGCCGAATAGAACATGCTTTAAATAAAACGTATATTTTGCAACTAAGATATGTAAGCAATATGTGATTTAAGGACTTATCTATACAATTGAAGAATTCCAACTACTATTTGAGACTACTACTAGTTTAAATAGTTATTCACTAAATGTAATAGACATAGTTTTATATAGACGAAACTTAGGTAATATAAAATACGATATTATAAAAGAAACATTCCCCGCTTTTCATTTCATGTAACCTACTCAACTCAATATTTTTCAATACCTAATATACCTTCGTCAAATAATTTCTTACATCGAATTGACAGCCTCTTTAATTTCCTTGAGTACACGAATATACAAAGTTCGGAGATAAAAAACATTTTGAGCGCGACTGTAATCAAAGCCGGTTGATTTTGCGATATCATATTTGCGACCCAATTTAGGACACTCGTACTCACAGTAGACATCAAAGCTCCGCCACAAAGAATAAAGAGGTCTTGGTAAGTGAGTTAGTATCGCAGGGGACGCGACAAGGTCATATCTCAAATCTTGGGATGTGTCAAAGAGACGCCCTGGAAGCGTCGAGGGGAGCGTCCCTCCGACGGCATCCACGCCTTTGTGTCAAAATCACATTAACTATTGTTCGACGACGCTGTGTCGACGTTGTATGCGAAATTAAATGTACTCTCAAGTGATATCGAATTCTGTTAAAGTCACGTTTGTTAGGCCCAGTGGGATTCTAAAAGATGCCTTAGGGAGTCCAGACATAGATTATCCCTTTCTTGGCAAAAAAGGGTTTGATGGAAATCATGGCTTCATGATGTTTCTAAAAGTAATAAATATGATACATTTCATCATCATCATCAGCCTATACTAGTCCACTGCTGGACGTAGGCCTCCCCTAGTGTGCGCCATTTCACCCTGTCCTCCGCTTTTCGCATCCAGCTTCTGCCAGCAACCTTTCGCAAATCATCACTCCATCTTGCCGGTGGGCGTCCTACACTACGTTTGCCGAGTCGTGGTCTCCACTCGAGAACACGTCTACCCCAACGGTTGTCGGTTCTTCTACAGATGTGTCCAGCCCATTGCCACTTCAGCTTGCTAATCCGATGCGCTATGTCGGTAACTTTGGTTCTCTGTCGGATTATCTCGTTGCGGATTCTGTCCTTGAGAGAGACTCCGAGCATAGCACGCTCCATAGCACGCTGAGCGACTTTAAATTGATGGACAAGCCGCACTGTAAGTGTCCACGTCTCAGCACCGTAGGTCATCACTGGTAGGACGCACTGATTGAAAACTTTTGTTTTCAAGCTTTGCGATATGATACATTTACTGTCATATTATTATTGTATTTTATTTACGTATATGCGGACAATACCGGGTACAGCTATCTCAGTTAAATATTACTAGAACAACTTGTTTGAAAAGCTATAATAGTTTCCTGTGTACATTAAAACTTTTTTATCTCTTCGAGTCCTTTGTTAAGTTTTTGAGTATGAAGTTATGAATGAATTTCTTATTTGCAAAGTTTTTGAAGATAAGCCAAAACTGCTTCGGGCATACGTTTTGTCAATTTGGTTTATCATTGAAGCTGGTATGATTTTTTTAAAAACATAATTATTTTTACTTTGTCCTCATTTTCAAGGAAAGTGTACAGAATTTTAATAACGTTTAATGAACTGGGTGTTCGTGATTTCAGCAGATAATGAAACACGAACGTGACGAGCATTATATTCATTTCAATCGACGGCATTATTATTAACAAAAATGCCGCACTTAAATCCACGTTTCATACAATCGATATGGCGTCTTTTCGGCAATAACACACAAAGCCGGTCGGTAATTACAATTTTAATAGGTCGGTCAGCGAATAGGGGTGGCCACCCCACCCAGCCCCGGGTATGGGTGGGGAGGGGGAATTAACGACCCGTTGTACAATACAACTGTACGTAAGTTAAATTATACAGATTTTGACAATGCTACTGAACGAATGTTCGCATTTATCTTACATAGAGTTGACATGGTAACTTTATTTATTAAAAGATAAAGCCTTTACACACAATACATGCGACCATATTCACTAGCATTCCTTTTTTTTTGTCACCTACTTCCAAAACTGTTTTGGACATAACATTTTAAAATTATGGTTTGAAGGCGGTTATACCATTTTTGTTAAAAGACAATCTATTTATAAATTTTGAGTGGCCTGTAGTTCCTAGTACAAGGTTTTACCTGATGTTGACGACATCATCGTTTTTCGAACGGTATAAAATGTTATATATAATATAATTTGAGTGATCACTTCTTCACCAAATTTAAGTGGGACCAAACGGGACCTTCCAAACTTGTGAATCGCCTCCTTTTTGAAGTCGGTTAAAAAGGATATTTTTTCGATGTTTCGTTAACTACACTAATTAACCTATTTTACTGTGGATTATCAATATCTTTTTAATGGAATGCCGGATTAATTTGGGGATTGCATAGCAATTACGGTAAATTTTCGAATGAAAAGGGGAAACTTTTAAATGAAAAGCATATTCCATCTAAGTAATCAGTCATATTCATAGGAACATTATAAATTTTATGGTTTAGTATAATTTAACATAATTTGTATAGAAGCGAAGTATGCAGATAATAAAAAGCGCGGCATGATCATGTCATGGAAATAAATATCTAGCTCAAGGCAGATAAGAAATTAATAGGACAATGTGCTTGTATGCTGTTGTAAAACATATGATACCTACCTAACAAGTAGTGTAGTCTAGTCTAAGTCACCTAAGATGCTAATTATTTTTAGTAATTACAACATCACCCATACACGCCTTTTTCCCACAGGGATAAGCAGAAACTATAGACTGCCACTTGCAGACTGCGATTCTTGTACATATATCTCTTTCGCTTCTCCCACATTCGCTTTTTTCGACTGTAGGTACTATCAACCGGCGCGTGTTTATGCAAAATGTATGAATGTGGAAGAAGCGAAAGAGATATGCAAGAGTCGTAGCAAGTGGCGGTTTATAGTTTCTGCGTTCGAATCAAAGGCGCGTGCCTTGGATTCGAACTCGAGACCTAAGACTTGTACCTAAGTCCAATGGTCATATCATTAGTCAAGTCAAAAATACATTATGGACGTACTCGTAATATAATTATTTATAAAGAATATTACTTATTTGTATGACACATAAGGAGGCTTACAACCGACCCTTCAATAAAAGTAATTGGACAATCTGTAAGACAGCAGAAGGGCCATCGAATTAATGAGTGTTTTTATTTTTTTATGTTACGGAAAAAACATGAATATTATTACTAAATTTTGTAACAAGGTTAAGTTGTGTAAATATACATGATCTATCAGAATAAATAGGTATTGATATGCAAGGCCACCAAATCAGATATTAGATACCTAATAGTATTTACGTTACAAACTATTTATTTATATGTAAGTCAATTTGTTTTTTTTTTTGTTATACATATTTTTAATTTACGTCTTTGAGGCGAAGTCAGTGACATCTATTGAAAATGTGCTTCTCAACCGACATGACATGCTTTACAGCGTTTAAGTACAATGTCGTACGATGCCACCTTACCTTTTAACTATCTTTTTGTATTTTTTAGGCACTGACGTCGCCTCAAAGACGTAAATAAAAAATGTGAAGGCAAATTTCGACATGGCGGGTGGGGGTCGCGGTGGCTTAGCGGTCATAGCGTCTGGTGTACTTAACCAGAAGACGCAGGTTCGAATCCTGCCCGCGGTCGTATTTTTCCTTCACTAAAATAATAACAATATTACCTATCAACCACTATTTAATAATAATCTTTTACTATCTGATCAACGCCAATTTATAGTCGTATCTGTAAGAGTAAGAAAAGTTCAGCGACCGGATGACCTCGACTATATCGCCGGAAAGATTCGATCGATGGGGGAACCGGGCACCAAATAAATTGAGAAAAGGAAGGCATCCTACAAGCCATCCTTAGGATATATCTACAGCCCCAGTAGGGCCACAAATTGATTTGCGGGCCTTGCATAACACTGTATTTTTAAATCTAAATAAATTGAGTAGTAAGTAGTAGTAGAGCGTAAAAAGGAACGAATAGTTTTATATTATCATTACAATATACTACATTATAATATAAAACAATTAGGTACAGATATTTAACATATTATAAATATGTAGATTTAAAATAATATTTAACTGCAAGACATGGATTGCATGATTATTATTACACAACACTGTGTACGTAAGATAATTATTAAATAATACACATCGGAAAACCCAGTTGCGAGCATTCTCAGTCTATTTCCGATGTAAAAAACTGTTTCAATAAATTATGCGCATATGTATAAGGGGGTAACGTTACAAACATCTTATAACTATAACCATAGATTTTACCACGCGTTTCAATAATATTATCAGCAATGTCCCGGACGTCCGACCAATTTCTAGGTCTATTAAAGTATGTAGGTAGTTATTTTTTTTCTAGGTAGAGGTTATCTGAAATAGGTTAAGACTTACCTACCTCTATTCAGAGAGGATTCTTAGGAATAACTTTCGAATGGTTTGGCTGGAATCCGACCCTAACACAATATAGAATAAAGGTAAGATGATGAAAATAACATTGTCGCACAAACTAACAGTTTGTTCACTAGTTATGTAATGTGGAGACAAATAGGTCAATTTCAAAAATCTTTGTATGTATCCCTTTTTCAATAAATGAAAAAGTGGACTTCGGGATTTTTCAAATTGGAGCACTCAAATATTATAAGCAGAATGACGAACCCAAAATATTGACGTCAGAAGCTATAAAAATTATACATTTTAATAATTAATCTGTTACACGTGTCCGAGTTCAGACATAAATTTGTATGTAAGCATGCTAACAAGACTCGCACTAATTAACATATCAAAGACAATCTCAATTATACGTCATAGAAGATTAAAATCAGTAAAGTAATGTTTTACAAAATGTGCAAAAGCTACTGATTTTTAATTTAATTCCTATTTAAAAACCGCTGAGACAAAAGGTAGAATATGCCCATCTCCCAAGGGCCTTAGGATGCAATTTATCTCATTGCCAATCAACGAAATATGTTCAGCTGCTAACGCTTGAAAGCTGAAAGGTAATTGAAAAACACGTACTTTCACACTTAAATTAGTATTGATATTGCAATATTAATTATGTGGTACACTAACATATTATGTAGGTATAGCTATCCTAGTTCTAAATATAATCTACACTCGCGATAAGGTTAAAAAACTATAAAAATACCTTAATCGATTAGGTACTAAGCGCGCCTAAAAGCTAATCATTACTTGACCGAACGTAACACTGACTCAACCCTATCAAAAACCATAAAGTTACAAACCACGATATAAAGTCCAATAAAAAAAAACAAGTTACACGACGAAGACACCTTTCCATGGCCTCGGGGAAGAAAACAAAGCCAAATAAAGTCGTGGCGATGATTGTAGGCGAGTATTTAAAAGGTACGTGCAATCGATTGCCTCCGATCGACAACCCGCTCGGCCGGTCGAGTGCCGTGTATGTGTGAAATACACACATACACATTCACACCGGCTCTAACGGATGTGGTCTGTCCGTCGGTGTATTTACTGAGAAGTATCTAAGCGAGCTCCATGGATGTCATATAAACGATTTATAATAAACGGTAGTTGAAAATTGAATGGGAAAAGAATAGTGTAACGGTAGGATGGGCAAGCAAGAAAGAGCGTGTGATGTTAGCGTTACAACTTATATATTGTTGGTGTCATTATGTATGAGCTCAATGGACAGCGTCATAAAAACTGCAGGACTAATGGGCATTGACCTACAGCCCCGGTCTAAAATTTGTGACGATTTATTTATTCATAATACAAATAAAAATTATACTATTGCTTTTCAGTTCCTAATTCCAATAAATATTCTATGTTTAATAATAATAATTCACTGTTATAATACTCTCATTAATGCATGAATCATAACAAAGATGATTATAAACTGAAAAAATCAAGTCTTTTATTTAAATAAAGTTTCTAAAGTGCTCCATCTTTTGAAGTAATTAAAAATTGTGTTAAGATGCAGATTCATTCATTATCTGTTAAATTAAAACACAACGTTAGTGCGACAGTAAAAAAACTAAATAAGTTGAACATTCTACTTTAATATATAAAAATTAAGTTAGCTGTCGACAGCCCTACGTGCGAAGGCAAGCCAAGCGGAGTTACTCTATCGTTATCTGCACTAGCTAGTTAGATATTGCCTAGACTGTACCTAGATATAGATACATCTTGGCATAGAGTATAAAGATGGGTCGAGGCGAACCGATGCGCTACACTACACGTCCTCTTTGTTTACGCCACATCACATATAACTACATATACCTACGTTGCTACCCGCCAACAACATCTTAGTACCTACGATTGTAGAAGAGCTTTTTACAAAAGATATTAATGTTGCAACATGTGGTTGGAGAATACTCAAAATGAACACTCAGTTTTGAATTTCGAAGTACTTAATGGCTCGCGCTTACCTCACCAAATACAAATTTAATTTGTTTTATTAGCAAAATACAGACCAAACTATCTTACAATTAGTTAGTGAGTAATTGCAACAACTACTTACACATAGATTTTATGCTAGATGTTAATTCGGTATAAAGACTGTAAAATGTCTAAAACCATCATAGCCAAAGTTCAATAGGTAGGTTCCTAATTACTATTTTGCTAATTATACAGAATTGGAACATTATGGATAACAGACAAATATGGTATAGTTATTTATGTAATTATATTGCCATGAAATTACGTTTTATTGCCGTAAACCCAAATGGCGGGTTCGGAGAGCGCCTTACCCTTAACGGTTTGATTGTAGCTTTTGATATGAGAAGGTAATATTCGACGGCAGAGGTTTTTACAGACAAAATGTCATATGATGATTAGATAAGATCGCCTGTCATATTCAATTAATTATAAGAGGTAGGTATGATTTTGAGCACTAAGAATACCTACCAGATACAATTTAATGACATTATTTTTGATTACTTACAGTATCGCAGCCGTTAATTGTGTCTAGGTGAAGTCTAGCCCTTTGAGATCAGGTATTCTGTTTGAAAACTCTATTTGAAATTCATACTCCAATAAAATACCTACTTATATGAACGTACCTACGTTTCTCACATCGCTGTATTCCTACTTGAATATGTGTGACCAACTAGAGCGCCAACATTCTAGACGCCTCGCGTTTTCAGGTAGATAGGTAGGTAGCTATATCATGGAGTTGAATATAGATGTGTCATTTTTGGGAATTCGTCGCTGGGTGCGACGGAGTTATTTGCATCGTTGCATAAACGTTTGGCATATCAGCGATTCATATGACGCGAGTTCGCGGTGAAGTTGGTACCTACCTACCTAATGGAAATTAGAGCGTCGCAGGGTTATTGGAAATTTTACGAGAATTTTAAACTGTGGGAAAGTAATTCCATGTTGGTTACTAAGGGTAATTTGTTCGGCGACATGACGTCGAGTTTTTAAGAATCACCAACGAAAGCGTTACGTCACTCCGCCGGCGGCAAACATTTATTGGAAAAAGCAATAAAACTTTCCAGCTGAAAACGAAATAGCAATAAATCGACGAAAAAACTTCTTTCATCAAAATTATCAAAACGGAAGCCTATAAAACATGATCCGACTTCGTTCGTATACTTTTATTAAAAAATAAAACTTTCGACAAACAAATTAATGAAACTTGAAAAGAATTCAAACAAGAGCAAAACCGAACAAATGAAAAAGCTAAATAGGTGAATAATGAAAGGTGAAAACTTTCGAATGAAATCCATTGAAACTTTGGCTGACAACTTCTTAGTAAGAATTGCTAAGTAGGTATATAATTTCCTTTTGTAATTGTATGAACAATGATCCAGTTAATGCTTACATAAACTTTTTAAAGGTAAAGCCACTAGATAGGTAGATTCTATAATATTGTCCCTTGTGTTAGTTTAATTGATATTTAAGTTTTTCATTGTGAGAAAAGTAATGCAATGGAAAGGTATATCTATGTAAATCATTTAATATTAAATTTAATACATTCTGTGACATGGATTAGGAAAATAGACTACCTACTACTATTTGGATGAAATGTAAAAATAATTCAAAAGTTTATGACATCCTAATAATTAGAAAGTAGGTAGGTAATTAGTGAATAAATTGAAAAGCTTACAGTTTAGAAACAATTCAAATTCAATAAAAGCGAAAAATAATACATCAAAATGAGGAAGTTCTCCTTGTTTGAAGTTAGTTAAAAAGTGGGTTGTAATTTTCATAATGCAATCTATATGGTCTAAATTTTTGCAATAAAATAGTTGAAAACATATTGTAAAACAGGCTATTTGTTTGATTGGTCACTGGGGGTGTTGTCATCCCTTTTTTTTGAATAATGTAAAGGATTCTTCATTTAATTGGAACACTCGTTAGTTTCTCAAGGCACAGTTATCTCCATTGTCGCCACTAAGGTGACAATCTGACCCCTTTGTCACAAAAAAATAGAGTGGTTTTAATTTATCTGGCACTAACTTCTTTTTATCTAGATATTTTTTTTTTCGTATCGGTTATAAAAAAAAAAACTCACCTGCAAGCAAACTGCAGACTTATCAGACATCCATTAGGTATTAGATCACGTTGAATATCCAAAGTTTTTGGAGTAAACTCGGATCTCACCTCCCACAATTTTACCGAAATAGGGTCATAACCGTTATGAGCACATGTTGGTAACTTTTCAAAAACTTATTCTTTTCAATTTATAAGTAGGTATTTACTGAAATTCGGATTAGTCTATAGAGAATTCTAGAAAAAAAACCCAATTCACTAGTAACACGTTTTCTCACGCGATCTAGAGGTGACGCGTCGGCGTCGCCGCGAGAATAATGTCGTCGGCCGCCAGCCACCGCCACAGCAAAGCAATCACCGCGCCGCTAGAACCGCATCAATGACGCCAACACATTCTCGCTAATAACTCTCTTACTATACATTTTACACCACTTAAGCCACTCCAGGGATCTTCTTATTCACCGAAACTACTTTGTTATTAGTAAATAGCAAGAAACTCACCGTAAATAAGCCGATTCCAACAACAAAGAGTCACCAGCCACGCGCTCCAATTATAGGGCACACACAAATCACGATAGCACAAGAAGTTGAAGCTATAATAGTTCACAAAATTGTTAGTTATATTCACAGTCAGTTTACAAAGTGAAATTGAACAAAGTTTTCCAGTTTTTCGTGGGTTTATTCACTGAACCGAGAAAATATACCGTGAGGCACCGCCAGCTACATACAAAATGGCGGATTTGCGTAATGAAAGAAAGTGACGCGCTGACGCGCCGAAAACGCATGGCATGGACAAATATTTTGTCTATGCTCATTTGCTCAACGTAGAGTTGAAGATTATAAATAAGAAAGTTATGATGTGAATCGATTGAATTATCGAATAACTTCGATGGTGAATTATAACTCATATTCTTTGAATTTGCATCTTATTTTTAAAGCTAAAGGCAAATAAATTTGGAGATTCAGTTGTAAATTGACATGTTTTATCGAATCCACTAATTTACACCTAAATCTCCTACGATAGCGAGTTTTAAGCAAAAGTTTGAATGCTCAGTGGTCAATAAGTATTTATTTAAGTCGCAATTTCTACTGCCAGGCCTAGAATGCATTAAAGCCGAATCAAGTGCGAAAAAACAAGAACAAACTGAATTTCGCTGACGCTTTAGCCTTAAAAATAAAAAACGTTTAATTCTAAAATATATAAAACGTTTTTATCGCAGTTCCCTAAAAAAGATAATAAAAACGATTATAGTTGGAATATCCCATATCCCTAGTTCTATGGTATGTGTTCAAAAACTTCACAAAAAAAGAGATCATTTTTTTTTGTTCTAAAAATAAGTAATTTAAGTTTTTCATACCTTCGAGATTTCATAAAATGAAGTTCATTTTACTTGATAAAAATATCTATCTTACTTTTTGACGTGAAAAACTAATTATCTTTTATTAAAATCAATTTCAATGGCTCATAGAAGTTCTTTTATTAGAGGAACTTCTAAACGAATGGTTGAACATGAACAAACACATACTTTTTCTCGCTCAGTTTATATAAAAAGAGACAGAGATAAAATAATGTTACTTGAATTTTTGTAGTGTAGAAAAGGTAGAAAAATACGTGTTCATCACAAAGGTTTTGATTTTTTCATTTTCATCGTGAAATTATTGTTACTATTATCATAATTAGATAATTCATAGGCTACTTTCCTTTTATTAGTATTAATTTGGCTATATGTTATGGCTCAAAACTGTAATTTTGGGTGATATGTATAGTACGTATGTTTCCCCTAGTAATCCATTGATCAATCAGCTGAGTTGTGTTTTCGTTTTGTAGGTCTGGCGCACTAGTGAATACTTCTGAATACCTTCTGTAAATTTTGCATTTGAGAAGAATTGTCTTGCCTTATTAACTAAAATCAAGATACAGAATGAATGAATTAAAATCACTGGAGCACGCTACGTTGAAGGTAATGTTAGCCATGTCTTAATCCTTTTCAGTTTACAAATGGTTTTTGTTGACATTTTTTTACAAAGTTAGTTTACGTTTCTATAATTATAACTCGTTAATTATAATATAGCATATATAAAAGCAATTTATGCTTATCAGCACCCTTTTTTATATAAAATTAAAAAATTAATATTCTTACTACCATTTGCTCCATAGCCACTTGCATTTTGATAACATATTGGTAACAACAAACTCATTGTTTTGTGAATTCCATAAATTATTATATAAATAAACTGTTTTTTATTAAAGTTCTATTCAATATAGGTACCATATGAGGTATTCAACAAACGTTACCGCAATGCCCAGCGTGTGCTGGATGTGGAAGCCCGACAGGTGGGCAGTGGTGCCAGTGAGCTTGATACTGCTGCTAGGAAGCAGCCAGTCACTACTGGAGAGATTGACTCACTGCTTGGAGGAATGGTGAGGCATACAATTATATCTTTATTTGAATATATAATCTAAATATATATAACTCAAAGGTGACGGACTGACTGACAGTGATTTATCAACGCACAGCCCAAACCACTGGACGGATCGGGCTGAAATTTGGCATGCAGGTAGATGTTATGACGTAGGCATCCGCTAAGATTTTGATTAACTCTACCCCCAAGGGGATAAAATAGGCGATGAAAGTTTGTATGAGAAAACATGCGGGCGAAGCCGTGGGCGGAAAGCTAGTTCTTTTATAAGTGTCACTTGAAAAAAAATGGGTCACAAGATTTTTTAGATTCACAATACGACTCTGCATTTATGCAGGTGAACCTATGCATGGGTTGAAAGAAGAAGAAGAAGAAAGAAGATTGATATTTGCAACAGACAAGTGCTAGAGATAATTAACAAACATGAGGAAGCATTATAGTATCCAATTTGCAAATTATATCACACAAAAATTCTAGTTAATTAAATTAAACAAAATCTGCAAACACAAATTAACAGATTTTGTAAAAAATTGCCTCTAAATACCACACTGGACCTCATACTTACCAATTAAGCTTGGAACCATTAGACTAATAACCAAATCAATACTCTTATAACATACCATCACGCCTGTATCCTCTGAAGGGTTAGGCAGAGGTGTACTAATGTACACCCACATTTCGCCGGTATGTTTAGGTCCCATGTAATAGGGGGCGAGCCTATTGCCACTAACCGGGCACAAATCCAGACTCCAAGCTGCTACTGGGAATTTCATAGAAAAACCCAATAACACTTTGCTCGACCTGGGAATCGAACCCAGGACGTCTAGCGTCGCAGTTGCGTTTGGGACCACTAGACTAACGAGGCAGTCAATTACTCTTATAACAATTTTAATAAGGTTCTTATTTGGTAATCAGGTAGAAAAGTTAACAACAATGAAACGCAAGGCCTCTGAAGCCATCACAGAGGAGGTGCAGGCTGCATATGTCTGTAAGAAGAGACTTGAACACTTGAAGGAACAGGCCGCTGCCCTTGCTGAACCTAGCACACCACAAGTCAAGGTATTGTTTTTGATATAATAACTAGAGATAGGATCTTGTCATTACTTTTATCCTATCTCCAGTAAGCAAATCTACCGACACGATTGTTACGTATATATGTTGCAGTCGAAACCCCCAACCAGTCAAAAGTACTTTTAACTAGCAAAATCAGTCAAAAGTATTTTTAACCGTATGCTAACCTAACCTAACCCTTTTGACCAATCTGTTCAGTCAAAACTACTTTTGCCTACTTTATTTAGTTAAAAGTACTTTTGACTGCAACATATACACAGGGTCAGCCCATCCATAGGACGAATGTTGCGCTCTAGGCGCTATGTGTCAGGGCACGAAAGGCAGGGGCCACTTCGGTGCTCTGTCGCTTAGTCCCAGCGTGCTATGTTTAGGTTAAGCAGTGCAGGTGACTAAACCAGCATCCTGCATTAATATCAATTACTCACATGCACAACATTTGGGACAAAATATGATTAGAAACACAGAAACCACAGTTAAAAAAAAGCTTAACAATAGAATTTAAAGATAGGATTTAGATCCACTATACATCCGTCAATTTAGGGGTGTTTATACCCTTCGTACTCAAAAACTTTTCTTATGAAACCTACAAATAAATAATAAGAATGAAACCCAAACTTATTCGTGAAAAAAGAAACATTTTCCTATACGACAGTAGACAGACCACATTTCGGCACGTATGAAACGTCGCTCTCTTTTCAGTATCTGTAATGGGTTTAATAGGGTGAAATCACCCCTTCCATTGACATTCCTTAATATGTTAACAATGTTATTGAGTATTTTAATATTGGATGCGACAGGCGCGAGCTAGCAAATAATGGAGGAAGTTGGTAGTCTTACTCCAGAGAGGCGACTTTAAATAATTGTTAGCCTTAATATGGTAGAAAAAAAGGATTTTTTATTTGTGTTCTTTTTGCACTGAAGGCAATGTCATACACATCGCAGACCACTTTGAACCAGTGGCGCAAGGTGCGCCTAGACCGGATGCTGGTCGACTACTTCCTGCGCAACGGATACTACGACTCGGCTAACAAGTTGGCCGACGCTAGGGGGCTAAGGGACCTTACCAATGTCGGTGAGTTGATGTTAAAGAGACAATAATAATGATAATAGGCACATGTTGGTAGCTTGGACCCTGTTCCCGATAATGGTGGACTACTATTTTTTATATTTTTATTTTATTTTTTTAAATTATTTATTAATGTAAAGAAATTATGTATTAAAATAAATGGCAGTAATAATAATAAAGCTAAAGAGTTTTTTACGCGCTAATCTCTGGAGCGTCGGATTTGAAAAAATATTTTTGTATAGATAATATAAAAATATTTTTTCTAGTGGTCTAGTAATAAAATATAATGGTTTCTAGTTTCATGAAATAAAATATTTGTATTTTGATTGGTCAGAAATTGTAGCATCTCAGAGCCAATAAGATTTCATTACTGGTTAACGGGTATTGGTGTGCTTGGATGTCAAACTTGAATCAGTAGCTCTGGTATTTTTCAGTAATTATTAAAATTTAAAGTCATATTTGTGAAGGTGTACATTGTGAAAATGTTATAAACAGTCCTAAGTACTCTCCTAAGTGTTGTCCTGTGTTGTTGTGCAGTGTGAACTATAAAATATCCTTTCAAAAAACATTACAAGTAAAAGTGAATTCAATCTACCCTAAACAATACAACTGGTAAACAAAAAAAAAAAAAATTACTTTACATAAACAGTTATCTAATCTGCAGTGATTTATCCGCGGTGTGCGCGTATTCGTACCTACTTCCTTGGGACTACCTATGGTGTTACTTAGCCATTAGTCTGCCATAAAAACTGTGTAATCATTTATTCTGTACAGCGCCATCTGCGAGCGTAATACACACTCCGTGGAGTTCACGTAAACTAGTATAATCTTCTGCTCACCGCCATCTATGAACAAGGGCTCATACTAACTGCGCTCAGATCTATCGATCTAATCTATCAACCATTAGTGAATCGCATTACAAGTTATTTGTACAATGGCTAAGTCGTGTGGGGGCTGTGGTAAATTTTTATCACTGACAGATGCCGCTAAATGCGATAAATGTAACTTTATTTACCACCGGGCGTGTGTGGGCCTTTCTGCTAAGGTCGTGTTAAATTCACCTTGGCACTGTCCGGAATGTAAAAAGAACTTGGTAAGAGACAACCGATCTGAGACGCCGGTGAGAAGCCCTGTACCGGTTCCGTCCATACAAGAAAAAATAGGGAGTGTCAGTCCTGCAAAGCATTCAGCAACACGTACCACTGAGCAGTTCGCTCTTGATGTTAAGGGTCAGCTACAACGTCTTAAAAACGAGCTCATGACCGAAATGCGTCAAGAATTTCAAATACTCCGGGACGACTTGAGTGAGTTGAAGTCTTCAGTTGACGCCTGTAACAAACGAGTGTCCAGTCTGGAGGAAAGAGTATCTACCTTAGAACACTTAGAACATAAGACGGGACAGTCTATGCAGCTATTGGAGGTGGGTGATATCATTAGTCAGCTAAAGAGTGATATCAACGACCGCGAGCAGGATTTGCTGGCTAATGATATTGACATTGCAAACCTGCCCGAGACGCCCGGTGAAAATCTCGTGCACTTAACGATGTTGATTGCGAAGAAGATAGGCGTTGGTATCGAAGAACGTGATATCGTGAGCGCCGAGCGCGTCGGAGGCCGGCATGTAAATGCTACTGAGTCCTCTGCAGAGCCCCTCACGCTGCGCACGCGACCGCGTCATCTTGTCGTGCGACTGACTCGTCGTCAGCTGCGCGATGATATGATGCGTAGTGCGCGTGTACGTCGCGGCCTCACTTCTGCCGACCTCGAGATGCCGGGGCCGCCGTTGCGGTTCTTCGTAAATGAACGTCTTACCAAGTTGAATAGGCAGTTGTTTCAGAAAGTGCGTGATGTTGGCAGTCGTTTGGGCTGGAAATTTGTCTGGTCGAGTCGAGGACATATCCTCGCCCGGTACAAACCAGGTGATACTGCTTGCCTCATTCGATCCGAAGCTGATATACAACGTATCTTTGGTCTGGATAAAAACGCAGATAAATAATTATAATTTTCATAATAATATTTTAACAATAGTATTTGATTTATTTCTTAAAAATGTTTGTGTTCTAATTTTATTTTGTTTATCTCATCGACCCCTATTGTATCACTCAAAAATGTTGCAGTCAAAAATGTCTTCAAAATTTTTCTATGGGCTTTGTTCAACTTTGTCTAACTTTTCGAAATTGTATAGGTACCGTATGGCGTTCCTCAGTGCCCGATGTATTTATATTTTCAATATTAAAGATCTCACACAATGTAATTTATGTAAAACATTCACTATATCCAATTCAGTCATGAAAATCTACAATAAACATCATCACCTGTTAATTATATTATTATTTACAATTCCTTTTATGTGGCATACTTTGTTTTATGATTATTATTATATTGACAACCTGTGTATTGCTTTCATGATGTCTGGTTTATTTATGTACGAAAATGATTAAGGGCGAAAAGCATTTAAAGGTTGGTTTTCTTAATGCGGGTTCACTGGGTACTGACCACGAACACTTTATCTCAGCAATCGAAAGGCATTGCTTTGATATTATTGCTATAAATGAAACTTGGTTGCGGCCGGGGGAAGAAGCACGCGCGCCTTTGGTGCCTGGCTACCGTTTACGTCATAAGCCGCGGCCAGCATGTGTTCGATCGGGTCGTGGTGGGGGTGTTGGATTTTATATAAAGCGTGGTGTAAACGCACGCACTTGGTCCGGCGATCTTGATCCAAGGTATGACTCCGTCGAGCAAATGTGGCTAACGCTCACCATAAATAAAAAAAAACTTGCCTTCGGTACCGCTTACCGTCCACCCTGGCTTGACCTGGATCTTTTTTTGGATGCCTTAACTGAATCGATGACTTCCTTGAGTAATTGTGATTACTACATCTTATTGGGTGACTTTAATGTAAACATTTTAAATGTAAACGAATGTAAAACAAAAAAGGTATTCGATTTTTTGCAATGCTTTAGCTTGACCCAACTAGTTACATCTCCTACACACTTCACTGAGACAAGTGAAACTCTTATCGATTTGATATGTACAAATCTCCGAGCTAAACACACAGCTGTAGAAGCTTTTCGGGCAATAAACAGTCACAGTATCATTATATCTGAATTTTACATCAAGCACGAAAAACCTAAACCGTTCGTAATAACATATAGACCCTTGAAAAATATTTGCAGGGATGCATTTCTTAGTGACTTACATAAAATAAACTGGAACAGCATTTCAGCTCTGGGAAATGTCAATGATATGATTGGGGCTTTCAACGAGCAAATAAAATTGTTGTTTGATTTTCACGTGCCGCTTAAGACTTGTCAAATAAGGGAACCTTCGTATCCGTGGATCACTGACAATATCAAACTTATGATGCAATTGCGTGACAAGGCCTTGGCATCATACCGTAAAACTAAAAATGAACCAAAGAAGCAATATTATAAAGAATTAAAATCATTGGTGGAACGATCCCTATTTTACGAAAAAGTTGCCTTTTTTAAATATAATATTAACAGTAAAATTAAAGACCCCAAATTCTTATGGAAAAACCTAAACACGGTGATTTCATTAACCGATCGACGTCCAGATCTCCCGTCACACTTCACAAACCCAGATAAAATAAATGACCACTTCTTAAACGTCCCGGGAAACATGGTGGCAAGTATATCGCACATGACCTATTTTGAATTTCATAGGCACAGTTCTGCCTGTTTTACACTTACACCGGTGGGGCTGTCAGATGTTTCACGTACCATCTGTGATCTTAAGTCGAACGCTGAAGGTTACGATGGTATAACTTTGAGTATGTTAACACTGACTTTACCCAATACTCTACAAACTATTACAGATATTATCAACTGCTCAATTTTAACGTCCTCATTCCCCGATTTGTGGAAAGTAGCTACTGTGAGGCCACTGCCTAAAAAGTCTAATCCAAGTGATATTAAGGATCTCCGTCCAATAAGTATTTTGCCGTGTTTCTCCAAAATAATGGAGAAAGTTGTCTGCCAACAGCTGACTCGCTTTTTGGAGAAAAATAATGTGCTTCCCATTCTCCAATCCGGTTTTAGGAAGCGGCGTAGCACTGCTACTGCTTTATTGGACGTGACAGATAATTTATTATTCGCCCAAGATAAAGGCATGTGCTCCCTGTTGGTCCTTCTTGATTTTTCCCGGGCATTTGATTCAATAAATATTCCGTTACTGCTCTCCAAATTAAATTATTACGGTTTCGATCACGGTACTTTGAAATGGTTCCACAGCTATCTAGAGAATCGTAAACAGCTGGTTGAACTGCGATTTGATAGCGGACTCATCAAGACATCAGCGGTTACTGCTTTGGAAAGGGGTGTGCCTCAAGGCTCGATTCTAGGTCCAATTCTTTTTATTTTATATTGCACAGATATAATTAACTGTATCCAAAAATGTAAATACCATATATACGCCGATGATCTTCAAATTTATTTATCATTTCGGCCAAATGATTACGAGAGCGCAGTTAGGGTACTCAACGAGGATCTAAACCGTATAGCCATATGGTCAGAAAAAAATTGTTTGGTTCTGAATCCCAGTAAAACTAAATATATGGTGATCGGTACACAGCAGCATCTAAAAAGACTTCCTGCAACACTAAATATAACGCTGCTTGGAGAACCTATAGAGAGAGTCGCTGAAGCCCGAAACCTTGGACTGCATATGGATATCAACCTAAGATTTGAGAAACACGTGGCTGAATCGGTACAAAACTGCTTTTACCGCCTTAAGGTCCTCTATAAGATACGTCCATTTCTGTCTGTAGAACTTCGAGAACAGCTAGTGGAATCCCTTATTTTATCAAAATTAAATTATGTTGACACTGTTTATGGTCCACGTTTACTAGCTCGAACCGATCGCCTAGTACAGAGGGTGCAGAATGCATGCGCTCGTTTTTGTTACCAGATCCCTTACAGAAGTCACGTCACTCCATTTTTGAACAAATATTCAATACTCAAAATGAAGTCACGACGAAAGTTGCATTTAGCATGTCTGCTTTTTGGAGTCATCAAATACAAGGAACCGACGTATTTGTACGAAAGGCTGAGCTGGATTTCTAGTAAAAGAGAATGTGCATGTCGGCAGCTATCCATTCCCCAACACCGATCAGCAGCCTTTAGAGGTAGCTTTCGCTATGCGGCTTCCAAGGTATGGAATAATCTGCCTCCGCCTATAAGGAAGATGAATACCATTAATTCATTTAGACTGCACTTACGCTGCTTTCTTATGGATTCACAACGCAGGTTAAAAATGATAAATGTCGATATTTCAATTATTTAAGCCAAATTATCGACATACATTATTTTGTGTAAGTTATGTGTGTGTAGGTTAGGCGTAGTGTCGTGGTGTCGTGCCTTGTGGACTTGTTGTTGTTCTGTATTTTCCTGTATTTAAGTTGGACCCTGTCAGCTGATTGAACCAGGCTTTATGAAGGGTAAATTATTATAATATTATATAGTTATAACTTAGTAGCATAGTTTGTTAATTTCAGGTATGACTTTAAATGTTAAGGTATAAGTTAATGTTAGCAAATTTACATTGTACCTGAATGTTTTCTACTCAAGTTTTGCATCCGGGGGTCACCAAGGGTCTGGTTGAAAACCAGCGCCAGGCAAATGTCTGGCAGATGCTGAACCAGGTCCTATTTAGTGGAGTCCCGAGAGACATACTAACTTATGGCCAAAAATGTTAAATATTTTGTTGTTGTTCTTATGTATTTAATAGTATGTGTCACGATGGGTACCCTAAATAAATTGTTTTTCTTTCTTTTCTTTCTTTCTTCTATTACTCTTCATAAAAAAATACCATGAAATGATAATAAATAACAGCTATTTCAGATAGTCTGTCAACGGATGTTACGCGCTTAAACGGTGAAGGAAAAACATCGTGAGGAAACCTGCATGCCTGAGAGATTTTCTTGACGGCATGTGAAGTCTGCCGACCCGCAGTAGGCTAGCGTGGTGGACTATAGCCTAATCCCTCTGGTTCTGAGAGGAGACCCGTGCCCAGCAGTGGGACAATGTAATGGGTTGATGATGATATAAGCTATAGTTGCATTTATTGTCATCACCACCCCTGTTTAACTTAGGTTTCTAAATTATTCATTGGTTTTTGGAATTTTTAAAAGGATATCCATTTTGAACGTCTCCAGGTTATATTCCATATTGACCATTTTGAACATGAATTGTGTAGATATATACGGCGCGGCGGCGGAAGTGGAAGCGGAGTTGTTCTCCCAGCGCACGGCGCGCTGCCTGCAGTGGTGCGCCGATAACAAGTCCAAGCTAAGGAAACTCAACTCCAACATGGAGTTCAAGATACGGATACAGGTTTGAACCTATCATCTATGCTATACTAACATTTTAAATTCAGTTAGTTATTTATTTATTGCATTGGTACAATCAGCATCAGATGTATCGGACCGAACATTTAAAATAAAACTACTTTTTACGGATTTTATCGCGTTATATTGATATTTTTTATTTCCGACGTTTCGGATCCTTTACAGTATCCACGGGTGGACTGAAGTAAGTGTTAGAAACAAGTAGACTGTTCATTTTTTGTTTACGGCGGGAAACCTTCAAAAGACCGGTCTTTGGGGACAAGACTGGACAGCGTGGGATTCTTACCCACTAAAAACAAACTGCGGCCACCATCAGCACAAAGAGGGGGAGGACATAAGAGGTCACTCTTAATAGGCCACCACAGAATCCCCCTGTGCAACGCCTGCTAGGGCACATCCCTGGGCCGCCTTATGTACCTACCATCAATGTTAAAAATATGAATTAATATTTGAAAGTATTAATTAATATTTTTACCATTGTGTACTGAAGTATAAATAAATCAATGTATCTAAAAAACGTGTTTTATTTCAGGAGTTCATAGAACTGGTACGTGAAGACAAACGCTTGGAGGCAGTCCGCTACGCCAAGAAGCATTTCTCGACATATGAGGAAGACCAACTGAAGGACATACAACATTGCATGGGCATGCTTGCCTTCCCTAAGGACACAGGTAAACGGTCTTTGATATCCAGGTCATCAGATGCCTTACTGCAACGTCATACTTAGAACATAATAATATAATAAAAACAAATGCCTAACCTTTATAGCGGTGGCGAGACGATCTGGATGCGTTTATGGCTGACTGGCACAAGAAAGCGATAGACAGGAGCACGTGGAATCGTATAGGGGAGACCTTTGCCCAGCAGTGGGACAGTATAGGTTAAAAAAAAACCTATATAGGAAAATAAAATTTATCAAAGAATATGATCATATCTGCAAGGTTGAGCTGTTTTCCGCAGTCAGTCTGCGGATGGGTGACCATTCTTATCACATCGAGACCCCTCCGTGCTTCGGAGAGCTCGTAAAGCCATCGGTCCCGGTTGTTATAAACCTACGACAATCGTTGTGGTAGTCGGAAGCCCTATAAGCCTGACAACCAGTTTATCCTCAAGATTTTAAGCAATACTGATGCTTAGAAATTGGGTTGAGCAGTTCTGATGGCAGTCGTTTCGTGTCAAATATTGATATTCAGATTCATCTGGTTAGATTGGTCAGTGGTATGTCGTCGGGCTGAGTGAGCTCTGGCTGCAGCGTCAGATGAAAGAAAATATCGTCAGGAAACCTCCAAGTTTAAGAGATTTTCTTGACGGCGTATGAAGTATACCAACCCGCAGTAGGCTAACATGGAGGACTACACTGATGATGGTGGGTTTTGATGCGTGTGCGCAGAGGTGGAGCCGTACCGTTCGCTGTTGGTGCGGTCCCGCTGGGCGGCGCTGGTGCGGCAGTTCCGGTGGGAGCACGCCCGCCTGCTGCACCCGGCTCGCCTGCCGGCGCTGCCTGTCGCGCTGCAGCTCGGCCTGGCAGCGCTCAACACACCATATCCTTTTAAATATAATATAACACTCACTTTACTATACAATATAACACTCACTCAACTATATAATCTAACACTCACTTTACTATACAAAATAACACTCACTTTACTTTATAATATAACACTCACTCAACTATATATTATATATCACTCACTTTACTATATAATACAGCACTCACTTTACTATATAATATAGCACTCACTGTACTAACCTACCCGCTAAATATGCTCTTTGGACTTGCGGAAAATAGCCATATTCGAAACCAAACTTATTTATATCTTACCCTTATCTTAGTGATCCTAAGCACGACTGCTACACTAGAGATCCTCAGTTCAATTCCCCGATCCAAGTGCTATTATAACTCTTCCGGGAATACAGACATGATGGATGGTATCTGTCAGAGGAACCTGTGGGAATATATTAGAACTAGAATCGTTTAAATGTATATTCTAATATCCAGTTGCCCCTAGATATTATTGAATCAAGTGAAAAGTTCTCGAACCAAGTCTTTGACGCTACAGAAGACCTGAAGCTTTCAGCTGAAGCATTGATGCCTGCATCTTTTAATATTTTTTTTCCACCAACCGGCTTTAACACAGTGAGAGTCTGGTCGACGTTTACCACATGCAGTAATAAATCATATTTTCCCATTTCGCTTTATTTCTCCTGGTTCCCGTACACTGGTTCGCTTATTGAAATCAATGGACTTAGGAATCAAAGTTGACCTATAGCGCTGATTTTTTTTGCTTACTTGTTTTGATAATAGAAACAACTTTTGTTCAAGCATTTTTTCTAAAAAGTACTTTCTCATACTAACAAAAATATTGTCTTATTTTTGTATGGGGAAAAAGTAATAATTGTGAAAATCTCTAAAACGGTAATACTGTACAGTCTGACGGTTAGTAGGCGTTATTCTAGACATGACCCTTGACATTTCGTGCCTTGGGATCAATGACGTATCTCTGCCGCCTTGGCTTCCACAACGCTTGAAACTGTCCATACTAAATGTATGGGTAGCACCAACCTCATTACTTTCTAAACATTGCAAACGCGAGCCGTGCGCAAAATTCTGTACTTGAAACATAGGTATATGTGGTAGGTCTAGGAAAAGAGCCGTTAGATAAATGTTTAGGAGCATTTGTAAAAACACAGTCATGCCAAAGGATCTGTTACTGTTTACTGGACCTTCATCGACCTCGATTACTTCTTCTTCTACCGACTTTTATGATGACGAGATTCTAGCAACTACATAGCTTCTTCATGTAAATGCAATTTCTTAGATTTCGCATACTTTGGACTGATGTGGGATATAACGAGATCGGAAGTTATCAAAAAAACTATAAAGAATGTGTTCGTTGGGGAGAATCCGGAAGATTCTCCCCATTTTCCTTGTATGATGCTCTCTTGTGTACCTAAACTCCTTGTTTCTTGCTTCAGCTGCTTCTTCTGACAAAATTCCAATGGATAGACAAGAAAAATGTCTACAAATTTCAGCACCATGAATGAACATCTTGTGTACGCTGGCTGGAATGTGGTAGGTACCACAGGTAATGATGTACAAACAGTTCTCTTGTTTCCCTTCAGTATGTTCGGAATCTCTCGATGTTGATGGCATCTTCAGATGATATAACTTGTAAGATAACTGCGAAGTGATTGATAAGATTTTTCACAAAGATGCGCAGACTTCTCTTATTCTCTGAAAAGTTTCCTGGCAGTGTTTCCATCGTAGGTAGTTCCGAATCCCTGTTGAACAATATCTACTAAGAGTCTTATCTGTTCCTTTAATTCACGCTGCGTTTAGTTCTTCCTTGCTGTCTTAAAGTCCTTTTTCTCGCCTATAGCAATCCACGTTTTGAAGTCCAAATTGTAAGATATAATACATGCAGCAGCCACTGAATGCATCTAATCCACATGTGAAGTGTTGGGAGTCCACATTGGTACACCTCATCTTGAATAAGTCTTGCAAACATATTCGAGAGACCATTCATCTCAGTTAGTTTTGCCAGAAATATATTGCAAGTAGCTGCAGATGAAGTATTGGTGACAATTGTAGCTACTTTGCCATCATTCATCGCATGGCAAAATTTTCGCATTTCGTCATGCAAATATTTACGATTTCTTCCCTCATCGTAGACTCTTCTTGATTAATGAAATCGCTGGGTTTCCTTTGCAAACTGAAACTTCCTTTGTAAAACGTCTAAGAAGGCTTCGAGTTCTCCCATATGACCACGTTTTCCGATTTTAGCCTTAAAGGTACAAGACTCATCATGAATACCCATGAATCATCTAAATCAATGTCTCAGATTTCTGTTTGTACGTGCTTTCTGATGACGATCCATCGAATTCCCATTTGCTGGTCATATTTAGTTCTCGACTTGATATATCAAAAGGGGTTACCAACAACTTGTAGGATTCTCTGAACAGTTACATCCAGTAGGGCTTGCAGCTTCACCGTTGCTCCATGTTCATTTATGTAAATATCTGATGGGTCAGGATAGCACTTATTCTTGACTTTTAATAAGTGATAGTATGAGGGAAGATGTGCAGAATTATTAATAGGTGAAATGAATTCTCTAAGCCCCATAGTTGATTCTTTTTCTCTAAATCGAAGGCTTTTTCGAATATATGATTGAGATTCAGGGAATTCCATGCAGGCCACATCACAAAATCGCTTCTTGAAGTTGCTTGTAGTCTGTGAAGCTTCCTCCTTCCCGTAGGAATTAAAAAAAAAGTCTTAGTTAGTTTGCAGATTGCGCCCAACATTGCGGGCGTGCCAGTTTTATAAGAATTTGTGCATCGCAAGTGTTGGTACTTGACGGCGTGTGAAGTCTGCCAACCCGCAGTAGGCTAGCGTGGTGGACTTTTGCCTATTCCCTCTCGCTCTGAGAGGAGATACGTGCCCAGCAGTGGGACAATGTAATGGGTTGATGATGATGATGAAGTGTTGGTACTGATAACATACAATACACAATACAATAAAATGAGCTTGGCCAATAAGTGTCGCGTAAAATTTTGTAAAGTGGGGAGGGGAGGTTGGGTGGTGGGGGTAATGTAGCATTCAGTGTCGGTACTGGCTTCATTTGGTATCCGACCGTGAACAAATAAAAATTGAAATATCAGTAAGAATCCTAAATGTGGCACGTCAAAACATTATGGCAAGGTTTAATTTTGAACACTGACTAATGAACATGAGCCCCATTCGCATTTTAGACAGTTTTCAGACTTAAAAATCCAATTGGGTTATTTTAGTGAGGGAAAAATACGACCGCGAGCTGGATTCGAACCTGCGTCTTCTGGTTAAGTACACCAGACGCTATGACCGCTAAGCCACCGCGACTCCCAACCGCCATGTCGAAATTTGCCTTCACATTTTTTATTTAAGTCTTTGAGGCGACGTCAGTGACATTTGTTGAGAATGTGCTTCTCATCCGACATGACATGCTTTACAGCAAGTACGATGTCATACGATGCCACCTTACCTTTTAACTATCTTTTTGTAGGCATTTTCCACGCAAACATTATTAGGTTATTTTGTAAAAATCCAATGTTTAGAAAGTAATGAGGTTGGTGCTACCAATACATTTAGTATGGAAAGTTTCAAGCGTTGTGGAAGCCAAGGCGGCAGAGATACGTCATTGATCCCAAGGCACGAAATGTCAAGGGTCATGTCTAGAATAACGCCTACTAACCGTCAGACTGTACAGTATTACCGTTTTAGAGATTTTCACAATTATTACTTTTTCCCCATACAAAAATAAGACAATAATTTTTTTTAGTATGAGAAAGTACTTTTTAGAAAAAATACTTGAACAAAAGTTGTTTCTATTATCAAAACAAGTAAGCAAAAAAAAAATCAGCGCTATAGGTCAAATTTGATTCCTAAGTCCACTGATTTCAATAATCGAACCGATTAGATGTGTGTGTGTAGATCGATCAGTGTGTGTCGTGACCTACCAAAATCAAGTTTTTAATACAATGTTCCATGATAT
Source organism: Subacronicta megacephala (assembly GCA_958496365.1). Taxonomy (NCBI): domain Eukaryota; kingdom Metazoa; phylum Arthropoda; class Insecta; order Lepidoptera; family Noctuidae; genus Subacronicta; species Subacronicta megacephala. Next base: position 2,187,147 of record OY292535.1, read on the forward strand.
GCCCCAGTACTCTACTGACTGGCTTGGGTGCATGGCGAATTTTTTGTAGTTTATCACCCAGCCTAGATATTTGAGCACGTCAAATCGACTCATCAATTTACCACGATCTTGATTGGCTAGTAGGTAATCGTCTAAGTAAATTACAATGTGTATGCCACGGTCACGCAATGTCTGGGCCACCCAATTCCTTTGGGAGGCGAATATTTTCATAGTTGAACTGAGCCGAAGGGCACGTAATTTATTTGAAGAAATTGCTCTCAATGGCTTAGGCAATGTCTGCGCTTCTTTGGAACTGGGAGATGATAATAAGCCTGCGATAGATCCATTCAATCGTTGAATCCAAGCATTGAATTTAAATACTTTTTTTGTATGAAATGTTGATGAATAATTAAGTCTAGAACAAAAATGTTAAAATTGAGAGGTTTTAAGTGTTTTACCAACAACCCTGTATCACTACTTTATATGTCACTGAACTCTTAAACGACTGGATGGATTTTGATGTTTTTTTTTGTGCTTGTGTGGTACGATTTCTTTAACGTGGGCATCACTCAGTGTTACTCGGCCAGCACCCGCGTGTCGTCCTGCCCGGCGTGCCAGCCGCCGCTGAACGCGCTGGCGGCGACCCTGCCGCACGCGCACGTGTCGCACTCCCGCCTGCTGTGCCGCATCTCCCGCGCGCCGCTCAACGAACACAACCAGCCCATGGTGCTGCCCAACGGACAGGTCTACGGCGAGCAGGTACCACCACACACACTCACCACACTACACTTACTATGTCACTGCCGCACGCGCACGTGTCGCACTCGCGCCTGCTGTGCCGCATCTCCCGCGCGCCGCTCAACGAACACAACCAGCCCATGGTGCTGCCCAACGGACAGGTCTACGGCGAGCAGGTACCACCACACACACTCACCACACTACACTTACTATGTCACTGCCGCACGCGCACGTGTCGCACTCGCGCCTGCTGTGCCGCATCTCCCGCGCGCCGCTCAACGAACACAACCAGCCCATGGTGCTGCCCAACGGACAGGTCTACGGCGAGCAGGTACCACCACACACACTCACCACACTACACTTACTATGTCACTGCCGCACGCGCACGTGTCGCACTCGCGCCTGCTGTGCCGCATCTCCCGCGCGCCGCTCAACGAACACAACCAGCCCATGGTGCTGCCCAACGGACAGGTCTACGGCGAGCAGGTACCACCACACACACTCACCACACTACACTTACTATGTCACTGCCGCACGCGCACGTGTCGCACTCGCGCCTGCTGTGCCGCATCTCCCGCGCGCCGCTCAACGAACACAACCAGCCCATGGTGCTGCCCAACGGACAGGTCTACGGCGAGCAGGTACCACCACACACACTCACCACACTACACTTACTATGTCACTGCCGCACGCGCACGTGTCGCACTCGCGCCTGCTGTGCCGCATCTCCCGCGCGCCGCTCAACGAACACAACCAGCCCATGGTGCTGCCCAACGGACAGGTCTACGGCGAGCAGGTACCACCACACACACTCACCACACTACACTTACTATGTCACTGCCGCACGCGCACGTGTCGCACTCGCGCCTGCTGTGCCGCATCTCCCGCGCGCCGCTCAACGAACACAACCAGCCCATGGTGCTGCCCAACGGACAGGTCTACGGCGAGCAGGTACCACCACACACACTCACCACACTACACTTACTATGTCACTGCCGCACGCGCACGTGTCGCACTCGCGCCTGCTGTGCCGCATCTCCCGCGCGCCGCTCAACGAACACAACCAGCCCATGGTGCTGCCCAACGGACAGGTCTACGGCGAGCAGGTACCACCACACACACTCACCACACTACACTTACTATGTCACTGCCGCACGCGCACGTGTCGCACTCGCGCCTGCTGTGCCGCATCTCCCGCGCGCCGCTCAACGAACACAACCAGCCCATGGTGCTGCCCAACGGACAGGTCTACGGCGAGCAGGTACCACCACACACACTCACCACACTACACTTACTATGTCACTGCCGCACGCGCACGTGTCGCACTCGCGCCTGCTGTGCCGCATCTCCCGCGCGCCGCTCAACGAACACAACCAGCCCATGGTGCTGCCCAACGGACAGGTCTACGGCGAGCAGGTACCACCACACACACTCACCACACTACACTTACTATGTCACTGCCGCACGCGCACGTGTCGCACTCGCGCCTGCTGTGCCGCATCTCCCGCGCGCCGCTCAACGAACACAACCAGCCCATGGTGCTGCCCAACGGACAGGTCTACGGCGAGCAGGTACCACCACACACACTCACCACACTACACTTACTATGTCACTGCCGCACGCGCACGTGTCGCACTCGCGCCTGCTGTGCCGCATCTCCCGCGCGCCGCTCAACGAACACAACCAGCCCATGGTGCTGCCCAACGGACAGGTCTACGGCGAGCAGGTACCACCACACACACTCACCACACTACACTTACTATGTCACTGCCGCACGCGCACGTGTCGCACTCGCGCCTGCTGTGCCGCATCTCCCGCGCGCCGCTCAACGAACACAACCAGCCCATGGTGCTGCCCAACGGACAGGTCTACGGCGAGCAGGTACCACCACACACACTCACCACACTACACTTACTATGTCACTGCCGCACGCGCACGTGTCGCACTCGCGCCTGCTGTGCCGCATCTCCCGCGCGCCGCTCAACGAACACAACCAGCCCATGGTGCTGCCCAACGGACAGGTCTACGGCGAGCAGGTACCACCACACACACTCACCACACTACACTTACTATGTCACTGCCGCACGCGCACGTGTCGCACTCGCGCCTGCTGTGCCGCATCTCCCGCGCGCCGCTCAACGAACACAACCAGCCCATGGTGCTGCCCAACGGACAGGTCTACGGCGAGCAGGTACCACCACACACACTCACCACACTACACTTACTATGTCACTGCCGCACGCGCACGTGTCGCACTCGCGCCTGCTGTGCCGCATCTCCCGCGCGCCGCTCAACGAACACAACCAGCCCATGGTGCTGCCCAACGGACAGGTCTACGGCGAGCAGGTACCACCACACACACTCACCACACTACACTTACTATGTCACTGCCGCACGCGCACGTGTCGCACTCGCGCCTGCTGTGCCGCATCTCCCGCGCGCCGCTCAACGAACACAACCAGCCCATGGTGCTGCCCAACGGACAGGTCTACGGCGAGCAGGTACCACCACACACACTCACCACACTACACTTACTATGTCACTGCCGCACGCGCACGTGTCGCACTCGCGCCTGCTGTGCCGCATCTCCCGCGCGCCGCTCAACGAACACAACCAGCCCATGGTGCTGCCCAACGGACAGGTCTACGGCGAGCAGGTACCACCACACACACTCACCACACTACACTTACTATGTCACTGCCGCACGCGCACGTGTCGCACTCGCGCCTGCTGTGCCGCATCTCCCGCGCGCCGCTCAACGAACACAACCAGCCCATGGTGCTGCCCAACGGACAGGTCTACGGCGAGCAGGTACCACCACACACACTCACCACACTACACTTACTATGTCACTGCCGCACGCGCACGTGTCGCACTCGCGCCTGCTGTGCCGCATCTCCCGCGCGCCGCTCAACGAACACAACCAGCCCATGGTGCTGCCCAACGGACAGGTCTACGGCGAGCAGGTACCACCACACACACTCACCACACTACACTTACTATGTCACTGCCGCACGCGCACGTGTCGCACTCGCGCCTGCTGTGCCGCATCTCCCGCGCGCCGCTCAACGAACACAACCAGCCCATGGTGCTGCCCAACGGACAGGTCTACGGCGAGCAGGTACCACCACACACACTCACCACACTACACTTACTATGTCACTGCCGCACGCGCACGTGTCGCACTCGCGCCTGCTGTGCCGCATCTCCCGCGCGCCGCTCAACGAACACAACCAGCCCATGGTGCTGCCCAACGGACAGGTCTACGGCGAGCAGGTACCACCACACACACTCACCACACTACACTTACTATGTCACTGCCGCACGCGCACGTGTCGCACTCGCGCCTGCTGTGCCGCATCTCCCGCGCGCCGCTCAACGAACACAACCAGCCCATGGTGCTGCCCAACGGACAGGTCTACGGCGAGCAGGTACCACCACACACACTCACCACACTACACTTACTATGTCACTGCCGCACGCGCACGTGTCGCACTCGCGCCTGCTGTGCCGCATCTCCCGCGCGCCGCTCAACGAACACAACCAGCCCATGGTGCTGCCCAACGGACAGGTCTACGGCGAGCAGGTACCACCACACACACTCACCACACTACACTTACTATGTCACTGCCGCACGCGCACGTGTCGCACTCGCGCCTGCTGTGCCGCATCTCCCGCGCGCCGCTCAACGAACACAACCAGCCCATGGTGCTGCCCAACGGACAGGTCTACGGCGAGCAGGTACCACCACACACACTCACCACACTACACTTACTATGTCACTGCCGCACGCGCACGTGTCGCACTCGCGCCTGCTGTGCCGCATCTCCCGCGCGCCGCTCAACGAACACAACCAGCCCATGGTGCTGCCCAACGGACAGGTCTACGGCGAGCAGGTACCACCACACACACTCACCACACTACACTTACTATGTCACTGCCGCACGCGCACGTGTCGCACTCGCGCCTGCTGTGCCGCATCTCCCGCGCGCCGCTCAACGAACACAACCAGCCCATGGTGCTGCCCAACGGACAGGTCTACGGCGAGCAGGTACCACCACACACACTCACCACACTACACTTACTATGTCACTGCCGCACGCGCACGTGTCGCACTCGCGCCTGCTGTGCCGCATCTCCCGCGCGCCGCTCAACGAACACAACCAGCCCATGGTGCTGCCCAACGGACAGGTCTACGGCGAGCAGGTACCACCACACACACTCACCACACTACACTTACTATGTCACTGCCGCACGCGCACGTGTCGCACTCGCGCCTGCTGTGCCGCATCTCCCGCGCGCCGCTCAACGAACACAACCAGCCCATGGTGCTGCCCAACGGACAGGTCTACGGCGAGCAGGTACCACCACACACACTCACCACACTACACTTACTATGTCACTGCCGCACGCGCACGTGTCGCACTCGCGCCTGCTGTGCCGCATCTCCCGCGCGCCGCTCAACGAACACAACCAGCCCATGGTGCTGCCCAACGGACAGGTCTACGGCGAGCAGGTACCACCACACACACTCACCACACTACACTTACTATGTCACTGCCGCACGCGCACGTGTCGCACTCGCGCCTGCTGTGCCGCATCTCCCGCGCGCCGCTCAACGAACACAACCAGCCCATGGTGCTGCCCAACGGACAGGTCTACGGCGAGCAGGTACCACCACACACACTCACCACACTACACTTACTATGTCACTGCCGCACGCGCACGTGTCGCACTCGCGCCTGCTGTGCCGCATCTCCCGCGCGCCGCTCAACGAACACAACCAGCCCATGGTGCTGCCCAAAGGACAGGTCTACGGCGAGCAGGTACCACCATACTACACTTACTACGGAACGATGTCATATACCTCTATACTTCTATCATCATCATCAACTGCTACTTCAACAGTCCAATTTTTTATTATTTTTGGTTATTAATTTTACAGAGATTTAGTCATGCACACATTCAAACCTAAATATCTTTAAGTGTTACTACCGTATTGTGGCGGAGTACACTTAAGGCTAAAGCGTCATCCTTGGGCGCGAAATTCGATTTTTTCTTGGTATTAAAAAAAATCGGCTTTAACCCATTCCAGGTACAGTCGCCAGCAGGTCAAGGTATACAAAACTGTCAAATTTCTCCAAATGATTTTAAACCTTAACGTGTTGAAGATAAAGTTCAAAATCAACTGAGAAAATTTGACATTTTGTGGTAACTTGATGTGCTGCTCATCGTACATGGCGGTAGAAATTGCGGCATCAATAATAACTTATTCACTTTGAGCAACACGGTAGGGAGTAGCCTTAGCGATATATTACCGACCAAATAGTTCTGCCATTTTTTGCGGGGGAAATGTGCACGCAGAATGTAATGACGACATTACCAACAAGCCTTGCACAGCGCTGAAACAGCAAATAGCCGTCTGACCAGACGAAAAAACATGCAGCACTAAGACGCTTTATAAGTTAAGACTCTCGCTAATAAGAAAGGTCGAAAGCGCCGTAAAATTCATGGCGCTTACGCGTTTGGTTCAACGTTAAAGGTAATCTCCCTAAATTGTTCATTCGCAAGAATTCTGATTTATCGCTCGAGCGATCCGTATTTTGAACAGGCGATCGGACTCAATGTTGGTACACAAATCTGATAATAATTTAAAATAGAATTCACGAATTTACTGTCTAAATGTAATGAAATAGAAAAATACGGTAAAGATTTATTTACATGTGAAATGAAATACCATCTTTTAGTAAATTTGCTGTATCAGACAGCTTTTTGCAGCAGAAAACCAAACAGTTTGGCATTTTGAGGACCGCTGTTTTCACTCGCGCGGCTGGACTTGGTTTAGTTAAAAAACCGAGCGGCAACCTAGTTTTATTAAATGCATTTGGGCTTGTACTTTGGCAGGGGAACGTTACGGATGGCTTCTCCCTTTCCGTGTTGCTCGAAGCTTATTCACGATTGAGTATTAAAACTTTTGCTCAAAAATTGCTATCGTAGGAGATTTAGGTGTAAATTGTCATTTTTCGCCAAATCCACTATTTTACACCAAAATCTATCAAATCAAAACCAAGAAAAAATTGAATTTCGCGCCCAATACTGACGCTTTAGCCTAAACACTACAAAAATTAAATAAATTTTGCTCAACACTAAGTTTAAGCTGTCCATCATTTCATTTAATCATTTTGGAATATTTATTAATTCCTCTTGTCATTGCCAGGCTCTAAAAGAAATGATGAAGGAACACGGCTCCATCATCTGCCCGAAGACTAAGGAGGTGTTCTGCATGAAACGCGTCGAGAAAGTCTACGTCATGTAAAGCGAATATCGGTCACTATGTATAATTTTATTAAATCGTACGTCTATATACTTACCAGCATTTAAAGCTCGGATACTTTTGTTTGTCTAAAATGTTTAACAATACTTCTTGCTCTTGGGCGTAGCTGGAAAAGTCCATTTTCCATTCACACAATTAAAAAAAGAACTAGAAATTAATATTTCTTATGACTTGAGCAAACTCCATAACGATTTAAGGCTTTGTCTATTTCAGTTCGTGCAATTTATTAATAAATAAATGATTCTAAACTTGAAGTAGCCTATCTTGAAAAAAGTAAGAATTTACAAGGAAAGTAGGTACCAACGAAATCTGAATGTCACCTAGTTGCGCCTAATTATTGAGTATTACTATTATTCCTGTATTTAAAGGTAAATCTATCGTATTATATTATTGTAACTTTAGTTAATATTCGAAAAGTATATGGAATCTCTTGTTTTCATTTAATTCTTGTATATTAAGGATACTAAAGTATTCAATTCATTCTTTGATACAGGGATGCTCCATAGTTTTCGATCAATGTGTGTTTTATTCATCATAAAAATTTAAATTACATTTAGTGATGAGATGGAGGGTAGTTGTATATTTCTTTCATATTAAGAATGCGCATTTTGTGAATTAGAACCCAGTCAGAAAGTTAAAGTTTAAATAATTAATGCGAATTCGTAGAATGTGAGAAATATACTATTATTTTAATAATACGTGTGATAATAGAACCTAAAAAACCCAATGTCTTATAACTATGTATATCAGTTTCATATAGTTATAGATACTCATCACTTGAATGGCAAAAATAAGTTTTTCATTTATAACGATGATTGTGTGCATTCAAAGTTTGTGTATAACATTCAATACTATATAGTGTAAATTTATATTACCTTTATGTTAAAATTAAATAAAGTAGTGATTAAACTACGGTTGTGCCATTTTGTGTTTTTACCTGGCATAATACATCTCAGAAATACATTAACTTCTAATTTGAGTCACATTTTACCAAAAACAAACTGAGATTCGGTCGATTATCAAATATAACTTATAACAGGCATTCATATCTTACAATGTTTATCACTCGATAATGATTTTTGATCATAAGTTTATGGAAATGTGATTTTCTACGTATTGATCCAGCGAATATTAATCGTGGACTAATATAAGTTTTGGAATGTAGCATGTATAAATACCTAATAAATATTCTCATTGTATCATAACCGTAAACTGTTATATTGAGAAATAAATGCAAATCAAAATTATGTAGTTTCATTTATTGTAAAGCCAACCATGCACATATTGGGATCGCCTTTTTAAAATGACGTAAATAATTAAAATGTAAAATGTTTCTTTGTAAATCTCGTAAAAAAGTGTATAATTTTGAAATGACGGACGGAGAAAAAAAATCAAACATAAATCTGATACTTTTTATTGCATTTTAACACTTTTTTCTTAATAATAACGTCGTTGTATACGACTAAAATACTCGTAAATGGCATTATTTATCACATACATTTTAATGACTACATACTATTTGTAGATACTCGAATATTTTTATAATTATCAAGAGTTAGCGACCAATTTGGAGAATGTTTTCTTACGTATAATTATGTACGTAAAACTTTTTACAGTGATGATATGATTTATAATAATTAGAAGATTACATGGTGTTTTTAAAACAAAAGTATTATAATATTAGCTAAATGCATTCGCTACACAATTTTTAATAACTAACTATACATGATAAAGTGTATAATAAAGAAATAATATCAACTGAAACAGATTAGCATGACCAGTAAATCATCACTTTGATATATGTACAAGTTTAACTTTCAAGTGATGCAACAAATATATTAAAAACTATCGCATAAATATGAATAGTGGGGTTTGACTATTTGCTTAGGGATTTCAATATAATTTACATATATTCTGGTATTTAATTTATAGTTTGTATTACACCTACCTGGAAAGTGAACCATTTCGTTTATAATAATGGGAAAGAATTCTTATCTATAGGGCTGTAAAGTTGTAAGAGAATCTATTATCAACCTGGTATTGATACAGATAATGTAAAAGGAATTCTAAATTTTATATTATGGAAAGAACATTTATACATGAACGTATTTAAAAAATAATATATTAGCATATTTCCGAAATGTTTCAACTTGGTGAACAAAGTAAGTACTATTAAAAAATAAGATTTATTTGGGGTCAGAAGTTGCCTAGTAATTTATTTCAAAATGCGACTTAGTTAACTTAAACCGAAATTGGATGCGAAAGTTTTTAAACTTCATAATATTTACAAATGAAAGATTTAGAGGGGACTAATAGTGATGTAAACATACCGGCGAACTGTGGGAACATACCGGCGAACTGTGGGTGTACATTAAGTGCACCTCTGCCTAACCCTTCGGGGAATACAGGCGTGATGGTATGTTTTAAATGTTTAATAGTGATATTTTAAACTTTCAACGTTTTCGTGGGATTCGTATAACGATGTTGAAGTCTTAAAGCTAGAAATTGCTTACTATCAAAAGTGTTACTTAATACTACATAACATAGTGTGATTTGGTTTTAATAAGTGGTTTACAACTTAATATTATGTTTGTACATTTATTTAGTGGAGTACATTTGATGCTAGCCAGCTATTGTCAACATAGCGCATATTCGAATATTTTATCTAACTATTCACTATAATATCTTGTGTATTTTTAGAATAAAAGACATTATAATTAATGACGTAATATAAAAAAGAATACACTCGACTAAAGCGAGTCACACTGGGAGTGCTACAATTACAAGATAAATATTACTTTACGTATCACTAAATACGCTATTGGAGTATTTTACACTTATTTCAACTTAGTTTCGACAAAACTATATTTTTCACAGTCTAAGTTTAATTCAAAAATATTAATACTCATTTTATGTCCTGTACGGACTTGATTTATTCTTAAGATTATAAAAATATATGGATTCCTAAGTTTATAGCCATTGATGAATATATTTACAATATTAGGGGTTTCAGGAGAAGAAGATAAGAGAAGAGAGAGAAAATTAATTAATGTTGTTTCATGACCATAGTAATAGCAATCATTCATGAATGAAACAATATTTATAACATTATTCTAAATCGAATATTTGACTATTTTGACCAGCAATTCTTTGTATAAGTTGTGAATATAATATTGTTACAGATGCAAATACAATTTATATTTAATGCCATGCATGTTTTATAGAATTGAAAAAAATAAAAAAATAAAGCGAACGTCTCCGCCTAAATATGTTGCACCGGATTTCTTTATATAGTGAAAAGTATGTGATTCTGATTTCCTTTTGATGTGAATATTTTGGGTACCAATATCATAATTACGTAATAAAATGCTAGAGTCATAGTCTAGTATATTTTTTATCATGCAGCACATAGATGATAGGATCTTCAAATGGCAATTTACATAATAGACATAAATCTGAATGACAATAAAATTATCTAATAGGAAGTCTTGTTTAAAACCTAAGGGTATTGGATCCTACCACCTGTTTGTGTTTATGTAAACCCAATCCATTCTATGTATTTGATATACTTCTACCAACAAGTCAAGTTATATATAGATTTCTGTAACGCCGAATATTAGACATTGAAATAGAACTATTTTCTGGAATTTTATAGCAATATTATCAAAACATGACCAAAGATGCTATACTCCGAAACGATGTTATACACAAAAAGTAGTTTTATTTCAAAGTCAACCAATATATCAGCCCATCTCAATATACATACACATTATATAAGCTTCAGACATTGCTTTGTATACTTTCCTAAATAAAATCACATTTGAATGAAACAAAACATGTTTCTACACAGCTTAAACAGTGTTTATAGGTAAGAACTAAGCTACAAGATGTATGCAACCCCTTCACAACAATGGCTATAGCTACCCTCATTCATACCACATAACAGATATACGTAAAAGGAGGCTATTCAAAATCAAAGAGGCCATTTGAAAGGGACAAAGGTTATATTTGAGAATAGATTTAGATTTTTAGTAGTTGACATGATTGGCGATTTATTTTTAGTCTATCCTCATTGGAAACAGGAAGAAATTATCAAATAAATTAAGTGTTTTTTTCCGGAGACCAAACTTTTTGGGTAACTGGTTTTTCGCCATTTTAGATAAGAATTAGTCTTGGAAACTGACTGATAAGTAATTAAAATAAAAGTGCTGTTTTTTTTTACTTAAGATTTGGTGAAAAATCGTTGCTTCCTTTAAATAATAATTGGCTATAGCCATCTGTAATATTAGCCTCTGTTTAATACTTTGATTACTTCAACAACTACATTTTTTATAAAAAAAATTGAAGTATGTATTTGTACTTTATCTCTTGTTATTCAATGTTTTATATCATTTTGCGAAAGAAATGGAATGTTAATTGTACGATCGCCAGCATACGATACCACAAAATATCAAATTTTCTGTTGATTTTGAATTTTTTTTTTATATAAAAAGCTTACGACCCACATTGCTAATGTGGGTCGCACATTACTAGTATTCTTGTTAACCCCTCGTGCTAAGCTAAATTCTTGTATTACGAGTGGGTTCACGTCGGTAGTGCAATGGGTGAGTTTCGAACCGCAACCGCATGATCCCAAGTCCGACTACCTAGCCATTAGGCTACCGCCGCTTCACTATCAATACTTTAAGATTTAAAATCATTTGGAGGAATTAATCAGTTTCCTATAACCTGATGTACTGGCGACTGCACATTTTCCAACTTTGTATATCCATGAAATTACTAGATGCAGTATTTCCACTTTAACTTCATCACAAACAAAAAGCCCCGTTGTTTTTAAACAGCCTTGCTTTACGTCGTTCTTTAAGGTTATGTCTATTTACCCGAAGTAGTATGTCATGAATGCCATGATGAGGATGCCGGAGATGAGAGCGGCGAGGTGCTTGAGTGACTGGAGCTTGTCAGGCTCCCGCAGCAGGTCCGGCAGCACCGTCACCAGGGCGATGTGCAGGAACCCGCCCGCCGTGAACGGTACTATCCATGATGTTTTTGCCTCTGGAAACATAATACAAGATAAGTGGAAACCGATGTTATTATTTATACTATATTACATAACATTACATATCATACTATAAAGAATAATCTATCTATATATACCATCACGCCTGTATTCCCAGAAGGGTTAGGTAGAGGTTTACTAATATACACCCACAGTTCGCCGGTATGTTTAGGTCTGCCTAGGCGAGCCTATTGCCATTAATCGGGCACAAATCCAGACTCCCGAGCTGCTACTGGGAATTTCATAAAAAAATCCAATAACACTGCTCGACCTGGGGATCGAACCCAGGACCTCTAGCGTAGCAGTCGCGCTTAGGGCCACTAGACTAATGAGGCAGTCCGACACCTATATTACATTTTATTATATTCCATACTGACTGCCTGATTACTCTAGTAGTCCCAAGTGTGACTGCTACATTTTAAGTCCTGAATTTGATTCCCAGGCCGAAAGGCAAATGACGTAAAAGTTTTTATAATTATATAATTAAATAGAAAAGTCAAATCAAATAATTTATTTGCTCGAATAAGGTACATAAAACGAGCAGTGTTATAAGATTTTTCAGTGAAATTCTCAATATCAGCTCGGAGTCTGGATTTGTAGGACATTGGAAGTACGGTTTTTTGTCTCTATGAGTACGTCATATCCTCCTAACTCCGCAGGCGGCGGACGATCCATGAAGATTTTCCGTACTTTATGTATAAATAAACTAGCTTTCCGCCCACGGCTTCGCTCGCATGTTTTCTCGACTTTTCTGTCCTATAATATGTATGTATACCTACTACATATAAACGTTCCTCTTGAATCACTCTATCTATTAAAAAAACCGCATCAAAATCCGTTGCGTAGTTTTAAAGATCTAAGCATATATAGGGACAGACAGACAGCGCTGCCGTGTCATGACAAAACACTGTAACTAAACTACGTACTAAGTTACAGTTTAACTAAAATTACAGTGTTTTGTCTTGACACGGCAGCGCAGCGGGAAGCGACTTTGTTTTATACTATGTAGTGATAGTGAAGCTGCAGCGCTAGCTTTTAAAATATTAAAATTGTTACCAATAGAGTTCCTGGCCCCGCTGAATATAACAGCCGTCATGGCACCGATCAGACCAGCTGCCGCCGTTGCCTGGAACAAACAAACAAACACGGAATGAATAACGATTCGATTATCTTATACATAACTAGCTTTCCGCCCACGGCTTCGCCCGCGTGGTTTCTAGGCTTTTCTGCATTTAATTTTTCCCGTTTTTGCAACATTTTTCATTTATGCTCCGCCCCTATTGGTGTTAGCGTAATGATATATAGCCTATAGCCTTCCTCGATAAATTAATGGGCTATCTAACACTGAAAGAATTTTTCAAATCGGACCCGTAGTAGCTGAGATTAGCGCGTTCAAGTAAACAAACAAACTTCAGCTTTATAATATTAATATACATAGTAGTGGATTATAATATGTTTGGTATATAATTATAATGTTTAATCGTCAATGGTTTAGAAACGCATAGAGGACAAACATTCAGTTCATACATTTATGAGAAGAACTGCTTCTACCTGCAATTTTACTCTCACATTTATCAAAATTCGTTCATTGCCGGGGGAAACCCTATGGTAGAGTAGCAGCGAGTATAATATAAATTTAGTATGAATATTGATTACACTTACCAGCTGTGCTTTAGCCGCCTCCCACCTGGAGAAGCCGCTCTTGAGTAGGATGGCGAAATCTCCAACCTCATGTGGTATCTCATGCACTACAAAATAAACCACAATGTTGAATGGATTGATATTAAACACAAGGATCATTTTAGTTTTATAATTATTATTAAAATTCTATTTGGTAATCGGAAACTTGAAAACTCAGTTTATAGGCTTATAAAATTACACAATTTAACTATTTATTTTTGTTGTGGTAGGGCCACGCTGTTCGCAGCATGAATGGGCCGGCTCGACCGGGGAAGTACCACACTCTCACAGGAGACCGACGTCAGAGTAGTAGCGTTTCGCTACTGCGCTTCGTTCGGTGAGCGAGAGGGCCGGAGGCCAAATTCAATCCTTTCATCTGCAACGCCTTTGGTATTACAGATGTCCATGGGCGGCGATGACTACTTACCATCAGGTAGCTCGCCTGCTCGTTTGCCGAGTTATCCCATAAAAAAAAACAATGTAACAAGAGTGGTTACATTTTTTTGCTCTTATTTTGGCAATAGCATAAGCAAGCATAATCAGCCTATAATATTCCCACTGTTGGGACACAGGCCTCCTCTCGGTGAGAGGGAGTGGGTCGTAATCCACCACGCTGGCCCAGTGCGGGTTGGTAGATGTCACGTCTTCCAATTTTAGGTTCAAGGGCATGCCGGTTTCCCGTCGATGTTATTTCTTTTTAAAAAAAGCTTACTAGCATCATCATGAGGTTGCCGGTTCGAACCCCACACATTGGGTTCGAACCGGCAACCTCATGATTGCAAGTCCGACGCCCTAGCCATTAGGCTACCGCCGCTTCGATTCGATCGATTACATTTGTTTATTATTTTTTTTCTATAAAGTGTGCGGACAGCGATTGTCATTTCATTTCTTAAAACGGACCCCGAACGAAACTAATTGGTGAACCCTGGTGTAAATACTTACCTAGTATAGCGAAGGTGGTGAGCACCCCGACCCTGAAGCCGACCAGGAAGGAGCCGCCCACCGCCAGGCCGTGAGTGAAGTTGTCGATGGAGTTCGCCATCAGGTTCAAGTACCCTGCCACCTGGAAAATAACGATCACAAATAAGTAAGTAACTGACTTGACTGCCTTATTAGTCTAGTGGTCAAAAGCACGACTGCTACGCTAAAGGCCCAGGGGTTTGATTTCCAGGTCGAGCAAAGTGTTATTGGGTTTTTTTATTTCGGAGTTTGGATATGTGCCCGGGCAATGGTTTGCCCCCTATTACATGGGACCTAAACATACCGGCAAACTGTGTGAGAACATTAAGTAACAGTCTGCTTAACTCTTCATGACTCACGTCTTTCTTGTTGCTCTTCTCCTTGGAGGCCTTTAGCGCCTGTTCCCTGGCCTCCCGCAGGAGACACCTGCCCATCCACCTGTTGCCTTTGTTGCAGCGAGCTGAACCATTCTGAGCAGTCACCGTGTTGCAACATACCCCTGTGGATATAAAACATCAAGGGTAACTGGCAATTACTGTTAAATACGGTAAAATCAATTTTAGCTCCCTATAATATGGTTGAGTTTCACAATGACTGATCTATGGTCTACTCAAAGCTGCAAAATCTTCAAAAGGCCATTGCCCTTACATTGAAGGTAGAAGCCAACATTTTTATTTGAATTTTCGTTTGTTTATCCGTCAGTATGTTTACCTATTTGTAGGCACATCACGCAAAAACCACATACACGAAATGAGATTTGATTTTCACAGTTGAAAACCAAATCCATTGCTGGAAGCCTAACTTAAAATCTGTTGAATATTTAATCTTGATACGCCATCTCGAAGGCATGTTATCAATAAAAAAATCCTCTTCTCTCAGATTTTTTTGTACCCACTTATTGGTTCACCTGGATAGCTCTTAGTTATAGTTGGACCCGGCAGGTGACTTTGTTGCCCAAATGATTTGGGAATGTGAGTCAAATCGCGGGCAACAGTTAGTCAATAATAAAATCGGATCATACTAAACCATCTACAATCCAAACACGTGCCGTGGAAGACCTTGAATTCATACAAATCAATATAATTATAAGTAGTTTGGACAAACCTTTAGTATTATTGTTGAACACGCACGTATCGTACAACTGCTTCGCCGTCACAGTTCCATTCCCGCCACAAATACCGCCCATACTCTTGCCTCTCTGCTTCCTTTCAACTTCTAGAAGCTTCTCGATCTCTTCTATCTCTATCTGCTTTATTTTGGTGCCGTTCTGCTTGACGACTTCATGTTTTTCGTGAACTTCTTCTTCTTCGTTTTCCTCTTGGTCTGTCGCGGCGAAGAGTTTCTCCACTACGATGAAGACGAGCATGCCGCAAAGGCACCATAGACCGCTTTTTAGGGAAACGTGCTCGCCAGCTGTGAAGGGAGAAACGAACAAAGTTGAGTGAGGTGTTGGAATCAGAGGACCGAAGATAAAGTTTAAAGACTAATATGTTTTCAATAGATATGCTGTTGCGGTTCGTACGGTGAGTGTGGAGCGCCGGAGGCCTAATTCCTCCCTCAGTCCTCTTTCGTCTCCTTTCGCCTTCCCTTCCCTTTTCCTTGGCTTGGCAACGCAGCTGCAACTCCTTTGGTATTGCAGATAACCTTACCACCAGGTAGCTCGCCAGCTCGTTTGCCGAGTAATCCCATAAAAAAAAGATGTTGCCAACGTCATCTTAAGACGTAAGTAGAATGTGGAAGAGAAATTCGATACCACAGACAGTGGTCTCTGTAGCTTAGTGGCTAAAGCGTCTGTAGTACTTACACGGAGGAATGCAGTTTCTAATCCTGCCTGAGATCGCATTATTCTTTCACTAGAGAATTTATATCCTAGAAGATCGATGCTTATAAGTTACCCATAGACTGATTGTAAAGTGGAGGACGTATTTGTCAGCACTACAATTACTAACCGCTTGAGAAATAGGTACTTGAGTGCCTCATGATGCAATAAATATATTACGCACAAACTCATCATGCACTTGCTGGGCACATGTTTTCTTTCAAAATGTGAGTGCTCAGGCTATAGTCCACTAGGCGCCTAGTGCGTGTTGGGGGACTGTATCGTCGAGATAATGTCTCAAGCATGCAGGTTTCCTTTCGATGTTTTCCTTTACTTTTTAAGTTATCGAAAATTAGTTAGTTAGTAAAAATTATCGATTATCAACTGCTTCATTAGTCTAGTGGTCCCAAGCGCGACTGCTACGATAGAGGTCTTGGGTTCGATTCCCAGGTCGTATTCTATGTATTCTCAATAAGAGCTCGGAGTTAGGATATGCGCCCAGTGAAAGGTAATAGGCTCGCCCCCTATTACATGGACCTACTCATACCGTTGAACTGTGGGAATACAACCGCGATGCTATGTTATGTTTTTTTGATTTTCCATGCTAAGATTATAAAGTTATTTTAGAGAAGGTTCGAAATTTCGACTGCGGGCAGGATTCGAACATGCGTCTCCTGGTTTAATACACCAGACGCTATGACTAAGTTAGCTTTGACTAACTAGTGATAATAATTAATTATCAAACTGACTTGCAGAAAATTTGTGATTAGGAAATCTTTACATTATGGGTAAATACACCTTATCTAAAATTGATAATGTGTGATTATGTTTATCCATTACATTCATTTTTAATTTACAAACACAATTACAAACACCATGTTAAAATTTTAACAGCCACTTTCCTTTCGTCACTCTACGTAACAATTAGCAACCTTTAGAGTGGACGCATTAGACTGACGACAATAAGTGGCCAACATTGAACTTTTTATTTCAATCTCAACACGTACGATCGCAAGCACATCAAGTTACCACAAAATGTACATTTTTCTCAGTTGATTTTGAACTTAATCAACAACATTTTAATGTTTAAAATCATTTGGAGAAATTTGTCAGTTTTGTATAACCTGAGGGCTTAGACAAGTAGCATGAACGCTAATCCAATAGAATAGAATAGAATTCTCAATGTATGGGAGTGACACTAGCTTACGACATTAATTGACATGTCATGTCGTAAGCTAGTGTCACTCCCATACATTGGGAATTCTATTCTATTCTATTGGATTAGCGTTCATGCCACTTGTCTAGGGGCCCTGATGTGCTGGCGACTGTACGAAGCGTAGCCAGTGAAATTACTGAACAAGACTCAACAACTGAGGTGTCAAGATGATATCCCGCGAGTGGTACCACTGGCTGGTTATGGCCGTTTACCAGTCCGTGTGCTGTTTGTCATCCTTTTACATTAAAGAAAATCGCATCCAATACAAATGTCATTTATAAACATCACGCCTGTATACAGTGGCGTAGCTAGGTCACCAAAGGCCCTGGGGCAAAAAATTAACTAGGGCCCCAACTTAACTATTTAAAACCGTTTGTTCCGTATTCGTCGTTCTCCGAATTCGACGTACTCCAGATTTGTCGCTATCCAGGGCCCCTAGACAATGTCACATCTTCATTATCGATAACGAAGTTAGATTTCCGAAATGTATGGATTTGACATAATTTCATCACGTGATATATCGAAAGATTATGCCAATTCCATACATTTCAGATAAATCTAACTTCGTTTTCGATATGGAAATGTAACATTGTCTAGGACTCTCCCCGCAACGAACGAACGAATCTGGGGGGATTCGTTCGTTCGTTGCGGGGAGAGTCCGAGGGGCCGCCTGAGCTTGGGGGCCCCGGGGCACTGCCCCATCTAGCCCACCGGTAGCTACGCCACTGCCTGTATACCCCGAAGGGTTTTCAGAAATGAAATGAAATGAAATGATGAAATGAAATGAAATGAAATGAAATGAAATGATGAAATGAAATGATGAAATGAAATGATGAAATGAAATGATGAAATGAAATGATGAAATGAAATGAAATGATATTTATTTCTGTAAATAGATCTTTTCAGGACACTATTACAAGTCGATTTTAAAATATTTTTTTTAACTAGATGGCGCCGACGTTTCCTATCTGACGACCTCTGAGAAGAAACGTCGAAACAAACTCAGAGAATCATGGTCTCTTTTAAAGTCCAGACAATAGTTGTTGTTAGATATGCGAGTTTAACAATGTAGGGCAAAATCTGAACAGGCCTTTTGAAGAAAGAGCCATAGCAGCTTTGAGTTGACCTGTCCTAACTGACGGCACGCATACATCAGTCATCGTGTAGCTCAACCATTTTATAGGGAGCTCAACGACCCGTCGCACAACGATACCAGATCAGCAGGACATTTGTGTAGGTCATGTGAAATACTCAAAACTGTCAGAGAAGTTTATTATACATCTGATACGTGTTAAAGCTAACCTACATAGTACTCACATTTACATTTTAATAGAGGTGTACTAATGTAGTAGGTAATGTACACTTACACTGCGCCCGCCGGTATGTATTGCCATTAACCGGGCACAAATCCACACTCAGAGCTGGTGCTGAGAATTTCATAGAACATTACTCGACCTGGGAATAGAACCCAGGACTTCTAGCGTAGCAGCTTACTTGGGACCACTATTTACTAGACTAATGAGGCAGTCAGTATAAACATTTACAGTCTTATTACAAAAAACTAAAAAATCCTTGGTTTAAACCTGAACTATCAAGTCCAGGCTTATCTGCAGAACCATGGTGTAAATTTGTCCGTATTACAAAACATAAATAAACCGTGATCTTCTTAGTACCGTGTTTTGAACCATGATCTACATATTAACCACAGATTAATACAAATATCATTCGTTCACCATGATATCATTCAATTTTCACGTTCCGTATGCCCAGAAAACAAAACGTTTTGGTAATAATCTAACGATTAAATAATGTTTATAAGTGTTAAAAATATGATGACCTCTTTTTCATGGATAAAAACATTAGTTATTTCGTCGATTGCAGTTGTGTTTAGGTTTAAGCACATTACTTATGTCGTATTCATAGCTTATGATAAATCCAAGTAGGTACGTGTAACGAAACGTAGCATTCTTGCGCGTTATATGAAACCATAACATTAAACAAAACCAAGTTAAACAAAGTTTTATTTAGCCTTGGAATTTTAAGCTATCGGAATTTCTAATAGAACAATTGTCTGTAGCCTATTAAGTTATATAAAATAATGATAACTGATTATGAGGGGTGTTGAAGATTGATGTGCGTGTGTATTTGTGAGATTGTGTGCTTGTGTGACTATGGTGGTTGCTTCTGGTTGTGGGTATGAAGTGGTTACTTGTCTCATTATCATTATGTAGGAATTACCTAACAATTCTACACGTGTATTGATGCTTTTGATATACGGCGCTAGGTGTAGAGTATTTAACGATTGGTGTAGTTGCTTGGGAATCACAAAATTTTTATTCAATAAGATATTGTGATGGACCAACGAAAGAGAAAAATATCTCCTTGAAGTCTTTAATTTATTGATTTTAAGCTAACCCCAATTTTAAATGTTATAGGATAGGTATACTAATGCACAATCATGCACATATTCGAGGACAAAAATAAAGAGAAACATTGACAGATACTATTTAGACCATCGTTGGCATCGTTAAACTAGGGGCCACCGAGGTTTAGCGTTAGACCATGACATAGTCTAAGGATTATCGCAAAACCACGATTTGTAATATCATTTTTGTTTAAACCGTAGTTTATAGAGGCTTAGACCTGGGTTTTTAGTTAAACCGCTTTTTGTAATAAGACAGTTTTAGTTACAAATTGGTAAAGGATAGTTAACATAATAGACCAAGCATGAATGACTCACGTATGTTTACTTTTTTTACTACCAACTACGTCACTATCAGTTGGAACACAAAACTTCCGAGCCCATAATACGATTTTCCACTTTAACTCTATGAGTTTATAGTGCTTATTGTTTTGGCACGAGTGATTGATCACACAAAACCTCAACCTCTAGTAAATGAGTGCATGCGCTGTGTTTGTTATTGTTTTATCGTGAAATTACATAGTGGTGTGGCCACTTCTTATTAAAGATGATTATTAGTTGTTAAGTGTCATCTGGAATGAATTTGTAGACAGTAAGCTCATTATTTGGTCGCAAGTGGAAAGCCATTGATTCTCATGTGGAGTTTTAGTGTGTTTTTCTATGAAATTCTCAATAGCAATGTTTTTTTTTCAAATTGCCTTTAGTGCAGCCACAATCGCAAAGTTAATTAATTAAAATTAGCGACACGAAACCTCAACATTGTATACAAAGAATTACAAATAGCACAGCTATTTATTCCTCGATGTAATTTAATGTGCAGCCGTATCTTAAGGAAAATGACATATTTTTCTTACTGACAATGCCCAGTATATCTTGGTCCCTATCCACAACGTTCCGATAAAAACATAACATATCGTATCGTCAAGCTTGTGTTCCTTGAAGGGTTAGACAGAGATGTACTGCTGTATTTAAACCCACATCTCGGTTGTGGCATTATTAAGTAAGAATCTAGACTCCGAGCTGCTACTGAGAACTTCAACCCAACAACACTTGTGTTCGACCTGAGCATCGAACCCAGGAACTCTAGCGTAGCTGTCGCGCTTGGGGCAACTAGGTGACTTGACCGATGAGTCTGCATTTATCCAATAATAATGATTTTTTAGGTGCCTAAGTCACTCCAACGAATTGCTGTATGCGTCTCGGTCATACTTACCGGCCAGTCGTTAGATTTTATACCGCGAATTTTACGCGGGTCGATTAATTTTGTTAATTTATTGAGCCAACACGCAGTAAGCTAGCGTGGTGGACTATAACCTAATCTGTCTCGTTCTGAGAGGAGGCCCATGCCCAGCTGTGGGACAATATAATGGGTTAATAATATACTGGGCTGCAACACAGGCTGAGTATGACCACAGATATAAGAAAATAATTTCTATGAGTATGAGTGTTTTACAATCATTTCCCTATTAGCCCGCAGACCAAGTTATAGTGGCTTTTATGCAGTGTCAATGAATGCAATGTTATGCAATGGAAGGTTATCGTTGTTTGTATACATTACCTACACATCATGACATTGAGAGGCGTTCAACCACTGTTTTGCCGGTTCGTTAGAACAAAAGGAAATGTGAGTCAACGGGAAATCAGGTCATCAATAGCATAAATATAGCGTAATCGGCTTATAATGATCCCACTGCTGGGACAGAGACCTCTCGGTGGGAGAAAGTGGGCCATTATCCACGCGGACCCAATGCGAGTTGGTAGAATTTTTGGTTTTAGGACATAGAAAAAGACGTGAGTACGTATGTGTGTTTGAAAATGGGACAACTGCTTATACATATCTTATTCTAATATACTACATAAACCAGTATGTACTATAGTAGTTTTATATGCAGTCGTATATTTTATATCACCACGCATAAGTCTGTGATTTCAATAACAGCTGAATCAATACGCAAAGTAAAAATAGAAGTGGGGTTGGTTCAAATATCTTCGAATTATTGGTTCTAGGCGAAGGTTCTATAGGCCGACCGTTTAACTCGCGTATCGCCGGCGCGGTAAGAAGGGAGCGGGGGCGGGTAGCGCTACACACGGAGTCAATAATCCAAAGATTTATCTCGAGATAGACATTGTTGGTAAAGAATAAAATAATAAGTATATTTTTTAAGTATTGCTAACATCTCCTCCGTCTCCCTTCTTACCGCGCAGGCGATACGCGAGTTAAACGGTCGGCCTATAGGACATGCCGGTTTCAATAAAAACAAAGCGGGGCTCTTGTTTATAACCCAAAATTTTTCTTTCTTTCTTTCAGATTAACCTTGATTACTTAGGATATCAGTATTGAACTGAAATTACTTTACTAAAGAAGTAATTTTATTTCAATGAATTATTATATACGCGTATGTGTTGGAAATGAGCAATGTACATATTATTTACATTATTTTGCATGTCGATTCGCGTCGGCATTGACAGTGGACTTGTTATCAGTTTGCGTATTCGCCTACCTACATAGTACAGTCGCGAGCATTAATATATGTACGGTCGAGGTTACCACAAAATGTAAAATTTTCTCAGTCGATTTTTAACTTAATCGTCAACATTTTAAGGTTTAAAATCACTTGAAGAATTTTGATAGTTTTGTATAACCCGATGTGCTAGCGACTGTACGCATTCAGTGAAATTCACCAGAGATTTTCTCTGAAACTATTTATTTAAACTATGAGATGTTGTTCTGACAGAAATTTTATAACATATCATCACGCCTGTATTCCCCGAAGGGTTAGGCAGAGGTTTACACCCACGCTTCACTCTCAATCCCCCCTAACTTATAAGCTTATATCTTGGAACTTTTTTTAGTCGATTTATATTATTTGATAACATTTTTAGGAGTCTAGTCACAGGACTGTTATTTTTAGTAAATCTAACGTCAGTCAACTTCCCTATTGTAGGTATATACGAGTACATCAGTTCATCTCTGCCTTGCCTACATACCTTCTGTATAATATTGACGTGAACTTGACATCCGACAAACAATTCTACTCCAATTTGAAGTTCATTGTTTGTTGCATGACAAATAAGCGTACTTAGTGATAATAAAATGTTCTTTGATAGCAACACTGACAATGCTCAGGCGCAGTATTGTTCATCAACTGTAGGAAATGACATTGTATTCATTTCCAAATGTATTGTTTATTTAAAGAGCACAAAAGTTAATGTTTATGTACTGTTTACTTATCAGGAAGTAGTCAGTTGTTTAGTTTTTATATCGCATGGAGCAACGCAGTTAAATTTTATGAAAAACTGCAAGGTCGCACACATTTTTTGCGTTTTTTCACATAACATAATCGGCCTATGATGGTCCCACTGCTGGGATACAGGCATCCTCTCAGGAGGGAGTGGTCCGTAATCCACCACGCGGGCCCAGTGTGGGTTGGTAGATGTCGCATGTCGAATTGTTGGTTCTAGGACATGCCGGTTTCCTCACGATGTTTTCCTTCACCGTTTTGGGAGCGAGTTTACACTCTTTAATATCGAAACGTCTCTTCTTGGGCGCCAAATACAATTTTAGATGGTTTTTCGCAAATTGTAGGTACAGTGGGTTATAGCTGTTACCTGACCCACTTCCACGCCACCGTCAGGTAATAGCTATAACCCACTGTACGTCTCTAATAAATTTTGGAGTCACAGTAGTAGAAGTGCGACATCTAATATAGATTATTCACAATTGGGTATTAAAACTCGTTCTTGTAGCAGACAGTATTGTAAATTGTCAATTTTGGCTATCTCTATTATCTGCCAGGAGAACGATATTTAAGCAAGTTAGCGAAAAACAAAAAAAAAATGAATTTGGTGCCCAATATCCCAATATGATATAAAAAAAAAAAAATGTTTATGAGGTCCCATGAGCTGATGGTAGCAGACGATTCAAGAGGATTATCCGGACTCCAAACAATACATCTAACGTTGAGCAGAGCTAATTTCACAATGATTACGTTCTTCCATTACGAATCCGAAACAAAGGCGTATTTCTTACATCAATCAGAGACCCTTGAATAATTTTGACGGTTATTCGAACTAATTAGCTGTAATTATACTAACTGACGATTTTAATTAATTGTAAATAATAATCGTACGATTAACAATTAGATACAAATGTTAGTTTTTTTTTAATAACTAACACAACTATAATATTGTTCTTGTGATTGTATACATATACATCCTTTTTTTAGAAATAATATACATAATCAAAAGAAGGTCTTATTTATAATTGGGTGCAGTTTTAATTTACCTTCATTCACATTTTATAACTCTACCTCGTTATGAAGACTGCCTCATTTGTCTAGTAGTCCCAAACACAACTGCTACGCTAGAGGTCCCAGGTGAAGCAATGCTTATTGGATTTCTATGAAATTCTCAGTAGCAGCTCTGAGTTTAGATTTGTGCCCGGCTAATGGGAATAGGCTCGCCCCCTATTCGTGGGACCTAAATATACTGACTTTATATGACTTAACTACGTGATAGCTCTGCCTAACCGTTCAGGTTATACAGGCGTGATGATATGTTATATTTATGAAGCAGTTGTTTCAGGACGAGAAATTAACTTTAGTGTGAACTTACGTTTAGTATTATTGAGATCATTCTGCCACGCCTCTGGCAGCAGATGTAGGAACACATCTCCTAGTAGACCACCCACTGCGAAACTCAGCAGCATCCTTAGCATGGCGGCACCAGCTGAAACAATCAAACAGAACCATGATGAGTATTATAAAAAAGCATGTATTTAAATGATCCGTTATAATTTTACAAAAACTGCAAGCAAAAATATCTAAACGGGCTTCTTTTTCAATGATTGATCCTCTTTCTTTCGAGATAACCTCAAAAACTACTGCACCGATTTTCATGCTGTTTTAGCAATGGATAGAGTAATTCAAGAGGATGGTTTATATATAGAATACATACGTATTACAGTTCAGAAAAGCCGAGATACCATGCGGGTGAAGCCGTGGGCGGAACGCTAGTTTTCAATAAATTGAACAACAGTCAACTGTAATGTATTTCAGTAGGGTATTGAAACACATTACAGGAATGACAATTCCAAAGTGCTTGAACTTGAACTGTCGGGGACTCGGTCAATGCGCAAGCGCATCCCACCTCGCAAAAGGTAGCTAAATAAAAAACATAGCGCGATTTTTATGATGTACACACGGCTACACAACAAGCTATACAAAACTAGTTTAGACTGACCTCCCATTGTAAACATTTTCTGCACAATTCAAAGCCAGCTTAGATTGGTTTTGTATAGCTTGACGTGTTGCCGAGCGTACACGTCTTGAAATACTTAACAAACTCTGTACGTTTTCCTTTATCATTTATGAGAGTGATAATATTTTTTAGTATTATGATTTCCGTAGTTCAGAGAATGCGTGATTTTTATTCTAACTCGAGACACGTCACATGAACAAATGAATTGGCAGTTCAGTCTTATCTAGGCTATGAATGAGTTTTCTTGTGAAAGAAAAAAAATACAATAAAAAATTCGTGAAGGTGTAAATGAGTAAGAGAAATTTTGCCTTATCCTCTATATTACACCAAAATCTAAGTTCTACGATGACGATTTTTAAGCAAAATTTTAAATACTCAAATGTGATTCACGTGACCCAAAGGCTGGCCTATACTTTGCTCAAAGAATCAGCATTGCCATACAACGTGGCAATGCAGCCAGCCTTCTGGGTACCCTCCCGGCTGATAGCGATGCGGAGGAGTTTTTTGATGCGCTTTTTAAATTTTTCTTTTATTTATAAATATAGTTTAGCTGTTAGCCTAGTTTATTATGATATTCTTTATTGTACACAAAAAAAAAATCAAATGTGATTGATTAAGTTATTGTTAAAGCTATAAACCAAACAAAATTTGATTTTGGCGCCCAAGGCTGAAAGTTTAGCCTTAAAGTGTCCGGGACGCATGTTCGGTTACCTGCCGAGATAGTATTTTTCTTTCACTAGAAAATTCACATCTTTGTGGATATTTCGCATTATTTAATGCTAATCTGCTTCCATCCCTTTAGTTACTATTCTTGGTCATCTAAACGACCATTCATCAATTTTAGGCCAATCGTAGAGTACCTACTAGACATCTTATGCATAGCAACAATAACCTGTCAATATGATGAGATTGTCTACCGTTATCTAATCGTCTGGCTACTGATAGAAAGGTCAATGTTTATTGGATTTGTTGTTGACATCGGGCTTCGGCTTGTGGCTGCGGTGACTATCATGGTCGTATTACGGACAAGTAGGCTAGAGGAAGGCAAGTAAAGTGTTTAGTCGGTAGGAGTCCGACAGACTGCCGCTTCCCCAGGTGGCAGACGATCTTAGGATATTTCCCACTCCAAAAAGACGTACACTCTTTATTATCAATATCTCTTCAAAATCAAAATTATTTATTTGTGATTCACAGGTTACACACAAGGTCTTCATTAAGTTGTATACATCAGTTCATTCGGTGATCAGCCTCATAGGCATACAAATTTCTTAAAAATATACTTATAAAGGTATAAAGTTACATACTAAAAAAAAAACATCATTTAATATTCATTACGATTATCTTGATTTGCTATAAAAAAATTCATCAACGGTGTAAAAAGAATGTTTGATGAGGAATTGGAAAAGTTTACTTTTGAATACATTAATGTTTCCACACTCCTTAATATTATTAGGGATCTTATTATAAATCTTAGGTGCCATATCAAACACACTATTCCCATACAACGCAGTTTTATATCGCCTATTAAGGTTGTTATATACATCTGTTGCGAGATCTTTGTTCAAATATAAATAAAGATGGGTGTTGCCTGATAAAAAGAGCTATTTCAAATTCTCAAGCAATTCTCTTGTGTTGTATGAGTGATATTATTCTTCTGAGGGGTATTACTTAATCTGTGGAGTGGTATCTCTCTCACAACATTAAACTCACCTTAGATTTAAGAACTTGTAGTTGCTTCCCCACTTATTGTGTTTTACTTATTAGTTTCAAAGCAATTGCTTATTTTGAAGCCAGTGCTCCAAAGCCTAAGTTCTGGGAAAATCCAATCTTAAAAAAAAAACTCTATCCGTATCAAATTAGAAGTCGGCCCATTTGATTTCTAGCGACTCGAGAATCAACAAAATGTATCATGTAAGCTTATCACAAAAAGAGATTAGAGTAGGCTTTAGACATTGCCAAACGAAAATAGGACCTAATCTTGAAGGAATCATAATAAGCATAGTCAGACTGGCAAGCGTTTAGTTAAGTTAATAATAGTTTAATTTGCATAAAGGTCATAATGCAACAGTAATTGCATTTTATAGTGAACAATAATTTCATTCCGATGTCGATAAATCGAAGTATCTCCAGCCTGCGGAAATTTTACCATTTGACCTAGTATTCAGATAGTAATTCTATTTCTGCTGTACTTACATAATACCATGTTCTACAAAATCGTTTAGAAGCAGCAACAGAACTTCAGGTTCAGAGATCAGAGTGCATCAAAATGCAATTACTCCACTATCTGATCAGTGCTTGTCTACCGGATATACTTCTAACTCATTAACGATAATAAATTGCTGATTAAAGTATGTTATTATTTTTCATGGATTTATTTAAATAGATTGAAGTCAATAGCTGCAAAGATCGTGATTTGCAGTCAAATATAGTGAAACTGTACATAGAATACAATATATCTATTTGCAAAGAATTACAGCAGTCCATAATATTGATTTTAGCCTAATGAGAATAATCAAAAATAATCAAAAACCTAATGAGATTGAGAGCCTGCTGCCTCAACGGCGAGTTAAACACAGCCCTTGTTATTAGTCAATGGTATGCTTGATGCTGTGTTATCAGACCAAGTCAGCTTGCAGGAAGTTCCACAATTATTTTCAAGAACTTGTAAACGGATTGCCAAATACTTTGTTAGGAATAACCAAGTGTAAACCATACAGGATTTAGATTATTTGGGGAAGAACTGGGCTGGTTGAGCAGCATTATCTGTTTAGTGACTAATCGACACAAATATTATCGGTGGTCATTTGTTTGTTACCGACAGCATCAGACAAATCAACACTGATAGGTACTTGGCCGGATTTTTTCCTCTAAAATTTATTTATAATCTTTAGGGGGCATCCACCAGCACAATTTAATGTTTGATAGCGTGATACGGTGACTCACTAGAAGCGAAAAAGCGGGAAGTTCATTTTTAATCGCCTTGGTTGATACCACGTGTGTTTATTTAAGTATACATTAAAGATAACGCATGTTATCAAGTAGGATTACATGTTAATTGTTGTCAATTACTACTGTGATTCTTGCGATAACGACGATTGCTTTTATCATTAAATAAAGTCTAATTTTAAGTGGGTATTGTTAGTACGTTATCAACGTTACTTCTCTTCTTGTTTCTTTTTACAGACAACATCATTTGTTACTATTTTTTAACATTAACTACTATGTTATATATAAGTTAACCAATCTATAGTCTCTTCTCACAAGTTATTTTCTGAATAATAATATAGCAACATTGATTGTAGTTTCCATAATCCTGGTTCTTCTCCATATCATTGACTTTTTGGAATTGTGCACCAGTTTTAAAAAAAAAATTGTTTCAGTATATGCAGTTTAATTTCTTTTTACTACCTACGAAATGGTTGTCGAACGACGCCTTGACGAATCAAATGATCTACACACGTCACACAAACGAGTGCTCTCTGTCGGGACTAGCCAGTTCTTATTTGCTATGTCAATTAATCTTACATACATAATATCAAACTGCATTACGGCATTTTAAATTGGAGAATAGTATTATCATAATATTATGAAAGGAATGTCTATGGGAGGTTTCCTAGCTCATCTCAGGTCTGAACTATACGCATTTTTAATTAATTAATTTATTTAATTAATTAAAACGGTCTTTTAACCAATTAAAGTAACTAATATATATAAACTGTAGGAAATTAACAAAAAAGGCTAACAACACTTTCATAAATTCCTCTCACAGTACTTCTGACATGTTTAATGTTTTCATCTCTGCAACAAAATTATTGCCATTTATATTATCCTTTAAACAATGGAAAATACATCAATAATCAGTTGGTCCAGCCGCTTTTGAGATAATTTACGACACTTTCTTCAGATAAGACAACAAAAACAATGTATTATAAGACGTCAACGTATAGGAGTAAACAATGGTAAATAAGTGTTATCGGACATAGCACGCTATCTCTTACTAAAATCAATCGGAGGCGTCGCCGTCGCGTCGTCGCAAAATGCAGGTGCAGTTGGGTTTAACAGTATTTAGGCCTTCCTTTTAATTTCTAGAAAAATAACAAGTCCAGGTAAACATTTCAAGAGGGAAGCCGCATATGAGTATGTACTTTATAATAGCACAAGAACTTCAAGTTAAAAGTTCCTGTTTATCGTTATTGCTACCATGTTAGTTTTAAATAACCATAATGGCCCGAATTAACTACTCTTTAATTACTAGGTGATGGATCAGTATGAGGATATTTCGCGCTAAGAATAGATAAGGCGTCTAGGCCTTCATAATAAATTAGTTTTCGTAGTCTTGTCGTCGTAGACCCACAAAATTGGAAAATATTTTCAATGAGTCATTGGAAAAAACCAAATACGCAGGCAAGTAATTATTTCATACAAAACCTTTGTTGTAAAAAGGGTATGTTAAGTGATATTAAATAAGATAAAATTAGGGTTATCATTGTATTGACTGAAGATTCAAATTGTTTGACAAGAATTCATGAAGTTCTAAACTGACCTATAATGTGTCTAAGGCGGGTTCCGATAGTCTGTTATCAGTACAAGCGTCTCATCACGTACAGATACCACCGATCCGTTAACACTTTGTTTAAAATTACAAGTACATAAGGGCCAATCATCTTTATACGTGCGCCAATGCGTGCATTGAAATTTTCTGGTGTTTTCGAAGTCTAAAAACTGCAACATCACTTGATTCCTGTCACATACTTGATATAGGCACTAGAATAAAAAACTGTGTAATATAGGTGCTTATGTAACTTTTAATAGAAAAAATCTACTTTAAAAAGAAAAACCAGAGAGACATCATTCCCAATAAAAACGTAAAAGGTGGTGTTCTACGAATGTAGTCTCGCTCGGAGATATGAATGCAAATAAATTAATAAAAACTTTATTTGTACTCGTCATAATATATTTTTTTCCAAGACGGTGCACGGTACACATCAAGCTATTCATATCCAGTTTAGACTGACCGTCCATTGTAAAGGTTTTCCGTAGAATTCAACGCCAGCCTATACTGGTGTTGTATAGCTTGATGTGTAGCCGTGCGTACGAAGGCTTTAGTGGTATCAAGCACAAACATCAACTTAAAGAGGTCTTTATATCTTCTTGCTAATAATATACTTTAATTTATTTATTCGACCTCTACGTGGTCTTTAGATATTCATACGGTTACTTGGTAACGCCATAACTTAAAAACGACTACCGATTTCATTCATCTTTTTTTCTCAAGTTTTCTAATACTTCGTATAAGATTCTAACGGAAAGATATATTTAAAAAATAGCAGAATATTGGAAAATATATTGCAATTCGAATTGAATAGTCATAGCTAAGACAAGACAACGTTTGTCGGGTCAGCTAGTATAATCATAATTACATATTATATTAAGGTTTTTCTATTAAATTCTCAATAGCAACTCGGAAAATGGACTTGTGCCCGGTTAATGGCAAAATGTGGGTGTACAGTAGTATATCTCTGCCTAACCCTTCCGGGAATACAGACGTGATGGTATGTTATGTTATTTTGCCATATTTGGTTGGCAACATAATTTTAAAATAAGCTGTGGTGATTAAAGTCGCCAAGTTGGACATTAGTAACGCGATGTGCATACTAGGGTAAAGTACCTCTTATCTTATAAGCGCAGCTGTGCCGCAAATAAATGTATCGAGCTGTGAAATTGATATTACGCTCACGTACTTTACCACAATGCTTCATTTGATTTACGTCAATAAAAACATGTACATAGTTGTCGTAGTTTAAAATTAGTTTTTTTAGACTGTAATTTGTCTTTGGAATTGGGCTGGTATGTCTGTCCTATGTTGGACGAGCTGTGGGCAAAACTGACCAGTGCTAAAACATTAACGGCCCCAAAACTTTTACCACTGCATAAACTGTTGCAGACAACTTTAAACGCGCAGTTATTTCAAACGAACTAACGAACGAAGTTTGTGTCCGACTTTATTCGTAGGTATTCGACTTTTTACGCAGACATTTGACATTGTGTGTATGAAAAGATGTATGAATGTGGAAGAAGCGAAAGAGATATGCAAGAGTCGTAGCAAGTGGCAGTCCATAGTTTCTGCCTACCCCTGTGGGAAAAAGGCGTGATTGTATGTATGTATGTATGTATTTGTTATTGTATTAGAATATTGTAAGTTTGTCCCGACAAGTCAACGTTCCTACCCTATCGGGAAACCGCAATTGCTAATGCATTGTTTTGATTGTAAAATGTACCTACCCATGACCAGTATGGATTGCAAGTAAGTGCAGGCTGTTCACCTCGTTTGCCGGCAACACATTGAATTGACCCATTTCTTGGAGAATGCGTTCAATTAGGCATGTTTTACACACTGTGAGTTCTTGACTGTTACTTAATTTCATCTGTTGTGTCCGTTTTTAAAAAGTTCTGTATGAGTATAATCGGCATCCGCGTAGGGTTTAGCGCAGAGCATTGACCGTGACCGCTTATTTTCAATGTCAAACTACCATATGCCTACCACAGATGACTAATAATATCCCCCTTTTAGTTGTATATATTTGCATAAGATTCGTTTTTTTATAAGTCTTAGTAATTGTCAGAATTTCCTTGCGCTATAGACCTAATTTTTTTTGCAGAAAATCCCCATGGATCGTCAGCCTTTAGGACAGGAGGAGTGTATGTCCGCCTCGTACGGACTAAAATTAGGATTCCCTTGTTCTCTATTTTTTTTTCTCTTTGGCATGAGCCAAGGAATTCGTGATCACATTCAGCATGACTGTTAGAGAGCTGCATTGTTTCGACTTTTGTTTCAGTTCCATTTGTGCCCAGCCGGCGTTTCACCAGTTAACTAATAATTGTCATGGTAGTGTAGCTAGCTCAACAAGACACGATAGATGATAAGACGCTCTTATCTTCTGAGGGTTTTTTCGAAACTGTTGCTCGTCAGGTTTGCTCAAAGAATTACTCAGTACTTTATCAAAAGAACAAGCTTGGAGCAAAAAGAAATCCTCTTCTTGATTTTACGGTCTTCTCTTCAAAGTAGAACTTCTCTCTTAAGAGAAGACATTTATTTTTAAAGATTTACTGTTAAAGTTTCTTGCATTACTAGCAGGATTTCGTTAATATTGACATTTAAAAATAAATCATGTCTACAATCTTCATATTTCTTTCCTTGAATACTCTGATTTCGTCAAATATTTAATCTCGAGTGTCTTTTGTTAACGGAGTCAGTCAACTGTCAAATATTGCTAAACAGAAATCGTTTAGAGTAATTTCCCAACATGTTGGAGGTGGTTACATCATATGCCAGTGACAGCGACATTCGAAGCCTGTGATCTAAAATAAAATCTTGTTATCCGTGTGATAATACGTATCAATACACCTCTGTTTTAGGTAAGTATCTTACCTACCCATAATCAATTGTATGATCAAAATTAACCTTTTTATCTGAAGTGTATTAAAAACCGAAGATCGATTTCGGAAAAATCTACAGCAGGCGGATGCAATTGATACTGACGTTTTTGTTGCAGCGTCAAGATAAAATCATTGGATTGTACAAAAAGTAAGAGACTCCTTGGTTTCTTCGATTTACATTACGCAGGAGTTTAAGGTGATAGAATTCCGAAGCTGATATCGTCTGGAGTGCTACTGCATTGTCAAACTCCGCTAAAGTCTTAATGTAATTCTGGTTTGAAGAGCAATGTAGCCTATGAAACCACTGGGTATAATGCGACTGAGGTCCCAAGATGATAACGCGCTATAGGCCGACCGTTTAACTCGCGTATCGCCTGCGCTGTAAGAAGGGAGCGGGGGCGGGTAACGCTACACACGGAGTCAATAATCTAAAGATTTATCTCGAGATAGACATTGTTGGTAAAGAATAAAATAATAAGTATCTTTTTTAAGTATCCCTACTAGTAGTAGTACTCCCTTCTTACCGCGCAGGCGATACGCGAGTTAAACGGTCGGCCGTGATACCCCGGGTGTTTCTGGAATCTGTACGATCCGGTTGCCTCTTACCATCAGGCAGTCGTATGTTTGTTTTTCATGTTATAGCAATAAAAAAAAAACACAAATTCTCTCGAAATTAGATATTTTCATGGATTAGGTATCAAAATGTCTTAGAAACATCAATAACACTCTGTCTAAGTAAACTCTTGGGAATAATACCCACAGGTATATAGACAATGGAAGTAGTGGAATAGACGCATGATAGGTTTATGACTGTCTGTCCTTTGACAAGTCCTCGACTCTGTCCTTTCAGAGTCGAGGCTTGTCAATCTTCAATCAATCGATCATTTTCTATTTACAGTGTTACGATTGCAACAACTTAGATAACGATAACACTTTTCTGTGCTGTTTGTTTTCACTTGTGAAGTTTAAATCTGTCAGGATTCAGCAAGAAATTTATTCTTCTCCTACTTCTCATCATTCTCTTTTCATTTTATGAAATTATTCATTCACAATACTGCTATGGACCTAGAATTGTGTTAAAGATGTAAAATTTGCGAAAAACCTTAAATAATTTTTGAATTTAACGCCCAAGGAGAGACGATCGGCTTTAAAACATTTTTGAAGACTCATGGTTGAGATTGAGATCTATCTGTTTTTTAATAATTGTACCTTTTTTATGGTCGAAAGATTTTAAATTGAAACAAAGCTAATGGTTGTGCAATTACTGAATTAGGAACTGACTGAAAGATGACGCGATACGGTCCATAATTCCAAGTAGAGGTTCATGAACCATTTGATTAATTTATCATGCTTGCTGGTTGCAAAACAATCATCATTTGTAGGTCATTCCATAATATGACCTACAATCAGCTGCATGTGGTCATAAACCACACAACGGTACAAATTGTTTTAATAAATGCAACAAGATGATAATACTGTTATTCTATTTATATATAGAAAACCACAGATTAAAAAATAAAAAACCTAGAATTATTTCTGCCACTCTTGTCTGCAACAAAGTTTAACTGGACATTTGCATTGGCCCATAGACCAATAATTCATAGTAGATACTGTAGTCACTATAGTATTGGTAGATTATTTGCCCTTTGACCAACTTAATCTTATTGTATTTTGTGCACACTGACAGCTTCTACTCCCAAAGAGAAGAAGGAAATTTTTGTGTACTTATATGTATAAGTAGCAGGTATACTTACACTGTATCCCCTTAAATTATCCACTTCATCAACATGAGTAAAAAGGAAGGAAACTCCAAGTTAAAGCAACTAGAATCTATAAACAAGTGAAGTTGGTGGATATGAGGCAGGCAAAACAATGGTTCTCACGGATCAGTTATAAACAAAACAATGTCAATACCCTCCACACAGTGTGTGTTGTGTTGCAAACATAGACTTCAACAAGTTTGTGTATGTATTCGGTAATAGGTTGTTTGTAGTGTATTGTTTGAACAAATATAATACACTAATGAACAGAATTATCTTAGTTTGTGTGTAATTTAATTACTTCTGGATACTATTTAAAAAAAGAAGACATTCATGTTAACATATTGTTTCTTTAATTGAACCAGAAATAGATACTTTTGGGCAAATAGGTGCACCATATCGGTTGAAACCTTTTTAGTTTCTTAATGCGTATTGCAGTCATTTTTGTTACAAGCATTGTGGGTATGTATGTTGTGGGTTAGTTTAGTAGATTATAATAATACATATTGTTTACATACATAATATATAGAAACAAGTAGCAATACCATAGATACCCAATATTTCGACTATGGCAATACATGTATTAAGACTGATCGCCTCGTCTCTCTTTAGGCGCCAAATTAAATATCTTTTCCTACTTTAATTTAATTCTGTGAATATTGATGCTATTTTTACACTTGCAACTATTTCCCTTGAAATGACCACATACTAATTTATATGAAAATATAATACTAGAATGATATTTCAAAATATGTTTAAATACTTTTGCAAAGAATTTATTCCAACAGTGGACATCTGAACTTGTCAAATGAAGAATGTATATTGCTTTTTTAAATAGTTTCTTTTTTATTATTATTTAAATAATTAAATATACTAAAATTCAAGTTTAAATGATTGTGTATAGACAAGTCAAAATAATCTCATTACAATCATATAAATTGTTTTATTATGATAATACTTATGATTTACTGTAATATAGTTTTATACAATAACTGGTTTCTGGTTCTTAATTTTGTCTAGACATCATTTATGAATGATGAACAAATGTTTCAAGAATGTAGATATGATTACATATACAAGGTTTTTTTTAAGAAGAACCAAGGCTTCCTCCTTAGTCTAGTGGTCCTAAGCGCAACTGGTATGCCAGATGTTTCAGGTTTGATTCCATAATGAGCAGTGTTATTGGGATTTTCTATTAAATTCTTAGTAGCACTCAGGTTAGATATGTGCCCAGTGAATGATAATTGTCTCGTCCCCTATTATGTCGGACTCCAAATACACCTCTGCCTTATTTTGGTGAATAAAGGCATGATGGTACGTTATAATATGACATATTATGTATTTTTTTATAAGTAGTAGCAAGTAGGTACAGTCGCCAGCAGGTCAACGTATTCAAAACTGTCAAATTTCTCCAAATCATTTTAAACCGTAAATTGTTGCAGATAAAGTTCAAAATTAACTGAGAAAATTTGACATTTTGTGATAACTTGATGTGCTGGCCGCCGTACCTACATCATTAGTTTTCAGTTTGTTTTTAATTGATTAATATTATTTAGTAATAGTTGTTGGAGTGCCATTTGTAAATAGGTACTTGAATAAATAAAATTCATTTATTTATTTTAGATAATGTTCTAGCTTATATTGGTACTTATTTTACAGCTAGATAAGGTATAATATAAATTATTTAAACTTGAAATCATAAAGTATTTAATTACAAACAGACATCTTTTGTCTTGTACAGTTGCTGGCACATCAGGTTATATAAAACTGTGAAATTTCTCCAAATGATTTTAAACCTTAAACTGTTTATAATTAAGTTCAAAATCAAATGAGAAAATTTGACATTTTCTGGGAACTTGATGTACTGGACAAACTGCACAAAGAAGGTCCATAATGAAGTCTTTGCTGGAACAAAGACATCATTACATAGGTCCTTACATTTTAAATACATTTGCCAGACGACGACGCACGCGCCAACATTAATGATGACTTGGACATCTAAAAATAACAAACACATGTGCGAAACAATTTACGTAAGTAAACAAAAATACTTACGGCCATCGGTGAAACTGTCCGTCGCGTCCAGAGGGATGATCAGCAAAGGGAGAATGCCACTCAAACCCACCAAAATTGATGCCAGGCCCGCAAAGAGCCATGGATGTTCATCAAGCTGATCCACGAAAGTGTAAAGGTATTCTGGTAAATAGCCCGCCATTGCAAAGTACTGCGTTTATTTTTAAAGAGTTCCTTTTTCAAAAGTCCACAACCCCGGAACTGATCAACTTTTTTTTAGAACGCCTTACCGTTGCCAGTATTAACGAAACATTGTCTAAACAACCGGCGGACACTGTTCCGCGCGATGAACTGAATTATTATCAGCACTCTGGAGATGTTCGCATTTCCGAGATAATAGATAAAGCAAGATGCTCGAAAGCAGACGAACTAATCTACACTGAGACTGAGAACGCCCAACTGATAGTTCTTATCTTTTTTAAATTTCTTCATAAAAGTCTTTATTTCAAGGTACGCCTTTGTGTCACTATCTATAGGTCGTCACCGTTTTACAAATAATGTTTTTGATATATGCGCACTAAAATCATTGACAACCCGCCAAGGAACAAGCATAACAATGCGAATGCGACCGGTCTCGGGAGGTGAGAATGATATTTATGAATGAGCTATCGCTTATCGACATCGACATGACTTTGACGATGACTGAGATGACAACAAATAAATGAATGAAAACATGGATGATACGTCAAACTAGACAGCCGTCAGCTTGACAGTGACAATAGTTTGGTTGTATATTTCAATGTTACCATAAACAAAGTTCGTAGGTGCAAAACAGGCTCAATAAGTTTATTAAAAAAAAAAGAGGTTTACTTTGGAGATTTATTATTTCTAAAAATATTAATCAACATAATTGAGCGGATATATCAAAGTTTTTTAATACATTCTCATAATTTGCATTTTACAGACGATTGGAATAATGTAGTACCTGATCTATTTGCCTAGGAAATCAGTCTAATTACTATTCCAAAAACATCGACCTAAATAATGATTACTAAATTAACATAACTATTAATGATTTGGATAACATCCAACAGCTAAATATCAAAATCAATGAAATGATCCAAGCAGATTAGAGAAGTATCATTTTAATTTTATTCCTACTACCAAAATAATAACTAACAGCTAGCATTCCGGTATATTACGTAGCTTCACGACTTCCTACAAAATGTACCTAAATCTAAATAGCTTTGACATAGTATATTGTCGGCGGATGATGTTAGACAGTTGTGTACATCTACCGTTCGTTACTGTGACACGATTGCAATACGAGTCTTCTTGGCAGCCGCACCGTCTCACTGCGCCCAGTTAAAGCAAAATGCCGCACTTATTTTGGCCTGCCAATTTAAATATCTGACAGTATATAGGTACATACATCTGCTACATTATAACTTTACGAAGCTAAAAGTACGGGGCATTTGTACCGGACGGTAGACGGCCAGACAGGCGACATGACGGCAAACTCGTCGAGTTAACTAGTACAAACTTTGTTAATGGAATTCCCGCGCCAGAAGTGTGTGTTTCAAAGGAGTTCGGGCAGTGATATAATAAAGACTCTTTTGTTGGTGAAAGTTTTGTTTTGAGCTGCAGCCATGGATTCGTGGGGGATTTTAAATGTGGACAGCGCTGCGATGGCGATTACTAGAGATGATCTAGGGGCCAGTTTTCGCCGGAAGCAGATTATGGTAGGTAATCCAAACTAATATTCTAAAGAGTAAAAGTTTTTGATTGATTGTTTATTCGTTTGCATTGAATAGGCTTTGAAAGTACTGGACCGATTTAAAAATTCTCTCACCAATAGAAGAGAGTGCCATACGCTATATATTATCCCGTAAAATGACAAGAAACGTATACTCCACGCGGGCGAAGCCGCGAGCGGAAATAAAGACACTTTTAAGAGGTCAGTTAAAAGAAAGAGATTAGCAAAATATACGACATACCTTAACTAGAATTTTGTATTTATCTGATGCGTAATGTAAATGGCCAATTGACTAACCTTTCGCTCTTCTTATCTTACAAAACATTCGTAACCTACTGTTAAATTAAGATTTTAACAAATCCAATTTTTACTGCAACTGTATTACAATGGCACTATCCTTAAAGCTGACGAAGAACTTCTTCTTCTGGTCGTGTTTACGGTTAAATAATTTTTGAGATATATGGGGTCACGTGGCGTAATAGAGATTGTTCCTCGTGTAGAGTTTAGGCTCAGGAGACACACCAGCAAATTGGTATGTCTCATCGAGCAGTTCCTCAACTGTTATGGGTTGAAACCTTCGTAGTTTTTTAAATGAAATCCCACACTGATAATTATACTAATCTTAATACTAATTGATTAATACTTAACTTATATAATAAAGCTGAAGATTGTTGTCTGTTAGAATGCGATAATCTCCAGAACTACCAGTCAGATTTGAAAAAATATTTTTGTATAAGATAGCCACAT
The DNA here is from genome assembly GCA_958496365.1 of Subacronicta megacephala. Lineage (NCBI taxonomy): Eukaryota > Metazoa > Arthropoda > Insecta > Lepidoptera > Noctuidae > Subacronicta > Subacronicta megacephala. The sequence continues at coordinate 2,226,323 of OY292535.1, forward strand.
TCATGAGAAAGGCTATAAGCTATATATAATAGCATCTCGTTGCGATCCTTAGGAGCGGGGTAAAGCAGAATGAAATCGCGGGGCACAGCTAGTTTTATATAAAAACGATCCCAGCAAAGGACGACCTTTCTACATAACCACCTCAGGTCAGGTCAGCTCAGGTCAATCTAATGTTAGTAGCAAACATTGTACTTACCTATTCCATGGGACACGAGCAGGTAGATATTCCAATTCATCCAAGTCGTCTTGTCGTTTATTGAGTTGCTGCCTTGCTTGGCTCATTGGCTGTGACCGCCCACATGTCTTCAGTTCTTCCTCTTGACGCGTCTCTTCATTAGCGTAATGAGAAATATTTTTAAAGATCTAGAAGAAGAAATTTAATTACCTATACCTACTGGCCGATCATTTTTAGGGTTCCGTAGCCAAATGGCAAAAAACGGAACCCTTATAGATTCGTCATGTCCGCCTGTCTGTCTGTCCGATCGTGTCACAGCCTTTTTTTTCGAAACTATTAGAACTATGCTGTTGAAACTTGGTAAGCAGATGTATTCTATGAACCGCATTAAGATTTTCACACAAAAATAGAAAAAAAACAGTAAATTTTGGGGTTTCCCCGTACTTGGAACTGAAACTCAATATTTTTTTTCATCAAACCCATACGTGTGGGGTATCTATGGATAGGTCTTAAAAAATGATATTGAGGTTTCTAATATATTTTTTTTCTAAACTGAACAGTTTGCGCGAGAAACACTTCCAAAGTGATAAAATGTGTGTCCCCCCCCCCTGTAACTTCTAAAATAAGAGACCGATAAAATTAAAAAAATATATGATGTACATTACCATGTAAACTTCCACCGAAAATTGGTTTGAATGAGATCTAGTATATAGTTTTTTTTTAATACGTCATAAACTGAATATTTTGCTCGAGAGACACTTCCAAAGTGGTAAAATGTGTGTCCCCCCCTGTAACTTCTAAAATAAGAGGACGATAAAACTAAAAAATATATATGATGTAGATTACCATGTAAACTCCCACCGAAAATTGGTTTGGACGAGATCTAGTAAATAGTTTTTTTTGAATACGTCATAAATCGTAATGATACGGAACCCTCCGTGCGCGAGTCCGACTCGCACTTGGCCGGTTTTTTTTAAAAGCCTTTAAGTTTAAATGATTGCTGAAAAATAATCGAATCAATGCAGGGTTAACTGTTAAGCTTTGCTAGATGGAGAAGCACTGGAAAAAAGAAAACGGATACCTATCATCATCTCTATATCCAGATGAGACTAAGGATAGGTACTACTGAGTTCGTAGGTCTCACTTAGTGTTTGGAGATTTATAACCCATTATAAGAGTTTTTAAGCATCGATAATTCTTCTTTCCAGAAATTCCTGACGTTTTTATTTATTTTATAACCGTTGGCTCTCTTGATAAAAGTCATTTCGATATTATTCTGCATGCGAAACGCACATCGAACACACATTATCTTTCGACATATAGCTTCATGATGAATTTTGTATAAATTGTATCTATAAATCTTTTATCTGGCATTGAGTAATGGAAATTACTTCGACATCTGGTGTGCGTTATACAGGTGGGTTCAAAAATATCTGATAATCCATAACACAGCTTGAATTGAATGGCAGGCACATAAACATTGCCGGAATACATGCATGAATACAGTAGTTATGCTTTAGAGCTGTGGACGAATGTCGCTAGGTTCTCTAAAATTCTATAGCTCAATTGTTATAGACTGACGGAGGTTTTTTGACGACAACATTCCGATATGGTGATGAATGTCACAAATCAAATGGCCGTGACTATGAGGCTAAAGAAGGAGGTTTGGTTTATACCCTACCACTTCCCTAGTTGGCAGATGATTCAAGATGATTTTCCAAACTTAAAAAAATTTAAGTAAATAAAATGCCGCACTTCTCTATTGTTTATTTTAACTTTATTCCGTACAGCACCAAAAGTTAACTTCTGTTCATTGAAAACCGTATTTTAAATGATAAACAAACTTTTACTATCACTTGTAGCCAAGAGCCATAGATATCAATCTCTAGTACCTATAGGGGAATGCCCTTTGCCTATATCTTAGCATACATAAGCTAGGCTAGGCTGGTTGACATCCTAGAATGGCTAAAAATAACCCCCGCGACAATGACGGACGATTGATTTGTGCCAAAACAATTACTTGTTGTGATTATAATCTAACAATCAGTCGTGTGTGAGCTAGTAAGGAAAGTGCATTAAAATTATGGCGGAAAGTCCAACTACGATTCAACCTCGGCTAAGGATGTCGATAAGTCCAGCTACTACGGGACCTCGACTAAGGATGTCTGTAGCTCCAATTAGTATGGAACCTCTGCACGGGATGTCGCAAAGTCCAACAACTTCTGAACCACCGCTAAGGATGTCACAAAGTCCAACAACTTCTGAACCTCCACTAAGGATGTCACAAAGTCCGACAACTTCTGAACCTCCGCACAGGATGTCAGAAAGTCCACCTCCCGTTCAACCTCCGCCAAGGATGTCACGAAAACAGACTACTGTTCAACCTCCGCCGAGGAGAAAGGTATGTGACCAGTGAAATGCGAGCTCATTTAAAAAAAAACTGATTTTATCTATTGTTTCATCTAACTCAGCAAAGCTAGCAACCCGGGTATCGACAAGAAAAAAAGAATAGATTTTGCATTGGTGTTTGTAAACTGTTACTTGACGGATCAGTTGTTGAGTATTATTAGGTGGTATATTTCCCTCTTAAAAATTAAAACAGGGTTAAACAGAATGCCTTATTTTTTACCGCAAACGGCAGCGGACTGACTGTAGAAATCTTTCGCAAATAAGAGGATAGTACCTACTTAGTTTTTAGTACACCACGGACTATCCTTACTCCTTTTATTTATTTTTTCTATCCAAAAGTTGTCTGGAAGATATCACTAAGGTAATACCTCCATCGTACCCATAGTTTAATTTTAATTCCTGATTAATGTTGCATCTTATTATGGTGTACATTAAAGATTATACTATCATATGTCTTTCTAGGAATGGCAAAGGAATGTGGTAGTCGTTTTGTTTTTATTTCATTCATTTACATGCGTCATCGTCCCAATTCGTCTATAAGTAGATGTGGAGGGGAGACTAACGCTAAATTCATAGCTAGTACATCTGTTCGTTACTAGGACGGATTAGGTTGGCGCTTTCCACTGCACCTTTGTCTTCTACGTCAGTATGATGACGTAGGTATCTACGTAATCTTCGGACTATAATTATCATAATTATCTAAACTTTTTCGATATAAGTACTTTTTGGTGGTTTTGGCGTCCAGTTTCGCTCGATGCGGCTGAATATTAATATGATGAGCATCTGCATTAAAGATGAAATTACCTATATAATATTCAGAATAAGGTGTAGTTTAGACTGGTTATCGGAATTTCAGGCATCTGACTGTATCTACCACAGAGATTCATGTCTGTGGTACCTACCAATAACTGTACGTTTAAGCATAATATGACAAACTATACATACCAGTCTGCCATATCGCCTTATATTTGTCGATGATATTGTCCAAAGTATCACTATCACTTATAAGGTAGCCCTTAGATAGTATTAAGGTAACGAACGGGCTAATTTGGATGGCACAGTTGACCTCTCATAGACTGATTGCAGCAAACTGCTTAACCTTGTAAGCAAATTCATTTTTATTTGGTTTGAACGGTCCGACATGCCACTTCGTATCTGCAGACAATTTCTGCACCGATTTTAGACCCTATCATCCATAAATCAGGGTTATTTTCAAAGTATAATAAAAATATTGTTTGGGTCTATCGTGCTGAAATATCCTTCACTATTTCTGAAGCTGAAAATGAACATAAAATTGGCTTTTACTTAGCTACGGCTAGCTCTTGTCAAATCTTGATGCTGATTGGCAAATATGCTGAGCTCGAGAGAATGAGAACAAGAGAGATAACAAACCAAAAAGATTACAAAATGCGTTTGCAATTTTGGAATTATAATCAAAACGATCCAAAATTGGAAAACTTCATAATTCTTACTTCTTTGAGTAGGTATTTACTTTGATTGAATTTGATATTTGCAAAGGAAACGAGCCATAAATCCTTCTCTAAAATCTAAATTTAGTTTAGCATCTATTACTGCCCATCCAGTTTGTATGTGTTTGTATGAGCTATGTCTGGCGTTAATTAAGATGTTTCCACGATTATAAAAATGTAACATCGTGAAATTTTAGGAATTTAGGGTGGGCATGAATCCGCGGTATCGATATAATTTTTCGCTAAAATGTTTGATAATGAGCTATCGATAGTAGCCAGCGATCGTATCGAACTAAATCAGAAAAAAATCAGATTTTTTTCTGACCTACTTTACTATTTATTATATAGGTAGTACGTACCTATGCTTTGTCAACTACCTCTTTAGAAATTCTCCCTGACTCATGAGTACACTAACAATAAATCTTGTCGTCGGATTTTATGAAGTTATGTGACATGTTGCATAACGAAAGTAGTATGATCTAAAAGCATTCTACAAATTCATAGGTATGAACAGTTAGTTATACAACTAAGTAACTAAATGATTAGATTTCGGGATAAATACCTAACTTTCGTCTAGTCAGTAAGTACATTATAAAGCTTTAATACGAGTCCTCAAATGAGATATACATACTTTATTTGTTTTCATAAGCCGAAAAACACTCATAGGTATAAACATACCGTCGTCGGTTGACTCACAATCCAGGAAATACCGTCCTGCTTGCCAAATTATGTCTGCCCGAACTACAGACAATACGTACCGCATAGTTCAAATTCCTGCATTGAGTAATAACTTCCCTTACTAATTATTGCGCGGGGATCGCAAAATTCGTGCAGAAATAAATTAGGCGAGACCATCGTCCGTAAGTATTTTTCTTTATTTCTTCTATCTCTCTAATAGCAAGACCTTTAGGAATTAATATTCTATAAAATTGCCACTCATATTTTATTTAGTGCACAGATTTTTGCATAATATCTCAATGGTTGACAGTATTGAGGCTTTAGAGACTTAATAACGATGTTCTATAATTTTTTGAAATAAAACTATAACTCGTAACGCCGTAACGCATGGTCATTCAAGTCAAGATGGTTTACAAAGAGGGTTTACGCTAGACGAAATCCAAATCAGTGACTACAAATAGAATCATCAAAGTTCATCTATTTATAACCAATAGGCAACTCTGGAGTTATATTCATTGACCTTTTCATCTAAGAAAGTAAAGAAAATTACAATCTGTATGTTACTAAATCATAGAAATGTAACGTCACGGCATTCCAAACTTTAAAATTTCGCGCGTCTTCTATCCAAAATTAAGGAAATCTAGAAATATCAAAAGTTGTCAACATTAATTTTAAAATTTACAGCTGCATACATTCTCCAGACATACCATGTCATTTAATTTTAAATAGTAAAATAATCAACATACTAATTATTGCCGAGATATTTCGTACTCGCGTACTTTCGCCCAATCCCGGGTGGTTCCAAAATTAACCTGAGCGTTCCATTTACGCGCTCGAGTCGAAGTTTACGTGCGTATCAAGTAAAACTGGAATCATTTCTAGACAAATTCGTATATTTTTTATGTATTTTTCGTGATTTATTTAGTGTGTAGTATTAAAATTCGTGATGGATATTCCGACTGATGTCTGGGGACAGTTGGCGCTGGAAGCCAGTCAAGTATACTTGACCGAAGGCGGACAAGTCAGGAGCCCGTTTGCTAACACGGTAATGTTATGTAAAATGTGTTCGTGTTATTGTTTAGATAATGTTTACGAAACTTCTAGGTACTATTTTTGCGTTGTTTTAATTAATTTGATACACGGGCCTCACACTGAATAAGTACCTACTGAGAAGAATATTATAGTCATATTATTATTTAACCGTCCTCATCTAAATCTCTGAGCAGAATACAGCTGCGTATCATAACCATTAATTTCTAAAAGATATTAAGCAGTCACAGAACCAGCGACAAAGTAACATTGACAAATGAATGGAAGGACAAAATTACACAACTTGCTTTCAATTTTGTTTCAGACTATAGAGAAACTGCCAGACAAAGTATTACTGAATATATTTTCGTATCTAACACATCGGGAAATATGTCGAATGGCCACAGTCTGCAAAAGATGGCGCATGGTTGCTTACGACACAAAACTATGGACTCACGTCAGTCTGCGGCCGGAAATTTCAGGATTACATGTCGGTAGGTATATTAAAACTGTAAAATATTAACTCTAAAGCTATGATAAAATTATGCTAAAATTAGAATCACGGGGGTTGTGATTTTTGTACCGTATACGATTTAATTTATTACGTTGCAACCCTTTGTTTATAATCTGTGCTGTGACCGTAAATTTAATACAAAATGTTAATGATAGATGGCGTTAGTGTAAAGTTACTAAAATAACTTTTATTTTTGTTGACATGCTTCACGCCTTTGATTAGGGAAGAGTAAGGTAGAGGCGTTATTTCAAACAAAATATATATGACAGCTTTATTGCCTTCTGTTTTCTCAAAACAGCTTCATATTTGAAACGATCGATAAGATTATTCTTATCATGAGTCGGCAATTCTTGAACTGGTTTTCCCCTGAAAAATGGGAATTCACAATATATCAGCGATTTACACGTACTTACGTGATGTTTGGATATATTATATTTGATTTCTATTATTGTACCGACAATGTTAGTCCGAAGGTTACATAAAAAAATAATGTTTCAGGATCACTGGAGTCTCTCCTAGCGTTAATATCGATAAGGTTTGGACCATCCCTGCGATACATCGAGTTGCCCATTGAGCTGATCACACACACGGTGCTCCACGAGCTCGCGGCGAAGTGCCCCAACCTGACGCATATGTTACTGGACTTTAGTACTGGTGAGTTGAATAGAATGAGAAGATTTAGCTTGCTAACTCCACGTTTCCACTGACGATTAAACATGTTGAAAACAGCTACCTATCCCACTCACTCTTTGAGTAAGATAGATGTTTACAACATGTTTTGTCGTGAAGGAAAGGAAGTGTAAGGCCAAAATTGAGAAGAATCTCAGCGTGACGCTTCATTTAATTTCATATATTTGGTAAAAACCTAAATAAAAGTTTTTTTTTATTGTATTTGTTTGTACTGCACTATAAATATTAACGCTTTGTATAGAATTTACAAAGATATCCTTTTTTAGAGATAGTAAAATACGATCTCGAACCGGAGGGACATAGGACTCCTGCTGGAGATCGAATTTTTCTTTTACTAGTGCAGTGATAGCCTAGTGATATGACCATTACACTGCAAAGTCAAAGGTCTCGAGTTCGAATCCAAGGCACGCACCTCTGACTTTTCGAAGTCATGTGCTTATGAATAAATTTAATAATTAATTATCATGCGCTTAAACGGTGAAGGAAAACATCGTGAGGAAATCTGCATGCGTGAGAGATTTTCTTGACGGCATGTGAAGTCTGCCAACCCGCAGTAGGCTAGCGTGGTGGACTATAGCCTAATCCAGCAGTGGGACAATGTAATTGGTTGATGATGATGAGAAAGAGCATATCCTATCTTTATTGCCGTGAGCTATCTAAATACCAATTAAAAACCCTCATCTTCTTTTCTCCTCTTCTTCTTCAGCCATGCAGCTGCACGACTTTTCGGAGATGCAGGCCTTCCCCACTAAGCTGCGGTACCTGTGCATCTGTCTCTCTGAAGTGATCTTCATGGAGGGTTTCATGCGGAAGATCTACAACTTCATCAACGGTCTTGAGATCTTGCATCTTATTGGTGAGTTGACCGGGGCCGGTAGTTACTTTTCAAATGGTTTCAATATTATAAGTAACTGCGCATGCGATTGTTAGTTACTTCGGCGTGCAGTCAGTACCGTACAGTTTGTTCGGAATAAGTAAGCCGATCAGAAGTTAGCCGTTCCGAACTACCGCGGTGATAAAATCGTTTAATTAAATGTTTGAATACATAAATATCGAAATTAGTAAACAAAATAATAAGAAATGTGAAACATATACGACTCTAATTATCTTTACACCGACTCTTTCTATTAAAATTTACCATTTCTAAACCACTTGCAGACAACTTCCGATCGGCTTACTTATTCCGAAAAAACTGTATTTGACACCTAGTGACGAAAGCATATTGAATTTAAGTACATATGCACTTCCGTTTTGGTATTTTTATCATGTCTCTAGTAACTAAGAATAGGGGTAGAGAAACTATTTAAATAAAACGTAAAAAAATACACATACACTTAATAGTATGAATTCTTATTCTTTAGTAAATTTCAATGCAATGTATTTAATTATTATATTTCGAAGTGAGGTAGGTTTATTCGTGTTAGGCCTTATCAATGGTAACATTGATAAGGCCTAACACGAATAAATGAATACAAATAAACAAAGGGGTCGCAAGTTACCGTGCGAGCACCATACAAAAGTCCAAGCGTATTTCTGTGGTCCTCTCTTTACCGCTAGAATACGTTTTTTAGATAAGCCATTATATACACGATCCAAACAGAAGTCATCATTGAACTGCGACAGAAATAACCACCATAGCCAAAACCGGCAAGGTACCTACATATATTGAACCCAACAGCACTTATTTCCGTGGGTACCTACCATCCATAGGGTAGTAACTTTGACCTATATAATATTGTCGTGCTAAATATGTCCTAACGTCCTGCATCCAGAGACAAGCAAGCTGTCTAAAATATGATCATTTACACTGAATGTTAGATACAGAGGTCCTTATATCTTTTTATATGGAGGACATGGATACTGTGAGATGACCAGTATTCCCGGGTAAAATAGCCTAAAAAAAGATACCTACTCATTACAACAAGACAACGTATTTAGAAATACGTATTTAATAATATTAATATAATCTTTATCGCGACACAGGATTTCTTCCCAAGTGCGGCTATCATATTTTATTAAATAAAAAAAAGTCTTCTCTTCTTTGATCAAATCGGCTTATCATCGACATCTCCATCTCTTTCAGGCACATACGAGAAGGTGGAAGAAGAAGAGGAAGAGATATACGAAGTAATCAACGTTCACAAGCTCAAGTCAGCCACCCCCAACCTGCGCGTGATCAACCTGTATGGAATCAACTTCGTGGATGATTCACATATTGACGCGTTCAGTTCCAACTGTATACAGGTAAAACAAATACTTGTTACGGAGTTCTGATGGCAGTCGCTTCTATAATACTGATAATCTGCCGCATTTGGTTAAAAGGAAGCCGTACCCAATAATTAGTACCTATAGGTATTTTTAGCCTGAATTTTCTTTAATTTTAATTAAGCAAACGTCTCTCACTTTTTCATGCTGCCATTCTTTGTTGCACGCGACTGCAGACGTCTGGATGGAACGCATCAAAATCATCCCTCTACCGACGTAGAAGCCCTCGTCGTCGCCTTGCATTGAGATGATCTGACATTTTACATGGCCTAACTGGTCCCACGTGACATACTGTAGCCAACATACTTAGGGCTAGCAAGATAATGATGTTATATCGAATTTTTTCGCAGCTGGAGTGCTTGGCAGTGAACTTCTGTAACAAAGTGACTGGCTCCACCATGAAGACGCTGTTCCAACGCTCTAGGAGGCTCACCTGTCTGCTCATGAATGGATGCAGTGAGTTTAATGTTTTATCTACCGTTTTACATTATATTACATACAAAGGAAGGGTGGTTGACTACACGTTTGGCTACGCGCCGTGTGTCATAGTTTCGATTCTCATTGGAGGTAAATATAGTAGTATTCTACGTAAATTTTTGAAGTCGATCTGTAGCTAGTGTCCGTAAATTGTATGTTTATGAAGTCCCTGAAGGCGCAGGGCTCGTGCTAATTATTAAATCTTATCTTGAAAGACTTGTTTATAAACTCCATAGATTGTCAATCTTAATAAAGCTGCATTTGATGAGTAACGTTTTTGCGAAAATATAATTTACTTAATCATAATCGGTCCGCAATTGATGGAGAAACCGGTGAACATACATAGAAAAAAAAAAATATACAGACGAATGTAGTAACCTCCTCCTATTCGAAATTTCTAAATTCGGTTAAAATTAGAATCTAGGTCTACATTTGATAAAAACAATATAGGTTATGATGCACAATCTGAAAAAGTCAAATAATACATACATTACACTCACGCCTTTTTCCCATAGGGGTAGGCAGGAACTACAGAACGCCATCTGTTACGATTCTTGCATAGTCAAATAAGTTTCTGAAATTGATGATTATATCATTCTATTCTTCAGATCTCCAATCCGAGCACGTGATGCAGGTGGAATGGGAGAAGTCCTCGATCCAGGAGCTCGACGTGACGGCCACGGATCTGTCGACGGAGTGCCTCATCGACATGCTGACCCGCACACAGAATCTCAGGTTCCTCAGTGCCGGACAGATCAACGGGTTCAATGACTCCGTGCTGAAAGCCTGGGTGGAGGCTGGTACTGCAAGGTAAGGCAATATTACTGAGTTTTTTTTACAGACAACTGCTGGCATACTTACCAGCAGTCCCGTTTTTATTGTAGGTGGATAGAGATTATTCCGAGTCTCGATGACGATATATTTTTAATAGGTAATACATAATACAAAACATTACCTCATACTGATTATATTTATTAGTTGATTTTGTAACTTCCAAAGTTTTTTTATGGGATACGGGGCAAACGAGCAGAGAGATCGCCAATCGATCGCAACACCAGAGAAGTGTGTTGCCAGCCTTTTAGAAGGGAGTACGTTTTTTTTTCAGAAACCTGGTAGGTTTGGATGTAGACTCATCAGACAATCTGACAGACGAAGCGTTGCACCGGTTCCTGTCGCGTCACGGCAGCCAGCTGCACGGGCTCGTGCTGAGCGGCATGCCGCACATCACCGACCAGCTGTGGCAGAGCGTGCTGCAGTTGCTCGTCAACGCCAAGTGAGCCTTCCATTACTTCACACGAACTAACTGCCATCGAACCTTCTATCTCAGTTACTACTTCTTTTGGGCTTCTGGCTACTGATTTAAGAGGTCTTGCCTCAATGATGCCCAACCAATTTTTTCTCGATGTTTATTTTGGATGATGCTCAGTCGATTTAATGGCATGAGAGTACACTGGACTGGACCCAATACTGCACCTTGCGGGAACCTTTTTTCATATGACTAACTGTCAGCAGCCTGGGGACAGTTAGTATATAATTAACGCCTAAACCCCTTTGAAACTGTCATCTTTGTACAGTATTGTTAGCACCTAAATACTAAGCCGTGGGGACAGACTCATTGAGTGATTCAAATGCTTTACTTAAAATCATAAATGAAAACAAAAACTGAGCCTAAGATTCTTAATACATATTATTGTAGGTAAAAAGGTAAAAAGGGTAAAAATATATATAAAAAGCGTCGAACAAACATTTAATGTTTTCTAAGGCTTGTGTTGCTTATTTCAGGATTCTCATAATGGGTACTCAAGAGCGTCTTGGAATCAACATTCACGTTGATCAGGTGAGGATCTCAGGATACTTACTTTATTAAAAAAATAAGACAGCTCTTTCAAACAATGTTAATAGTAATTTCTCTTACTATATCAGCTTATTGTCCCTTTACATTTCATTTGGATTCATTACAGTTCCATCTTCTTAGACAGTATTACTTATGTACATTTCCAGTTGATGGATGGCATAGCAAACAGCTGTCCCAACCTCGAACGTCTGGAGTTGCGCTGGGACCCGGAGAACCTGCGTTTCAGCGACAAGAGTCAGAAAGCTATCGATATTCTGCGCGTCAAGTGTCTCAAACTCAAGTGTTTAGTACTTAGGTGAGAGAATATTATTATTGTCATATCTGTGCAATTATTATGCGACATTCATTTCTATGAATGCACAAATGAAGCAGATGTAATAGGGAAAACTTTGTAAAAAAAATATACAAATTGATCTTTTATGAGTCTCTGTGATAATTGACATAATGGTTGTTGATGGCGGTTATCACACAAACTTCTTTCCATTGCAACCTCTGTTTCAAGCTTGGCAAACATCTGCCCATCTTCTTAGATCAGGCACATTTATGAAAATGCCTTCTATTGACGTCACTGCAATAAAATAGGCCACGTTCCGTTCTACAGCAAAGGGGGCACTCTATTGATATGCGAGATGAATATAACATAATATGTATTACTTTCTCATGGTCGTGTCATCGCAATAGCGATGCCGAAATCAAGGTTCGAGTCCGTTGAAATTTTCAGTAGCAGCTCGGAATTTGGATTTGTGCTCGAAAAATGGGCGATGAAAAAAGGAAATATTATGTGGGTGTACAATTGTACATCAATAAACCTCGATCCAACCGTTCGAGAAATACGGATAAATACTACATACATACTTATGACTCTTTTTTTTCTATTCCAGTGATGGAAGATACTATGAAATCGTGAAGGCGAACTTCGAACGTGCTGACCGCACGACCGTCGTACGCACTTCAACCAATTGTCGCGTCTCCAACTACTACTTATTATCCAATTACAAAGACCTTATATTTAACTAATATGTATGTTAGAGCAATGTGTATTTGTTCTGTTATTATTGTTTAAAAATAAATATCAATTGATATTTTGGTGGTGTGGTTTTTTTGGTTATTTTTTTTTTGGAACGAACGTTGATGTACTCTGCCTATTTTGGTTGCTTAAACATTAATCAAATCAATTATTGGTTTATTTTTCTGTTGACCACAAATTGAACTGAGTTGGTAGATATATTTCTTTTGCACTTATTAAACTTAACTTAGTAATACCTAGGTACATGTAAATTTTTTATAAATGTATTTCTTGATACATACATACATATAGGTATGTATTAAACATAGTGATAAGTAGAATAATTTGTTTGGCAAGGTAACTGCATTCTAAACAAAATCTATTTGAAGAATGTTTTAGTTTTTGATAACTATTTATAAGTAGATTTCTCGCACAATATAAAATTTATTAAAGCCGCTTTCGATGAGCAATAACGTGATTAACATTTCAAAAGATGTAGAAGAAATTGCTACCAAATAATACATTTATTACAAATTAGATACTGCCTCCTGCCTCCTTATTCCTTTCGAATTTTGTCAACAGGGCATAGACTTTAAAAAACTAAATATAAAGTCTTAGCTGACCGTACCCATAGGTACAGTCGCCAGCAGGTCAAGATATACAAAACTGTCAAATTTCTCCAAATGATTTTAAACCTTAAATTGTAAAAGATAAAGTTCAAAATCAACTGAGAAAGTTTGACATTTGGTGGTAACTTGATGTCCTGGCCACCGTTCAGTCGCCAGCACATCAGGTTATAAAAAACCGCCTAATTCTCCAAATGATAAACCTAAAGTGTTGATGATTGAGTTCAAAATCAAGTGAGAAATGTGAATATTATATTTGGTTGTTTTTATAATAACAGATACTTAGAAAGAAAGAAAGAAACTTAACTTAACTTTTACTTATAGTAAAATCGTATGATTCCTTGCATCGTTATTTCTTCCGAAACTTGGACGTCGATTACGCGTCTTGGTAGCCTTGTATTGACGACTGGAAACTTGTATCGTCCCATCACTTACGTGACCAGCTAAAAAAATTTTGACAGAAAATTTCCTAGTGAAGGAAATGGGGTACTTAACCAGAGGGACGCAGGTTCAAACCCTGACTAAGATCGAATGTTTCTTTCACTAGGAAATTCATATCTTTGCAAAAATTTCGCAATATTTAATGCTAAAATATAATTTAAAAAAAGCAGTAAAATTTGGTAATCTTGTGGAGAATTGGCTAAGCGTATAATAAATTTATTTATGTCTGCAAGATTAATTCGATCCGCAGTATTTTTAGTGTACAAATCAGCTGTTCAAAATTATGAACTTTAATCGGCAAGGTCGACGACTTCCAAGAGAGGTCAAGCTATGTTTTTATTATTCATCTCCAATAATACACTTGATGTTTGTCTCATTGATTTTATGGATAACGTTGGAGTGTGAATTCTGAATAAACAATTTAAGTCTGCAGTTTTTTTTTATTTGTTTATAAATGAACTATTAATATTTGAATTTTCTATAGCCTACCTATGTTCCTACTGTAAAAATATCTTTTTTTAAAATCATTAATAATACGAAGGATATCTAGGCACTAGGTCCGACCTGATGTCGACAGTGTTACCGTACCAGTCTTGACGGATCGGCGTGAGGGGGCCAACCAACCTCCCGAACTATTGGGGATCGCAGCTGCGGATCGCCACTGGACCGGGGTAGCGGAAATATTAACCCTACTCCTGTTACCCTTCTGCAATAGTGGAGACGTGGAACACCGTGTTTATTTCAGTCAGAGTCTGATTCAATAGACCCGTTCGCATCTCCAGACGACATGTATGCAACACAAAAAAGGGTTATCTACGTCGCCGGCGTTAAAGTTGGTGACAAAGTAAGTGAGATGAAGACTCAGGAGTTTGTAGGGATAAATCATGACAGGTAATAGAGGGACCTGGTAAAATCAAAGCGGGAAGTCGCGAAACAAAAGCTATTTCCCACAGTCATTGTCATTTAATGTACCGGCGAAGCAACATGATAAAAAAAACAAGATGAAAACTAATACGTGTAGTTCATTCACACGAATCATAACACCCATCGCAATAGACTTCATTAATCATCAATATCAAATATAAACGCTGTACAAATAGAAAAACCACACGCTTACTACTAAAATAATAGTTTATTTACAGTTTATTATGGGAAAATTACTATTTTTATAATTTTTTCTTTTATGTTACCTCCAAATATTACAAGCTATTTCTAAATACCTTAACTATTTACAAATAGCTTCATGTTTTTCATCTAATATTTTCAGAAACACTTCCATTATAAAGATTTTCCATCGAGAACTTGCAATTTTAAAGTCTGAAACGTGTACATTACAGAAGACATCGACAATGTAAGCATCGAGTAACCACTAAGCTTATACTAAGTAACCTCACAGCATATTGAGAAAAAAACCATGCATCACAAGACAAAATTTAAACCTTAAATCACAGGTATATCGATCTGATTTATAATATATAAAAAAAAACAATAACTTACTATACAAATCAAAAAAATACCACTCAAATAAGTCGGTGTCCAAATTGATACTGAGTTTAATGTAAGTGGTACGGGTCGCGGTCGGCGGGGTCGCCGGCGAGTCATCTGACGCCTTCGCCTAGTAGTAACTCTGGGTCTTCTTCGAGCAACAGGTTCTGATTGTTGCTGTTCTCCTCGTTGCCGTCACTGTCCTTATTACCGTCCGCCTCAATTTTATACAGTATGTCGTGACACAGCGGACACCGGTCTTGAACGTACAACCACTTTCGTAAACAAACGCCGTGGAAGTAGTGATTACAGCGAGTGATCTTCGCCGAGTGCATTTCTTGGTAGCATATCGCGCATACGTCGTCTAACCTATCCAACTGGTCCGGTGACGCTTCTCGCAATGAATTAATTTTGTTGACGGCTGTCCTTCTTTTCATAAACACGGACCAGCCGGCTCTCGCTTCGCACCAGATGTTAAAGTAAGCGTGAATACACATCATAACTGCACGAATAGCACCACCAGACTCGAACAATAATATCCACGCTCCGTTGAAGAACAAGAATATCCCAAAACAAAACTCTATAGTGTTTCCGAACGCACGGATGTAATAAACATAGTCGTCCAGTTGCTCCCAGAACGTACTTCGATAAGCGTCAATCAAGAATAGAGAATAGATCATAAGACTTACGATCACTTTGACTATAACTTCTATGCTAAAGGCACTAACGGCTAAAAGCCACGTGGATATTGTATGCTGCGACCACAAGTACACCAGTAATGATATTGGGAATATTATCAGAAAGGCACATACTCCTAAGGCTCTAATGTGCCTGTGTGTGCTTGGATTGTGCGACGCGCTCAGGGACATCAGCATAGGATTAACAATGTTGTGCAAAAAGTGCAAGAGCGCTGTGAACAGCAAGCAGAAGTTCCTACACAGTCGTATGAACCTCTTTTCAGGATTCAACGACGTCAAGCCCGTCTGCAGCGCCAGTATATAGAAAAGGATGGCTGACACCGTCCCTATGCTTTTGTCTTCTTCTTCATCCGTCAACAGAATCCATTGGAAGAAATTACCGATATAGTGGCAAAAGAATGAGATCACAGAAGTCATGCCGAGCACGGCAGTTATCGTTTCACATCCAGTTACTACAAGCGATTTAGTCATCGATGCAAGCGATTGCACTGCTAGTAAAGTTGACACTTTCAAACCTTCTTCGGCGTCTTCATCGTAATTGTCGACTAGAAGCATAAGAGCATGTTCAGCGACACGCAACACCCAGAACACACGCAACACACACGGAACGTTCAAACGCATCCACTCCGTCTCTACGAGTGCGGACAGTCCATAATTGCTGACGAACAGCCGCCCGTGTTGGTAGCCCGCGTATACCACTTGTATCACGTTATATGCGGACGTCCATAACACGTACTTCACCAACAAGAGCGGCAACAGTGTGGAAAACACCGGCGAATGATGCAGAAGGTTCGGTGGCACTGGCAACATCGCTAAAAACGAGGGTGCCATAAAGCTGATTGGTAGAAGCTTCTGGACGGTCGAATTTCGAGGCCCGAGATGGACATACTTGAATATCATAGCCAACATGAACTGTATAGCATAGTTTTGGATGACCAGAATGCCTGGTCCCTCGACATCTATGAGGTTTTTTACGTTAAGATTTAATATGTCTTCTAATATGCTTGTGGAATGGTGCGGTGAATTTTCGACTAGCGTTAGAGCTTGGACCTGCTTGATAGCCGACACGTTGGTCCAATAGGAGACAAAGACTAGGCCGACAGATGTCAGGTACAAGTACACGATGATTAGGTGCTTCGTGTACAAGACGAATATGCACAGTGCTGTCATACATCCTGAAAAAGACGAAAAGAATTTATGTTAATACGAATTATAAATGAAAAACATATTGGACATTCCCAGTACCTATCTGCTGTTTTACTAAGTGTATCAGTTTAAACGTAAATCTATTTATAACACTACGTCATATTACTTTCTCTAGTAGCGGCATCAATTTACACTTGGGATAATCGAGAGATTTTCTTATCAAATACACGTCACATTACAATTTAACGCATCTATCAGCATGATATAGCAAATAATAATATCATTTACTTAAGTCAATGACCATTAATTGTTATG
The DNA here is from genome assembly GCA_958496365.1 of Subacronicta megacephala. NCBI lineage: Eukaryota > Metazoa > Arthropoda > Insecta > Lepidoptera > Noctuidae > Subacronicta > Subacronicta megacephala. The sequence goes on from OY292535.1 coordinate 2,243,601, forward strand.
ATTTGATATTTAAGCGGGGCCGGACTTAAGAGGAGTGTACCTCGACAGCGCGCACGCAGTTTAGGTATTGGTTTTTGTGTTGTTGTCCCTATCGCCTGCGATGCGAGCGGGCGGCCCTTGTCCCGCGCGCCCTCGCAACCACCCGCGCGCTTATTCTCGTTGTTGGGTCCAATTCTAAAGTAATGAAATTATGAAAGCGTTTTTCGTTTCGTACCTTGTTCGTTCGTTCAAATTTATTATTAGGTCAATTATTTCGTTGTAAGATTCATTATAGCAAATACCATCTATTTTTTATTTTTTTATTCAATTGCCTACCTAATGAGAAAGTAACTTAGTACCTACCTACCTACCTATTTATTTCTATAGTATTACCATAAATAAGGGATTTCAAGATTAGAGCAATAAGTTGTACGAAAATTTGTTTTTCATTTCAATAGATACCTACTTCGTACAAAATATTTTGTTTTGATCCTAAGTAGGTACTTACCTTGTAAATTTTGACTTATTCGAATAAAACAATCTGGATATGTAAGTCCCTACATAAGTACCTATCTAAATGCAATTTTCATTGTAAAATTATGATAAACCGTCGTATTGATGACACAATCAGCAGCAGTAAAGTTCCTAATTGCATTTAATACAGAATACCTAAGTACTTACATAATAAAATTTAGGTATTTACTTAAGTACGTATGGTGATGTACACTGAGCGCTCGTTCAAGGTTTTTTATTCTATTGTACTTATTTTCTTTGATTTGTAAAATAGAATGACGCGTAACAATTGGAAATTGCATTTAATAAAAATAAGTACCTACCTATTCACTTCTAGAACAATCCGTATTTTTTTATTGAATTTCATAATAAAAGTAGCTATGAATAGAAAGGGTAATGCACTAAAAGTCATAGAAAGCTTTTACGACATAAATCATAAAAAAACGGCATCTCTAAGATTTTCAGATGCTTGATGCTCCCATCAGGGGAGAGTACAGATAAGAAACTTACAATATTTGAAGACTTCATGACCTACTCGTAAGCTCGCAATTGTACACATAACAGTAATTTTAACATATTAAAAATATTTTTGTAAACAGAGCCAAGTCTCGTGTAATATAATCTATATCTGTAATTTAGAAGATATCAAGTTATGTGTTATTTCTCAAACAAATCCGCATGCGCCGTAAAATTTTGCGGCACCAGATACTTTTCTCTTTTATGTTGAATATCCTTTAAAAATTAAAAGCTGATAAGCAGATGACGAATGAGTCATTATTAACCTTACAATAAAGTCATTTCACCAACAAGACAATCTTGTTTAGATTAATATAGCCTTTTAATCAAAAATGAAAAATTATATTACAGCGTAATATCAACCACTCACTGATTCATTATAAAGTTTCAGAAACTATAAGGGCTACCTTATAGTTATATAAATAACAAATATTATTAGTATTAACAAGTAGTATGCTAATACTAAGTACTCGTTAATAATACTAATAATATTTGTTATTTATAATAATAGATATTAAATATTATTATAAATTTGGCATTTTTAACCGGTAAGTACCGCTATGCTCTAGTTTCGCTATGCTCGACTCAAAAGATACCTACTAAAAAGGTCCGCTATGCACTATTTTTTTTTATTCTACGAAAACAATGGAAGTTACAGTTGAAAGAAAAGTGTTTGAATTCATTGCGTTTGCGTTAGTAAGTTAAAATTTATTTGTCTCATTCTGATAATCAAAAAGGGGTAATGACAGCCAAGTACAAACGAATTACAGAGCAATTCTAATTAAAGAAAGGTTTATGAAGGGAGCTGTAAGTCAATACTAGACCCACATTAACGAAGTCTGTAGACTTTATTACAAACCTTTTCTTACTAATAAATATTAAATCTTTATATTACGCTGTTTGAATGTAATGTCAGATAGATGTAGATTATGTAACTCCCAACAAGAAACTATAGATCATATGACAAGAGGATGTCCATTCTTAGCAAATACAGTACACAGATAGACATTATAAAGAAATATACCTACAGATAGCTAAAAAATATAATTTAATAGATACAATAAGACAATGTTATAAATATAAGCCAAAAAATGTAAATAACAACTGTGACATGGTCCGCGCTCACCGCTCCTTCCCCACACCTCAAGCCTCACCCCGCGCGTCACTATAAATAGCTCTGCAGACGACGCGCGGCCTTCTTCTACTTCCCGCTGCAGCTACTAAGTTAAGTGCCGCCCTCTACCGGTCGGACCTCGCCTCGAAGCCTTCGCCGAACCCTCCCTGAGCTTAACTCACCCTACTATTGCCCTTATGTACTTTAAATTCTTACTCGTGTCAATAAATGTGTATATTTTGTGTTCTGAGTGTAATTTATCTCCACTACTTAGTTCCCGGTCGGCCACGTTCCTAAAACGTGTCCACCACGTTACACAACATAGATAAATTATACTGGAATAGTGATATAATTACAGATAAAATCACACGGAACAATAGACCATACATAGCATTAATTTTAAAACAACCACAAATAACAAATTTAGTAGATATATCTGTGTCTAACTCAGAAAGAAATACACCGAGATAATCTGTCGTATTCTATATCATTAGCAGATGAAATACGACAGATATGCAACAAAATACAGTTAAAATAATATTGATAGTATTATCATCTACCGGACTCATCCCTAAATCACTACACACATCATAAAAAGAACTAGACCTACACAAAACATACATTCCACTACAAAAATCAATTATCATAGACACATGTTCCATAGTAAAGCGATTCCTGATATCCACTTCACAAACACATTCTTCATTCTTCAAAAGAAAAGAACCAACTCACTTGATGTAAGCCCATGGCTGACTCGTCACATTCACAAGCTATGCTGAGAGTCCAAATCCAAATGGATACGTAACACATAATTATAATAATAATAATTATTATTATTTCCTTTATTAACACTTTTTACACACATATTATTTTACATTAAAAAAAAATAGAAAATAATTATTTACTATCTATATACATAGAAAAGAAAATAATAATAATAGTGTGTGTGTGTGTGTGCGCATGCGTGTGTGTGCATACGAGTTTTTGTGTAAAGTATGTTTGTATAATTAGTTACATGACTGTGTTAACCCGATATAACCGAAAGAGACTCAGGGGTATCATAATAAAATGTATAGCTAACAAATAATTTTACTTATAACTTGATGATTGCTATAATCCTAATATCCAATTTTATCATACCTACCCTAATTCTTGATCTCGTTTCGGGAAGTCTTTTTTTGAAACCGTTCTTTTATATTTTGGCAGTCAGCCACAACATTCTCTTTGAAATTTTTCCTCTTTACTGAAAATTATGTACACATGGCTACACATCAAGCTATACAAAACCAGTTTAGACTGACCTCCCATTGTAAAGGTTTAAAGCACAATTCAAGGGCAGCCTATACTGGTTTTGTATAGCTTGATGTGTAGCCGTGCGTACATGTACATATAATATTATGAATCACCAGCAACATGTAGTAATCGAGTAATGAGACTTGGCTCTGCTTTTATTAAAATGTTTTGTTACGAGTGAACTTTACATTACAACTAATTGTGCTAGGCATTTATATTACTAAAAACCTTAGGATAAGAACTTATGACTGAAATAAACTTTACGTAGGTAGGTACTTACTTAAGTACCTAAAAATCACTTTTATTTTTTTTCACGTCTTTTTTTTTATTTACACTAGGATTTTTCTGGATCTTTAGTGCGTTTACCAAACCCAAACTCTTTTAACAAAAGAAGATAACATGGAAAACTACCTTTAGGCCATACAAAATATATTCTCCGTGTGGGAATCGAACCCACTAGTGATACTACATTACTCATAGCGCACCCGATTACTTAGCCACTTCACCATTTATTTTCTTGCCATGCTATCTATAATATACCCACAATAAATTATTGCTTTCACCTCTGCCAATCTAAGAAACTTTTTTACAGATGTAGGCTCAAATTGTTTCTTGTAACTTTTAAATCAAAACCAACGCGCGACGCAACCATAAATAAATTATTATTATTACTAGACAAGTACCTAAGTAACATAAAATCAACCCACGTATGTACATGTAGTTAGGTACCTATTTGGTGTGTAAACAACAGTAATTCTAATTTACAATATATTATATACCTACCATATACCTAATAATAAGATATACCTAGGTATAAAATAGTATTATCACGGGTAAAACAATAAAATTACCTATCTTACACATTTTTTTTCCTTAGGTAGTCTAGTAAGTTACGGCCGGTATATTATCTTTACTTACCTATGTAGGTATACATAGCATAACATACCATCACGCCTGTATTCCCCGAAGGGTTGGGCAGAGGTGTACTAATGTACACCCACATTTCGCCGGTATGTTTAGGTCCCATGTAATAGGGGGCGAGCCTATTGCCATTAACCGGGCACAAATCCAGACCCCGAGCTGCTAATGGGAATTTCATAGAAAAACCCAATAACACTTTGCTCGACCTGGGGATCGAACCCAGGACCTCTAGCGTAGCAGTCGTACTTAGGACCACTAGACTAATGAGGCAGTCTATGTATGTATAATATATTCTAATAATAAAACCTCTCTCGAGCGCAAGCTCTCGTTGTCCATCAAACTATCTAAATATCTCTTTCGATAAGTCGCACCCGGCGGAATAAGTAAGATTCACGACATTCGATTCATCGCGTCGCTCACATGCACGGCGAGCCGGTTGTTTCAAGGACGTTGTCTCACCTCCCGACCCGCCGCAGCTCCCGCGACGCATGGTGAAACAACAATACATTTGCAACATTTTCACGCGTATTTCTCATGTTCCGAATTTTGGAGATTATTCCTATAATATTGTAAATACGTAAAAAAAAAATATTGTAAAAAAATATTCACTATATTATCTGGGTTTCCTTCGAATCAGAATGTTTCTGTATTGATACATTGTCGAGAAATACTAGCATAAAGTTGGGCCGTTTTTCAACGAAAATTGCCAATCTTTGAGCTCGTGTAACTTTTTAACCGTATATTGAAATGAAATTTTATATTACATGAACACGTATTTTAATGATAAGATTGTTACTGCAAAATTTCAATGACTTTCATTGTTTAAAATTCAAACAAGAGCCAAACTACGTTTGTATGGGGCGCGAAGCGGATACTATCCTCTTAAGCAATCCAATTTTTACGAAGACATTATGTTCCGCTCCGCTGCCGCATGCCGTTACGTCACGCAGATACCTATTTACCTATTATATATATATTGTGTCGATTATATACAGACAAGGACATATTTCTTAAATCCATAGTTTACGTCAAATTAAACTGATAAATAACATAATATATCGATAAAGTTATATTGATGACACGTAAGGTTTCCGCCCACGGCGTTTCTGTACTATAATATGCATGTATACTACATAATCTTCCTATTTAATCACTCTATCTAATAAAAAAAATCGCATCAAAATCCGTTGCGTAGTTTTAAAGATCTAAGCATACATAGGGACAGACAGACAGACAGACAGCGTAAAGCGACCGTGTTTTAAGATTCCTTCGTCTCTGGTTTTTCATATAGCACCTTTTGTTGGAAATAGCCAATTTATGTTATTATTATCTATTATTAATACTTTCGAGAAATTCTGTTCGACCACGTATACAATGACTTTCAAATTGACTCAGTCATTATGGAAGGAAAAATTATTAGGTTTTATATTTTGCATGTCTAAGGGCCGAATATGTTTTGGACTAAAGTGTATTACCACCATGAATAAAAAGTTTTAGATAAAAGTTATCTAAACTTGTATTATTAAGAGGAAACATTTGTGTTTCCGTATGTATGTTTGTAATGTTTTCATACAAAAACTACTGAACCGATTTCAAAAATTCTTAAACCATTAAAGCTGCATCTTCACTGAGTGACATAGGCTATATTTCATTTTTAAAAAAATAGGGATCTCTAATAAAAATGCAATTTTATAACCCAAGGTACGGGCGGAAAGCTAGTACTTTATACAAACATACTGGTATAATTTTAAATATGTAAGCCACCTGATATTTTGTTCATATACTTCGAAGTAATTAAAAATATAATTAGGTACAAATCATAACTGGTATTCAAATTAATGCAGCATTGACCTAGGGCTAGATGACCTCGACCTTTAAGAGTCACACCTCCTAGATTCAATTGATTTACGTTAGTTTAAATAATGTGTTAGTAGTTTTGCTTATTAGACATAGGATTTTTGATATGACTTGTTTCAAACCTGCCTCATTAGTTTAGTCATCCTAAGCGAGACTGCTACGCTAGAGGTCCAGCAGTGTTATTGGGTTTTTCTATGAAATTCTTAGTAGCAGCTCGGAATCTGGATTTGTGCCCGGTTAATGGCAATAGGCTCGCCCGCTATAACATGGGAACTAAACATACTGACGAAATGTAGATAGTACATTAGTACCTCTGCTTAACCCTTCGGGGAATACAGGCGTGATGGTATGTTGTTTCAAACCTTATGCCCAGTATGAAAATCTACAGACCGACAGACAACAGAGAACAGGCATAATCCATATTCTTATTTAGATAATAATCTTTAACATCATCAACTCATTAAATTGTCCCACACGCCGTCGAGAAAAATCTCATAGGCGTAAAGGTTTTTTCACGATGTTTTCCTACACCGTTTAAGAGCCTGATAATTAATAGATAATATTAAATTATATTACAACTGAGATGACTGTGTGACTGCCTCGTTAGTCTAGTTGTCTCAATCGCGACTGCTACGCTAGAGGTCTTGGGTTCGATCCCCCAGGTCGAGCAAAGTGTTATTGGGATTTTCTATGAAATTCTCAGTAGCAGCTCGGAGTCTGGATTTGTGCCCGCTGAATGGCAATAGGCTCGCCCCCTATTACATGGGACCTAAACATACCGGCGAAATGTGGGTGTACATTAGTACACCTCTGACTAACCCTTCGGGGAATACAGGCGTGATGGTATGTACAACTGTGATGACGTAAAATCGTCGTCTTACAACGGCACAGTTTATTTCACAATTAAGATAAAAATTATTGATTCAGGGTCATGGCAATGAACCGTAATTTTTTTGTTCACATTTTAGTGGAATTTGTTTATTGTCTCCAACAAAACTTCTTCTTTAATACTGGCAACTAGTTCATGGCTGAAAATATTCAAGGAATTTTACAGCGTTTATTACTAATGACTATGGCAAATCAGTTCATTGTTATCGCACGGATCGTCACTAAGGCCTATTGCGGATTGGCAGGCTTTACAAGCATTTACGTAGTAGTGCCTCGTTGGCATGTCTACATGCCACCGTGAATGGGTCAGTATAACCTGGCAAGTACTACCCTCCCACAGAATATCGACGTCATGTATCGGTATGCATACTGTTGCGTTTCATACGGTGAGTGTGGAGCCGCCATAATCCAACAAAATGTAACAAAAAGTTCTAATATGGATTATATAATGTGGTAAATAAAACAAAAACAAGAAGAACAAGAGTAAGAATATGCGTTGTTGATGACTTCGCCAACAAAATAATAGTCTAAAGGGAAACGATGTTCTAAGTTGAAAATCGTTAAATTTTATATACAAGACCATGCAACATTCTGAACTGGGTAAGGTTTTTGATTAATACATCAGTGAGTCAATCAGTGTCAAAAATGCCGGTTTTTAAACGTTATTAAATATCAATAGCTGTTTGAGGTACATTCATGATTTTTCTGGATTTTAGACAAGCTAAGGGATATAATAGATGGGCCATATTTCTTGTATGTAGGTTAAATACTTAACAATGGGAATTCTATTCTAAGGGGTCAAAAGTAGCTCGAAATGGTTCATGTAATATTAGACACCGCTTTTTCTTTGTTTAGTTAGAACATATTGAATATTTCTAACTTTATATTTCACTTATATATTCCAGGAGATCGCATTCACATCTCGAACCGTCAGAAATTACCGTTTCTTTGAAAACAGGTGAATCCAGTATCCTTAACTTCATTTGAGTAGTAAAACCAGAATAGACCGCATTTCACGTGAGTCAGATTTACACAAATCTGGTTTTGATATTGATCGATGTCGTAATCTTTATTTACATTTTTTTGTTATAGTTTTTTATGTTCATGTGACGTTATTCTGCAATTCCGCATAGTACTACAACGATGCTTTTTTAAATAACCAGATTTAAACTATGTTAAAATTAGACTGGCTCATTAGACTAGTGATCCTAAAGTCGACTGCTACGCTAGAGGTTCTGGGTTCGATCCCCAGGTCGAACAGTGTTATTGGGTTTTTTATGAAATTATAAGTAGCAGTTCGGAGTCCGAATTTGCGTCCGATTAATGACATTTAGGCTCGCCTTTTACATGGGACCTAAATATACCGGCGAAATATGTACATAGTACGCCTCTGCCTAACCCTTCGGGGAATACTGGCTGTATCACGCCAGTATTCCCCGAAGGGTTAGGCATGGTATGGTATGGTAATAAACTAAATAGAGTTTAAATCTAGTTGTTTAAATATGACACTCGAATAGGACTCGATTAGAGCACTATTTTTAGATATACATTTAGTGCTTACTTATTGTATTGAAGTCAGGTGAAATTCCTTCCAATGTATCCATTTTTGCATTGAATTTGTAAGTGACCATTAGAGTTTTCAGTCAATGCGTGTAAATGAAGTCTATGACTTGCATTGGATTAATTTTAATACCACGTTTCAGTCGTGATAACCCGTTAACCTTACTTTAGCTTTAAAATCTTAATTATAATCGTGTAGCTCTGCTGCTTTTTTAATGTAGAATAGTATTTATAACTAGCTTTCCGGCCGCGGCTTTGCTCGCGTGGACTATATGTTTTACGGGATAATGTACCTATAGCCTATGTCACTTTCAGCTTTCTATTAGTGAAAGAATTTTCAAAATCGGTTCAGTAGGATCCAGAGATTAACCCCTACAACCTTACAAACTTTACCTCTTTATAATATTATTGTAGATAGACCATGAACTTAGACAATGTTTAAAAAAAAAAAAAAAAAAAAATATAAAATATTTATTGAATCATTGTTACAGTGAGCCTTAGGATTAGGTTAACAACAGTGTTACATCTGTAACTAGTAAAAAGATACATAAATTGATGCGAACGGTGGTCCCCAAACTAGGCAACGCCTGTCTCTTGGGGGCCTGAGTTGTGAAAACATTATACATGTGCATATTACCGCTGGAGTTAGTACGAGTAAGTTACAGTAAAAGAATAAACATTGTATCGTACATAAAATAAAACAATCTTATTGAAAACACTCTATGAAAAGTAAACTTTAGTATTAAAATTAAAATTAAAAAAACAAAAACAAACTATAATAATGTAATTGAGTGAGTGTGTGTGTGCGTGTGTGTGTGTGTGTGTGTGTGTGTGTGTGTGTGTGCGTGTGTGTGTGTGTGTGTGTGCGTGTGTGTGTGTGTGTGTGTGTGTGTGTGTGTGTGTGTGTGTGTGTGTGTGTGTGTGTGTGTGTGTGTGTGTGTGTGTGTGTGTGTGTGTGTGTGTGAAGTTATGAAGCAATTATTTTCTCCGATTCATCATATGAAAGGCCCATCAGCCATTTTTTTATTATCTTTTTACAGGAGGTGAACGATAGAGCTTTCGTGTTATAAGGTATACAGTGGGTTACTTTGTTATATACAAAAGTGTGAAGGTAGGAAGGGCAGCGTCTGGCTAAGAGAGAGGTGGTTCTTAGAAGTGGAATTCGGAAGATGCGTTTGGATGTTATTGCAAGATAATCAGGTCGATTTTTCAAGTTTTTGTGTGTGTGTAGGTATGCATTGAGAATAAAAAGTTGTCGAACGCGGAGAACTGGGAATTCTTTGTATAAAGAATCAGTAGGGTAGAAAAATGGTTTTTTCATAATTACTTTTATGACTGCCCTCTGAGCTCTTTCAAGTTCGATTAGTGTCGTTTTACCAGCTCCCCCCCAAATGGATACACCGTATTGCACGATTGATTGGCATATTGCAAAATAGACTGTCCGTAGTATAGTTTTTGGAGTTCGATCTCGCAGTTTTTTCATTATATAGATGAGTTTTCTTACTCGGCCTGATAGAAGTTGAATGTGTGCTTTGAAGGATAAGTTTTCGTCAATCACTAAACCTAAGTAGCGAATTGATTGTGTCTGATGTATGTATTCGCAAGAGCAGTCTTCACGTGACATGTTGTGAGAATACTGGCAGGTATGGAATCTTAATGTGAGAGTGTGAGGAGGTTTGGATGAAACGGTTTTGAAGAAAGTGAGGAGTTTAGTTTTTTTGAGGTTAAGGTTAAGAGTGAGATTCAGTATGTCGTTCATATAGATAATAAATAGTGTTGGACCTAGTAAGCTGCCCTGTGGAACCCCAAAGTTAATAGGTAGGAGGCCGCTTGAGTGTTCACCTGATTTAACGTATTGGCTTCTATTGGTAAGGTAGCTTTGAAACCATTCGTGTGGTTTACCCCTTATTCCTGCAGCGTTAAGTTTTTTTAGTAGGAGTTCCGCCGTTTTCGCCGTTTCCGTTTAAATCATTACTTTTTATAAATTTATGGGCTGGCAACACTTTTCCTTCATTTTGTTGCCAAGAGGCTTAAAATGGCTTATATCCAAAAGACAGAGGCAGCTTGGCCAGTTAAACGAAAAACGAAGTACCGTAACACGTATTGTTGTAAAAAGAACTGTTACTTCTCAGCGCATGAAGTGATAACACAACCGAAGTACAAAAATACCACGTACCACAAAGTACAGAAGTACCACTTTAAAAATCAGAATCGTAATAGTTGATTTTTAAACGTCGAATTGACTCTAATGGAACTAAAACGGGGTCATACCCTTTAAGCCGCATGAAACCACCACCAATTCTCAGTTCCTATATTATTTATAAATTATAACAATTCACTGACACTGACCTCGCCTCAAAGACGTAAATTAAAAATGTGAAGGCAAATTTCGACATGGCGGGTGGGGGTCGCGGTGGCTTAGCGGTCATAGCGTCTGGTGTACTTAACCAGAAGACGCAGGTTCGAATCCTGCCCGCGGTCGTATTTTTCCTTCACTAAAATAATAGCTTACAACAATTCAGTTGAAAATTGGGTATATTTTTGAGTTAAACATTTATGTACCTACTCCAATTTCTCAAGGATGGCTTAAAACTATCTCTAAAGCCGCCTTTGGATCTGCCCCCATAGGCTCAAGCCTACTTAGCCTGCTGATAAATCCACCATTGCTTGGTGTGTTTAGCTTATCAATCATATATACAAAAATAGACTAATTAGTGTGGTGTAGAATATGGCGAGCTTAATCTAGAAGAAAATTGTGACTTGCCTTTAGTAAATTGGCCTTCTGTTATTTTTACTAATTGCGATCGTTGGCATTTGTAATTCACTGTTGATTGTAACGTTTTTGTGGTAAGCTTTAATTTGCTAAGTTTGTGACTCATTCTTCTTCGATACTCTCTGAAGAAGAATGAGTTGATAATTCGTAATAGGTTACAGAATCGGATGATTTCCGCTATACTGCCTAAGCCTGTCACAACTTGGCCTTACCCGTGAAGTGGGGACTCTATGAGGACTTCTAGACGTAATAAAAAGCTCAAACATAGATACATAGCCTACGTGTGGGATGTCCTTTAACAAATACTAAAGCGGTAGTTTGCTTATGTGCTTGCACGGGTCATCGATCTTGTACACACTACAGGTCAACCTATACCACTGATCTCAAATTATACAGGCTTTCGATACAGAAAGAGGCCATTGTAAACTGGATTTACATAGCTCGAAAAGTCGCCGTGTGTACGACCAGACTGGATAGAGGATCCTCGGAGTTTGTTACTCTTTATTCACATTTTCGCGAATGATCAGTCAATATTGTACGGTAATTTTTGAATGAGATGTGCTTAACCTGATCCGCCCGTGAATTGTTTGCGTTAAGTAAAACCACTAAAATGTATACTCAGCAGTTTTATTCGTCGGGAAGGAAACTTTATTCAATATTACCAGCAAAGCCTCACTAGTATAATGCCTTTAAAGATTATTTAAATAAATTGTTGTTATTGCCATCATTTTGAGATTATTTAAATAAATTGTTGCTGTGGTATTCTCTACACAGCAAAATTTCTATTTCAAAACCCAATAACACAAGGTACGGTCTCAGTAAGAAGACACGTGTCCCAGTCTGGGCGCCATTATCTGCAGATGCTAAGGTCTCTTGCACATACATACAAACGGTATACACGCAACTATTCTTGTGTAATTCTAATATTTTCTTTATACACATGACTCACACCCTAATTTGAATTGCAAGTGAAATATGCGCTGGGTCGGAGCGGGGCTGATAAGTGTGCAAGAGACCTTAGCATCACCTTATTATGACCGTAATATTTGTTATAGTACACTGGTAGTAATGACTCAATGAACAATCAATAAATAATTATTGCAAATTCTGTAATTATAGTTTTTTTGGTAATTCCAGGCTACAGCTTGTTGTAATTTTATTAATTAAAAAAATATTAAATTAAAATTAAAAACAACATTAGCGACGGAATCGATTTCCTTTCACTGACGTCACGTTCCTTGTCTAGCCGCATTTCAAACCGATATTAATACTGTATGCGATAACAATCAATAACAAACGCAAATTACTTAGTTACCACGTCAGCAAATACTAGATACTATAAGGTATATGGATATGGAATAGATTTTATTAATTCAACCAAATGTTGAAGAAATGTTGAAAAATTCAGGATCAACACATTTTTATTACTATTATTACTTTTTTAAATTGTATGTACTAAATATCGAGTACAGTAATAGCCTAGTGATATGACCATTGGACTGCCAAGTCAATGTTCTTGAGTTCGAATATAAGCCACGTGTCTCTGACTTTTCGAAGTCATGTGTGTATCAATAATGAATTATCAGTTTATCACCTTTAAGAACTTAATAGAGTTATTCACATAATATATCGGTCATGCAGGTTTTCTCACGATGTTTTCCTTTAACGCTTTACCGAGTGATTCATTTAATTAATCTATATTAATTATTATAAAAGAGGTAAAATTTTTGAGTTTGTTTTGGGATAATCTCTGGATCTACTGAACAGATTTTGGAAATTCTTTTTCTAATAGGAAGCGAAGTTATTTGTGAGTGTCATAGGCAATATAGCCCAACGAAGTGGGCACGGATCAGCTAGTTATTATTCCAAGTCGGGACCTATTTGAATTTAAAGTCATATCACTAGGCTAGGTATCACTGCTAAACCAATTGTCTAATGAACCTTACTACGTCACAAACGCACCTTCTTCAAATATCTTTATGTACAGCGATACTTAGTTTAAAAGAATGCTAATAAATTCAAAGTCACCTTAAATGACCTTACGGGATTGGTTTTAAATCTACAAATCGTCATGGTCAAACTCTAGGTACACAGATAACCTCGATCGATATAAAACGTTAAAATACGTTTAAATATTTATATTATGTACACAACTCCAAGTAGGAAACAACATTTTTAGACGTTAAATAAATATTATTTTCATCTTTACTTATTTTAAACTAGTATTTAACGATATGTTCTCAACGCTGATTTATTATTCGAAAATGTATTCGATCGAATTTTACTACATACAGTTTGTTCGAAATAAGTAAGCCGATCGGAAGTTAGCCGTTCCGAACTACCGCGGTGATAAAATCGTTTAATTAAGTGTTTTCATTTATAAATATCGAAATTAGTAAACAAAATAATTAGAAATGTGAAACATATACGACTCTAATTATCTTTACACCGACTCTTTCTATTAAAATTTACCACTTCTAAACCACTTGCAGACAACTTCCGATCGGCTTACTAATTTCGAACAAACTGTACAAGCGACGCGCTCCGGCTTCGCACGCTTGTACACAATTATGGACGTATTTTAATAAATTTACACAAAACCTTATCAAATTATACACCTACACCTTCCTGATGAATCACTATCGGTAAAAACCGCATGATAATCCGTTCAGTACTTTTTGAGTTTATCGCGAACAAACAGACAGACGCGGCGGGGGACTTTGTTTCAAATAATGTAGTGGACAGTTGTACACACAGCTACAGGTCAAGCTATACAAGTCCAGTTTAAGCTGATCTCGCACTGTAAAGGGTTTCCATGTAATAAGAGGTTAGTGAAAACTGGATTTGTATAGTCGTGCAGACAATCCCTGAGAGGTAGATCACAATAAGCCTTGAAAAAAATAGCTCTATAGTCCACTGGCGGAATATAATGGCATGAAGAGAATACTATACGAAGGGCTATAATATATTAGAACTATTTTATGTGTCGTATATCGTTTAAATGCAGCAAAAAATGATAAATTCAAAAGAATGCCTGTAATCAAACTATAGTGTGCGTGAGGCCTTAATAACATCATGTCCAGTACGCACACGTTCAAAACCAACGTTTTAAACCTATTATTTAATATAGCGAACATATCCTAAATTCTAGCTGGCCGGAATAGGGGGAAGTTCAATTAACTCGGCCGTCGGTCGTACAGATCGCAAGTAACGCGATATTTCAGGATGCGAGTGTTTATCGGCGCGGTTTCTTTGAATTAAATGCGTTTAGAAAGTAGGTAGGTACATAGTTTAGAAGCTAATGAAGACCCGTACAAAGTTCTGGGGACTACAAGGGTATATTGAGCAAACTTGGATGGATAGAATTTGTAGCGCTGCCATTCGCCACAGAACTAGTCACCGATATTGCGCGAAGCATAAGCACGCTGAAGTGCAAGTCAACGGGCCAAGTCTGCAGACGGACAGACGATCGATGGAGCAGACAAATGTTAGATTGGAGACCGCTTTGGGTAAGCATAGTGTGGGACGCCCTGCACCAGAATGGTCCGATTATATGTAGGAGGTGGCTGGCAGCGTTTCCCTTTCAACGTCTGTCTATAAAATGTTTGCGTCCAGCACTTCATTTTGCAAATGTGATGTCCATGTCGTCTAATAACTTTGGACTCTAAAAAATGTAAACGCTTGACCTTCTATAAATCCAGCTGCGGTGTACATTGTTAGAAAAAAAATAGACAATGAAAATTTGAATTTGTTTCATAAGACCATCGATGGTTGGTCTTTGTGATTTAAAGAGGTTTATTTTCGTTATTCGGTCAGATTATTTTAAAGTTTGTTGATATTGACTGCACCACAGCAGGTAAAGTCCCCAAAAAGTATTATTATTTAACTTTTTTACTTAATTGGTAATTTCGGCAAACAAGCCAATGACCCACTATTGTTTTGATTCGGTGAAGTTCTTACATGCACGCAATGACTGCGCTCCCGTGACGGCACATGCACGTCCCGCGCCCGCGCCGATTTTATCATGAAACTTGACTAGTGCGCAGCCACTTGCATACAAGTTCAGAGAGCCACAGTTACCTACATACCCGCACTGAACAGGTAGTTGTTGCATGTGAGATTTTAGGGTAAGAGTAACGTTACCTTGATTTTGAAATGCCCTAATGACACCTAAAGAAGAATCGCCGAGGAGACATCCCTAGACAAATTAGACATTGGAATGAAATTGAATGCAGGGATCGCACGTGGCATTAAGCTTCTGTTCAATTCCATGAGAAATAACGTATGTATTAAGAAGGCACACGTCATTTCTCATGAAGGTATATGGTTTTATAAATATGCGGTAAACCAAGGTTAAATAAATATGTATATATAGCAAGAATGTAATATATCAACGCATATGTGAGGTATTTTAATGATTGCTATTTACACTGCGACAGGGTTGATGACCTTAAGTCGCGAGAGTTCTATGATCGAAGGAGTATAATATAGTTTCAAAATAATTAAAATAATTTTACTTCAGATTACATTTATCTAGGTATAGGTAAAAACACTTTGAATGGACTGACTGATTATAAAATATTATCACTATTAAGACAACGGACAGAAACAAGAATGAAAAATGCATTTGATAGCATTGGAGTACATATGTAACTAGATTTCTTTTCGGAGGCCTGCCCCAGCTTCATTCTTATCATCTCAGAACTCGGGGCTCGCGGTACGCCAGTTTTTTTAACCTTAGTAGCAATTTTTTTTTATAGGATAACTCGGCAAACGAGCAGGCGAGCTACCTGATGGTAAGTAGTCATCGCCGCCCATGGACATCTGCAAAACCAAAGGAGTTGCAGATGCGTTGCTGAGCCTATTTAAGGAAACTGGAGGGGAAGGAGAAAAGGAGAAGGAAGGGGCTTGGGGGAGGAATTGGGCCTCCGGCCCTCTCGCTCACCGAACGAAGCGCAGTAACGAAATGCTACTACTCGGACGTCGGTCTTCTGCGAGAGTGTGGTACTTCCCCGGTCGAGCCGGCCCATTCATGCTGCGAACAGCGTGGCCCTACCACAACAATGTGGGTTGCACATTACTAGTAATCTAACTAAGCTAACTGCTTGTAGTAGGAGTGGGTTCACGTCGGTAGTGCAATGTGTGAGTTTCGAATCAGCAGCCACATGATCGCAAGTCCGACGCCCTGACTGGAGTTTATGGGTCCAATTCACGATCGCCGATATTTTTTTAATTTATAGTGCCGCATTCGTCAAACAAAAGCCTGCTGTGCTAGGAGTCGCGTGGGTTCGGTCCTCGGAGTTATTATTTAAACGGCCTACAGATCGTTGTTTCGGTTCTGGGTGCTTGTGAATGCACCCACAATACAGGAGAAAGTCCCTAATGTGGGTCAAGGTTTAAAATAATTGTCGAACTCGGGCGAAAGCGATCGTATGGACGGCGTATTCGTCCAGATTGGTCACAATATTTAATGTTCCACTGCCATGATCCTAGAATGTGATATTCGGCAAAGTTTGGGAACATTCGCCATGTTGTTAGTTACATTGTTCACGCGCATCGTTATGTGTGCGTATCCGAACAGCAAAGCGACGAGTACGAAGCTGGCTACGGACGTCGACCAATGGGAGGCCTCCCCCGCCGCCGGCACTCGCAACAACTTCATTCGATGACACTAGCAAATTCATAAATTCATACGACTAACTGATCCGTTAAAAATCTCGTTAAAATGTTCATGTATTTATCTCTTATTCAAGAATAAACGTTATTTTTGTTACAATTATAATAAATTCGTTCATTGAGTTGGTATACGTTCCTGCCTGACCTGCTTCAGACGTCTAAAAACCTACAACGCGCAACACAGCGCGCAAACAACATATTAGGACAATTTGAACTTTATTACCTACACCGTGAGCGTAGAAGTAACACGACAATTAAATGCAGATCATGAACATGTTTCGAACTTTGTCAAATCGCATGCGTGGATCGTTAAGTGTAGGTAGCCCTAAAGTGGCCGGAGACACAATTTGAAACGGTGTAATAACCTAACTAGGTAAATAACAAAACATAACATCACTTCTGCGTGGGTTAGGCAGATGGTTTACTACTATACAGCTCGTCGGTTAGTTTACGAGTCTATTACCATTAATCAGGCACAATACTAGACTGAAATGCTACTGAGAATTCCATAGAGAAACCCAATAACTCTTTGCTCTACTTGGGAATTGCACCCAAGACTTTGCGAATGACTTGAAATGTTTGGACTTGAAATACTTATGTCAGGTCATCATTGTATGTTTCTTCTCAAGCCAAAAAATAAATATTCAGAATCATATGAAGAAAAACTTAAACTTGAATTTTATGTAAAGTTAGCTACATTGTAATGTAATATACATATTTATAAATAATACATAGTTATTTTAGACGTCACCACTATTGTTGGCTTCGAATTCTAAGTAACCTCAATAATAAATACCTAACAGTTCATAGTAAGAAACTAACTAAATGTATTTTAATTTCATTAAGGCTCATCATCTTTCCTTCGGCGACAAATTCAATTTTTTTTTTGGATTTCGAAAATGGGTAGCGTAACCTTTCAGGGAATACAGACGTGATGGTATGTAAGATGGTGTAACTCATTCACAACTAAATACTGAGTACCAAAACATCAAAGTAGAAGGAGTGTAAATAGAGGATTCTGCCAAAAATTGACAATTTACACTACTATGATACTATCTACTATAATAATGATTTTTAAGCAAAAGTTTTAGTACTCAATTGTGAGTAAGTTATACCTAGTTGGTGTCACAATTCTTACTGCCATGATCATAGAATTTGTTACAGACAAAAACTTTGTGAAATACAAAAAAAAATAATTGAATTTGGTGCCGAAGTAGAAACGCTTCGCATTAATACAAAAAGAATAAAAAATATATTTAAATCCACTGTCCCCTGTACCAGCCGCTGGTAACCAAAACAATAAATTTTGCATTGTGTCTATGATATGGGGCTTGCATGTTTATCCATCAAGTTCCATTTCAAAGACAATGCAAAATATTTTTTTTCGCTTGCCGGTGTGTTGTCAATGAATTAATTGATTCCACAATTGTTGCCTGTAGTTGAGCGATTAACTTCTATACTGCAGCTCATTAGTGAATAAATGAAATAAATATTCCATGTCTTGTGTAGTTGTGTCTTGGTGCTTGTATGAAGGAATCCTTATATGCATGTTTTTAACATAACTTCAGTCTTGCCTTCTATTAGAACTACAGTAACACAAACTATTATCAAATACATTAAAATTCATTCTCAATGTAACCTTGTTGATTAACATACAATATGAACCAAACTCAAGTCAGTGCGTCCAAGTATTGTTAATGTAGGAAGCGCATTACATTGATTGTCTAATTTGATAAAATTTGGTTTACATAACCTCTCATCCTTAGTAAAAAAATGTTTTGGTATTTTTTTTTGTAATTAATACACAATATCAGATGCGCATATGCATGTCAAATGAACCGTATTATTGATTGCTTTTAAAAAGTCAGAATCGTTACTCTATGTGCTTACCCTAATGTAAAAACAACAAAAAATAAAACAAAGGATCGATTGTGACAGGCTGACAAGATGGAGTGATGGTTTAAGGAGTCAGTTGTAGCTTCAAATTATAAAACCTAAAGAACCAGTCCTTTGAGAGGTCTAGGTAATACCGGATCAATAAAAGCTGATGATGATAATTAATAAGTTGTGAAATTTAATTATTTTGAAGATAATTAATTACCAAAGCAAAAAAAGAAACTGAAAACACTATGTTTTTCACATTGAAGTATGTAGATTCTAAATTTAGTATGCTTTGAATTTGCATGTTTTTAAAATCAAAAGAGGTTATGAAGTCTGGCTAAATACTGACATGTGATTAGACAAATTAGTCCGGCTAAGGGCTGTATACTACACTGAGAGTTGCCAATTATTATAAAGACCAATTATTGTGCTCAAATTGATAAAAAATGTAAACCATTTACCCCCAGCCAATAAACCCTATTATTATCACTTCTAACAAATCAGTGAAATTATGTCTTCTAGTGTTTGGAAACTTATTGCAAGCAGATAGATAGAGAATAGAAAAAGATTATCTATAGTGTTTATGCCACGATATGGTAAACACAAATCTTTCATCATAGAACATGAAGTTTCTAATCTGCAATTAAAGGCTGAATGTTGCAATATCGGTGCTGGCACAAAAAAGTAACTCACCTAAACAGCACACAAGGAATTTGACAATTGTGAAGAAGAATGCATTGTAGAAATTCGCGTCGTAGTAATTGACATCTGGATCCGTCATATCAATGGGGACGCCGTCGACTGTGATGTTGGTCAGGACGGAGCCCTCCTCGCCGGTCGACACCGGGAGCCCAAGGCTGATCTTCAGGAACTCATCCACCACAAACAGAGGCGGCACCCTCAGCAGCACCTCCACTAGTGCCAGTGCCTTCGACCTCAACGACATTATTCATTTATGCAGACCTTTGCACACGTTAACACTAATAATTTAGCACGGAAAGCCGAAATAACGGGCTTACACTGTAAACTTTCACGGGATGTTTTTGATTGATTTATTTTGTATCTTTATAAACTTATTTGATGTCACCAATAATAATACGAAAATAATGACTGAAATTTTTGCGACAATAAAAATTTGACATTACAAATTTAGATGTTGCTAGACTAACAATATTGCCAGTAAAAATAGACCATGCAGTAAGCAGTTTCTACCAACCTGCTTGAGATGTCAAATAAAAATAAAATTAAAGCGATTTGGAATACGTGTTTATTACGTTGAAATGATCTCGGATAAAACAGAAATTAAGCGGTATATACTCATGATAAGTAAAATAATTTATTACCGAGTACATTCTTAAGAAAAGCTTCGTATTTAATAGGTGATGAAATAGACAATATTCTTCTACATTCTTATGAAAAGCTTCAGTAAGTATATAAAAAATGCTCTGTTGTGCCTAATTTATATTCAAGACTTTAGTTCCACAAACCGCCACCTGTTCCACAAACTGTCGCTGTGGTGCCTCTGCAAATCTCAGAACGAGCTGCAGACGGGTCAACTTACACATGTAATTATGTAAGTATATATGAAAATGAGAGTGCGTGTGTATATGTTACGGTAAATCTGATTAATTGAAAATTATTAATATTTTTACAAAATTATTAATAATAACCACATGTTTTGGTAAATGTGAATAAACGATCGAAATTTATTAGTTTTAGTAGTAATTATTAATAATTCACGACACATATTGGTAAAAGTTATAAAATAAATAAAAACCCAATGTTTTTTGACCAGCAGTTATTTATTTATAATATTAAACACAGTCTTACAATTATATTAAAATAGGCGAACTGTAGTGTTTTAGTTTATTAAATGAAATTAATTTGGTTCTGGCACATGGCACGTTGTGTGGTCACCGTTCTAACCTAACCTAACCGATATCTGTATTTAGAATTTTGCGGCGAACTTTAAATTTTGAAATATGGCGGCTCAATTATTTATTTTATAACTTTTACCAATATGTGTCGTGAATTATTAATAATTACTACTAAGAGTAATAAATTTCGATCGTTTATTCACATTTACCAAAACATGTGGTTATTATTAAAAAAAAAATTATGCTGCAGCGGTCGTATTTTTCCTTCACTATTAAAAATAATTTATTATATCTTTTGAGAAATACTTGAATAAATATTCCTATCAGTACGTACCTACCTAAGTAATACTTATGAATTTTGGCTCATCTATTTAGAATCTCACATAGACTAACATACTTAATTGAATTTTTAATAATATTAGGTATACGGGTCGAATTAACAGCTTTTTACAAAATACATATGAAATTGAATAATTATTTACTGAACTATAGAAAAGACCATGATTCTTTGAGTTTGTTTCGATATTTCTTCTCAGAGGTCGTCAGGTAGGAAATATCGGCGCCGAAATGACTTGTAAAAGTGTATTTAAAAGATCTATTTACAGAAATAAATATCATTTCATTTCATTGCATTTTATAATATATATGCGATAACTACTTAGAATATATATACGTGTAATTGTATATTTAATGTTGTCTATGTACCTGTTTGTTCCAGCTAATCTCCGAAACGGCTAGACCGATTTGACGAGGCATTCACTGGCTGATAGCTGATGTTATAAGGCGTACTTAACTATCTGCCAGTCATTTTTATTATTAAAAAGGATTAGGATGCCAGGTAGAAATAGTGATAAACTTTTTCTTAAAAAGCTTACTAACTAGCAATGTGAGTTTATTAATTAGGTACCTACTAGTATTCTTACTAAGCTAAATGCTTGTACTATGAGCGGGTTCACGTTAGTATGGTAATAGGTGGGTTTCGAACCGGCAACTACTTACATGATGGCAAGTCTGTCGCCCTAGCCATTAAGCTACCGACCTCAGATCAAATAAAAAGTTAAGATGGAACTTTGCGAACAAAGAAGTGAGGCCGGCTAAAACTACGCCATGCCGTTTACAAACACAATTTTACACGAAATAACAATACCGAAACTACGCCTTATCTTGTCAGTCGAGCTATCGAGCTATCGAGAGACAAGATAAGGCATAGTTTCGGTATACGTGCGTGCCTGTAATTGTGTTTGTAAACGGCATGGCGAAGTTTTATCCGGCCTCACTTCTTTGTGTTTGATCTGAGCTACCGACGCGCCACGTTACACTGAAAAAGAAAACTAAGCGTAGACAACATAGGTACTTCTATACTTATATTATAAAAAGTTAACATTTGTGAGTTTGTAAGATTGTAAGGGACAATCTCTGGATCTTCTGAACCGATTTTGAAATACTTTCATCAATAGAAAGCTACATTATTCTGAGTGACATAGGCTATATATATTATCCGGTAAAATTAAAAAAATATATACAGTCCACGGGGGCAAAACCGCGGGCGAAAAACATATATATTTTGTTTTTCTTTTTGAAACGGGGGAGGTGTAGTGTGTGACGCACCATCACCCAATATATTGTAAGTGTTAGTATGTAATTGAGACATTATTATAGAGACTATCATAAGAGTTGGTTGTTTCACTCGTTCCTCGGACTGACATTGCAGAAAGCTAGTACCTCATATATACATATCTATAGCAACAGGGTCGCCCCCTGTTATACATATAGAGCTTTGAACATACAGGCGCGGCAGCGATCTGTGTAACTATTAGTTTAAGTCGTGTAGTGAGTGATATTATATAACGTTATTTGTCTTATATTATTAAAATAGAGTACCTATAAGTCCAATACTGTACGCAGAATACCTACCCAAACAGAATAAGTAAAGTGTACCCTACCTACCCTTTTTACCTTCCTATCAAACTTCACTAATGAAATATAAACAGTATCTACCTTTGAACTTCTTTCTGACAAAACTTTCCAAGTTATTGTAAAGCGAATAAAAAAGGCGTAACACAGAAGAAAGCTGAATAAAGTTTTGTGAAAGCGACGGACGAACGTTGAATCGATATCAGTTATAGGGTTTCTTGTATGGTTTCAGCAGTAGCGGGTAAATTAAAAATATTGTATAAGCACCGTTATTGTATTGTTCATTTTGTTTGAAGCTTTTCGAAGCTTCGAAGTTTTCTGCGGTTTGCGAAAAGAGTGTCTGAGAGTAACGTGATTTTCTTTATTTACCTGTACCCCGCAGTTTCCCCTCTTTGACCAGCTCCTAAAGATCGTAGCGTGATGTAAAATAGCCTATAACCTTCCTCAAGCATTGGGCTATTAAATGCAAATATATATTTTTATTAAAACTCCGACAGAGATGACCACGTTCAAACAATGTTTTCAGCTTTATTATATTAATTTACATTTTTGTCTGCCAACGACTAGACGATCAACCATGGTAAGTAGACATCGCTGTAGCCCATGGACGCCAGGGACTACAGACTGTTGTAATTAAGAAAGGGAATTGCTAGGATGACAATAGTTACTCACCGGATTAGTAAAACATGAAGAACCATTTGGAAAACATAGATTTGCGTCGAAGGATTCTCTTGCCTACACCTCATGCGGAGAAAATTGCACGAGGACTGGTGGATACTGCTAATGGTAAAGTTATGTTTTTAGGAAATAAGTACTTTAAGTATTAAGTTAAGTATTAAGAAATAGTTAAAAGGTCCACTCGTTTGTTCCCCCTTGTAAGTTGTAAGACTATTAAATTATTATAATTTAAGAAAAGCTTACTGCTTTCTCATACCATACCATATAATTTTCTCACTTTGAAATCCATAAACACACTCACTAAGCGATAACAGCGTTGAAAATCACAATAATTACATTTAAAAGCGGTTTAACCGCCATTCTTGCGAGAGCGGCAAAAAATACAAAATGGCCACGTTATCTGTCAAGGCACGCGCGCGGCACGCGTTTGCTCCCCAACCGATTAAATGTAAATCAATCGTAAGAATGGACCGAAGATAAGTAGTGGATCCGTAATAACATATTATGTTACACATTTTATCTTTTATTTGCTTTTCCGATTGAGACGTATCGTTTTACAGCTGGTGATTGCTCATGTTATCTGTTGTGGGATTGTTGGTTTTACAAATGCATCAGATCGTTGAAGGTCTGCTAATAGCTTATTGGGTGATTAAATTAAAGTTTCAACTAATTGCTGGATATTGTTTTTACAGATGCTGTAAGAAATATCTACGGCCGCAGCCGGCAGTTATATTATTTATTAAATTAGTTTTTTTTTTATATTTGTAAATGAAAAGTCATAACTAAAACCACTGTAACGTTTGTGTTATCATTATAGTACTTTGACAAAAGAGTAATAACACTTAGAAATATCTTGGAGAATACTTAATATCAATAAATTTTAAATAATTTGGGATGTGAAAAGAAATCGATCCTCTTATTTAGGAATTGTAAGTTACCGAAAATCATTTATTTACGAGTGTCAACATAATTAATATTAAACACTTATTTTATAAAACCGAAGTCCATACCCCAAAAAGTAAACCATAAGAAGACTTAATAAAGCATTACAAAACAATCCCCTATTTTGTTCAAACTACCGTCCCCTAAAAAAATCTATTACCCGCTATATAAACACTTTACCTGTCAGATCAAACAGTAACAAAGCCGCCACACTTGCTTCTGAGCCTAAGGGTAAATACAGGTGGTGAAGTATTGTGCATTGTAGAGTAGTAGTTATTCATGAATGATGTTAAGCACGTATCAATTCTCAACTGGGGATGGCTGGCTGATAACTTGACGTAGTTAATTGCTGATTTTATCTTGATTCTTCGTAGATATGATTGCGTGGGAAAATCGTCTTTTAGTTTGAGTGAGTAGTTACCTACTAGTCTTTATTTCAATCAATGTTGTCAGTACTGTAGGCGTTGCTAGGGGCGAATAATGTTGACAATGCTTTAGAAACCTCAATATTCAATTCATTTATTGCTCTCCCCAATATTAACAATTGAAGGTGTTACATATACCTACAGCATACCTACAACGTGTAAAATAATAAGCACGAGACTTAAAATTTGTTTTTTCAGAACCGACTTCTGAACCGATTAATAACAGTGGTTTTATATGCTATCATTATTGTGTTAATGTTAAAAATATCAATAATGTTAGCATAATTATGTAAGTACTTATTGCTTTATGAACTTAGCACCAAAGCTATATTCTACCAAATCCAGAAAAAGGACTGGGCAGGATCATAATTTTTATCGTGCGTATTGTTGGTAAGTACGCGCATCACGCAAACGAAATGTGATGCGGTTTCCACGGTTGTATTGATTGAGGTCTAAGGTCTGAGGTCTATTAGGTTCTGGGGATTATATTTATAGTTGATGTCGCAACTTCATCTGCCGATTAACTAGAATGTTAAAGCCGAATAATTTGGGAAAAAACAAAAAAATAAATTTATTTGTCTGAACGTTTAGCCTTAATTTTAAACTTTCGGTAGTGCGGGCGGTGTGACGTTATGTCAGAGGGAGTTCATCCCCGGTATTAGATTACCGGACGAGCGAACTCGTCACCCGACACTTCCGTTTCCGAACGGTCGAGTTCCCGACAGGTGAGCTGGTGAGCCTACTGGCCGATCGATGGATTTGAATAATTTTTATTTGAAGACTTGAGCCTGCAATTTGTATAGGTACCCTATATATATATATATACCTAAGCGTGAATGGTAAATTAGTGTGTAATACTTAAACAATGTTAAGCAAGAGTCATTAGTCTTATAGTCTTGAGACTGTTATGCTAGAGGTCTTGAGTTCGATTCCCAGGTCGAGTAAAAGTGTTATTGGGAGAGCCTATTGGCATTAACCGGGCACAAATCCAAACTCTGAGCTGCTACTGAGAATTTATTAGAAAAACCCAATAACACTGCTCGACCTGGAAATCGAACCCAGTGCCTCTAAAGTAGCGGCCGCGCTTAGTATCACTTGACTAATGACGCAGTTATTATACTCATATATGCGGACTATAGGCTAGCATGCATGTTGCAATGTTACCTTACCTTCTCAATAGTTTGCCTTCCAGTTTTAGAACCATAAAGTTTTATAACCATAAAGTAAATTTGCGAAATTGCTTAAGGAATTTCTCCTTAAGTCCCTCTAACTGTTGTATGACGCACCGAACTACCTGCTGTCTTCTAACCAAAGAAGTCATTAATTAAGACTTAATAATTAGTGCTTATGTTGTTTTCTGTTCCCACAGACAAACCGTGAAAACGGTTTTGTGGGGCCTTGTTTAAAAATGTATTTTTTAAAAGTTTAATAAAGATACATACATACATACATACTTTAGTTAGATTATAATGCGGAATAAAAGCCCAATACCTAGTATGTAAGATTACTTGCCTTAAAAAACCGCAAGTGTTCCAGAACGTTCGATTGCCTCGCCATGTGTGGGCTGGACCACCTCATCGATCGCCAGCTCTCGGCATCACTGTTCACTGGGCCGTGTGATCACTGTCCAGGAAGGCACACAGCCTGCCGAAGTGTTCACAACTTCTCACGGTATAACTTTCTTTATGAACGCTTTCGCACGCCAAAATTGCGATATTTTTTGTTTATTCAGCATCCGTTGGTGTATGGCTTCCATGAATTAAGGCATCTAACATGCAAATAATCATGTTTATTAATACTTCTCTCACTGTTTTTTGTTAAAGAAAAGATCTAAAGATCTTTTTTATAGGAGTGCCTATGAAATTTCTTCTCTACAAGACGCAATTTCAATTTAATTTCAATTATGATTACTTATTTTTATGATCTTATTGAAATACTTATTCATAAATTGCATTTAAAAGGAAAAAGCTTACAGCTATACTTAAAATTATAAAAATACAGCCAAAATAAAGACCATTAAAACGGTTGATCCATACCTACGTCTGGAATATAGCACTACGTACTTATATGGCTGTGAAACGTGGACTTTGACCCAGAGGCAGCCAAAGGTTAGAGTCATTTGAAATGAGCGTTATAGGAGGATGGGGAAGATCGGTTCGACAGAAAGAAAAACAAATGAGGAAGTACCTGCCTATTATTAATTGTTAACGAGAAAAGCCGGTTTGGTAATTACTGATAAACAGATGAGGAAAGATGATTGGTCATTTCATAGGGCACTGCAAGAGGCACAATTTAAGGAAACAAGAAAATAAAAGAAATCCGAGTATTTTTACCAACATGTAACTGATAAAACTTATTAAGATACTTAAGTTAAATAAATAGAAGGGGATCTATTTACGAGTATAAGAGCAACAATAGACACGGAATCATTTTTTTTGTCTTTCTGTATTTTTGTATGCACATTAAGCAAAACTGAAGTTACCATGCCTAATTTCTTGGTCATGCCCAAACTTGAGAACGAATTTACCGAAATATCTTTTTTTAAGTTTTCTTCTGTACTATACTTTGTAGAAGGTTCTTTCAGAAAGAAAAATTAAAACAATTGCTCAGAAAAGTCGGAAAGTATTAGAAAACCTAACGATTTTAACTTCGACCCTTTTTTCCTTATTTATTCATTTCTAAATTCATATTCTTAGCTACAGGACAATGTCTTTTGGGTCAGCAAGTTAAATAATATTTTACTTAAAAGCTTTTAAGATAACATACCATCACGCCTGGTTTCCCCCAAAGGATTTTGCAGAAGTGCACCAATGTAACCGACAATTCGCCGGTATGTGTAGGTCCCATGTAATAATAGGTGGCGAGCCTATTGCCATTAACCGGGCACAAATCCAGACTCCGAGCTGCTACTGGGACTTTCATAGAAAACCCAATAACACTTTGCTCGACCTGGGGATCGAACCCAGCACCTCCAGCGTAGCAGTCGCGTAGGATCACTAGACTAATGAGGCCCTCAAGCTTCTATCATTACGAAAACAACACTTTAAGGTATCTCCCAAAATCCCACGCCATATGACTCGTTCTACCTGCGAATAAGCAGGGTTCAATCAATTTGAAACAATTTCCCCGAGACAGGTTGTCTCCGGGCGGCATACGGCACCATGCATGAACCTACCATCGCTACCTGGGTGGCCCACCTGTATTGGACAGACACTAATCGGTATTGATATTCGGATCGTGTTCGCTCTGATAAAAGGATGAATATGTCAATAATAATTTAGAGGTAAGTAGGTATTTTTGGTGTGCTATATTAGTATGTTAAAACCACAATATTTACTACCTACGGTAATAAGGTAGATATATTAAATCTATATGGATATTTCAAAATTGATAGTAAATTAAAAAGCCTCATTTTGAATTACATATCTCATACCATATAATTATGTATACCTAGTTGAAAAAAAAGTCTGCTTTTTCATACAAAAGTGCAATACCTATACGGTCAAAATGTATAGAACAGCTGATTTTTTAAAACATAACCGACGAAAAATATCAACGCAAGAGGGTCCAGAATCATGTACTGAATTCATGTAAGCGGATGTGCGTCGATGTCCCTTCCATCCTGTATATGTTAAGTACCTATATGTTTGTTTCGCTTAGGTAAAGTTGTGGCTGAGCTATGGTATTCGATAAAGAAAACCAAAAAAAGAAAGAAAAATGGTACAGAAATAGAAAGCTTAATATAAGAAAGAAATCTACTGCTACGAGTATCTAATCTAATATCCAGTTGGCAGCAACAGTCTCTACAAAATGCAACTATTTGCAGGAGCTAATTTCCGTAGCGTGCAAAATTAGAAGCCTTACTAACTACAAATTGATTAAGTAAATAAATTTAATTACCTCATTACTTATCTAAACATCAAGGGACCGCTAAACGATTCTCACCACAGAAACAAAAGCTTCCGCGCGGCCGGCCATGTTAACCCGATACGATGACAGCCACTTTCCCGCGCACAATATGTCATGTTTTTTTTTTAGACGAGGGGTTGGATACAAACAGCCAATTACGGTAGGGGCGGGAGCGCACTTATCACACTTGAAAGATAGTTTAGTCACCAACAACGTGGTGTAAGGGCTCGTCCTCCGCCCGAAAAGTTAATGAAAAAAATGTTTTAATTTTAAAACGCCCGTCTGTGTTGCCATGGCGCATGTCTCGACCGATACCTTTAATTTAATTAGTGAAAGGAGGTTTTATGTGAAACTGTGATTTGTGATGAGTTCCAATATATTTACGTGTTATTAGTGCAATTTAGTGGAATTATTTTGGATATTGTCTTATTTAAAGGTGCGTATTTTTATATTATGACGATAATAGCTCTTTTTATTTAGGCAAGAAGGTAATTTAATTATCAGAACTGACCGGACTTGTAGCACGTAGACAGCATTCATTATAGAAAATAAATATTGATATTTAACTCAGGATCCACGTGAGTACATACCTTCGTCTTCTGATTAAGTGCATCCCTTTTAAGTTATTAGTTTTTGAACTGCTTATATGTATTCTCACACAGTAACGTTTTTATCAGCTCAGAAAAGTCTAGAGTGAATAAGCGAAAAGGTTGTGATGACATCATAATAAAATATATCAGAAGATTACCACATTTGGTCACGATTTTTTTTTCTTTCTTTTACGTATATTATGTTACTTATTCGGTAAACAGATCACGCCTTTTAACTACCGACTTACATATTTATTTTTGCTTATCTGAAAGGAGTCTTGGGAGACCATTTTTGCGCTATTTGAACTGACTATAGTCTAAGAGTCTACCAGCCTATCTGTCACCCTACGGCAAGGTGTACTTTCTTATAAGTACGCCGTTTATAACATTAGACAAATAACTTTATAACGCGATAGTTATTTTGATGTAACCAGCTACTTAGGGATATAAGCTCCGTTATTTAACAAAAAAAAAACAAAGTAATATAATATAATCTAGTTTCTTCTGATAAGATAATTATTATTTGTAAAAGTATATATTGGTACCTACCTACGCAAAATGCATAATAAAGCATACGAGTATTCCAAAAGAAAATCTGTACCTGTACTTATTCTGAAAAGTCTAGCCAGGGGGGAGTAGTATTAGACACTAGTATTAGACAATAGAGGACAAATCCACCATTTCAGGAACGAAAAAACTGAGGTGTTTTATACTGATTTTAGGGGTAGACCTTCCCATGGTCTTCCCATAACCATGGACATTGTAAAGGGTCCGAAACTTCGGGATTTAAGTAATCACTACATCATCACTACATATATTATAATACAGAGTCTTCCGCCGCGTCTGTCTGTCTGTTCTCGATACTAAACTTAAAAACTACTGCACCGATTTTCATCCTGTTTTCACCAAT
Source organism: Subacronicta megacephala (assembly GCA_958496365.1). Lineage (NCBI taxonomy): Eukaryota > Metazoa > Arthropoda > Insecta > Lepidoptera > Noctuidae > Subacronicta > Subacronicta megacephala. The sequence goes on from OY292535.1 coordinate 2,273,817, forward strand.
GGTTAGCGTGGTTCTCGATGAAGGTTTATATTTATAATATATACATATTACTAGCTTTCTGCCTGCAGCTTCGCCCGCGTGGACAACACGATTTTTACTGTTTAGTTTTTTCCAATTCTGGCGGGAAATTGCAAATTATCCTTACATATCTTTCCTTCCGCTTCTTTGCTCGGGTAGACCACAAAATTTGGCCAAATTTATTATTTACCGAAATATAAACGCAGCTTATATCCTTTCCCAAGGTCTAGTCTATTTTTGTACCAAATTTCGTCAAAATCAAAACGGACTTTCATCCCCTATTTCATCCCCACACGGTTTGAATTTTCAAAAACCCCATATCAAATATTTATTAATTTCTTATCAAGTGTCTAATCTATTTTTGTACCAAATTTCATCAAAATCGGTTACGAGATTGGGCTTCAAAGCCAGACTTTGTTTAGACTTTCATATGAACTTTCATCCCCACACAGGTCGAAATCTCAAAAACTCTAGAACAAATATTTATTTATTTCTTGTCAAGTGCCTTCATATAAAGTTTCATGGTTTTATCTTGAAAAATGACGAACTCCCATATAAACTTTCACCCCCTATTTCAACCCCTTCAAAACTATATTTTGCAATAAAAGGTAGCCTATGTCCTTTCTCATGCTTTAGTCTATCCCAGTACCAAATTTCATCAAAATCGGTTGAGTGTTTAAGGCGTGAAAGCTTAACAGACAGGCAGAGATACTTTCGCATTTATAATATTGGTAGGGATAGGGCACAGATTTTTCCTAATCTGAGGGATAGGGATATTAGTAGGGATAGTACAGAAAAGCCGAGAAACCACGCGGGCGAAGCCGTGGGTGGAAAGCTAGTAATGTTAATATAACACGATATACCTAATCCGTTAAGTTCTTTTTTACTTCAATATAAATTTCATCGCTTGAGTAACTTATATATACTAGCTTTCCGCCCACGGCTTCGCCCGCGTGTTTTCTTGACTTTCCTGTACAATAATATGTATGTAAAAAAATGTGATAAATAAAGAACCGCTCGACCGATTTTGTGCAAACTTCACATAAACCATCAAACCATCTACTAAATAGTCCGAATAAAGCCTAAACATTTGGTTTGGATAGGTGAGCCCGTTCTTGAACAAAAATTACAACGAAAAGTGGCATTGATTTTTATATTGTATATAGATTTGTTTCATCCTGAGGAAAGGCTTATGCCTAACCAAAGAGATTCTATCATGGTAGTGACAAGAAATTTTAGATATATATTAACTCAGTTTTAGTAAGTGGTCCTAGGCGCGACTGCTAAGCTAGATGCCCTGGGTTCGATCCCTAGGTTGAGCAGTGTTATTGGGTTTTCTATGAAATTCTCAGTAGCAGCTCGGAGTCTGGATTTGTGCCCGGTGAATGGCAATACGCTCGCCACCTATTTCATGGGACCTAAACATACCGGCTGAATGTGGGTGTATATTAGTACACCTCTGACTAACCCTTTGGGGAATACAGGCGTGATGGTATGTTTTGTCTTTATTGTCCCCTCATCTATGATTCATTCGATAAACGTTTTTTTGCTTTTTAACCCGCTTACTCCGTTGACGCTAGGCAGGATTAAATGCGGCTAATTCCCAGCCGCATACTGAGTAGGTATGTAGTGCCTATGTAGGTAGGTATTTGGTATATATATCTATATATATAAAAATCAATCGCCGTTCGTTAGTCGTAACAATAGTGTGTATCCAGTCCAGTGTGACATGAAGGTGTGCGTGAATGAGTGTGAGAGGGTGTGTATGTTTACGGTTTGCGGAAGATACGACGTTACCTTTTTTTCGGATCATCATCACCCGTATTCGTCCACGGCTGGACGTAGGCCTATGTGTAACCCAATGCGGAGCGAAGTTTGCTGGGCCAGCTAGCTGCACCATACTATCATCAAATAATTAATATCCCTTCACGGAGCCGGCAGCTGGGACCTACACATAAGGGCTCCCACACAAAACTGCGAATTCGCGTCGCATTGCAAAAATCTGCGCGCTCGCCGGACGCATCGGAACCTGATTTTTGCATTGCGACGCGAATTCGCAGTTTTGTGTGGGAGTTCTAACTGAAGTACATACCAGGTCAACATAAACAACACAAACTTAAATTTGACCATGAACTTTCATATCCCTGGTTCAAATCGGCACACAACTCAAAGTAAACTCACTCAACAACTCAGGTCAACATAAACATGAAAATAACCTGGTGACCTACACCAAAGTCGTGATCAGAACGGATAAGGGTGAAAATCATTTAAAATGACCATTTTGATAGCAACATTTGTCCACCCGCGATATTTTATTGTAAAATTATTTTGTAATATGTAAAAAGTACTTATTATAGTACTCTGATATATTGTCTAGCTACATTATACAGATTTACACATTCGTTGCCAGTAATAAGCAAATAATATTCCTTTTTTCTCATCCAACTTGGATATTCTCCATACAAAATAATTTGTCCACTTCACGGGCTGCGTCACAAAAATCATCTTAATAAATATATTAGCTGCAGTATTTAATTATTAATGAACTTTTTGCGGAGACTTTGTTAATTGCCATTGATATCGGTAAAATTTATTTTATATTAGTTATTTAAAATATTAAAATTTTGGGTAGAAAAGGATGTCCATTGTTTTGATCATTTTTGTGATTCATTTTTGTAACAGTAAAATTTGGTATAAAATGGTAATTGTAAAATGGCAAAACTCAGACTAATAACGAGCCAATCACATGCCAGAATCGAATATAAGTCGGACATTTTGTCCTCGAGCGAAAAAAGTTAATGACGCGTATTTCTTTGTTGGCGAGCAAATTTCCAACTTATTACAATACTTATTGTTTTGTTTCAACCAACTCAGGTAAGTGAGACTTATATTATTTAATTAATTAATTAAATAGGTTATAGCAAACCTTTATTGAAATGAAAGGTGGTTAGAACTTATTGTGATTTTTGTTTGGCTTAACATATTTGAAGCTACTTTCAAACTATGTTCACGTTTCATTTTTGTTATGCTTTGTTACACTTTTTGGTTGCGTTACAAAAATGAAATAACAAAAATGAAGTAAAGTCACGATCACATTGCTTTGAATTATTATATCTCTCATTTATTCAATTAAATACATATAAAATACATTTTTAAATGGAAGTATAATTATAAAAATAAAAATATACATTTAAAAATATAAAATATAGTAGCCCACCAGTATCGGGAACAGGGTCCAAGCTGCCGGTGATCAGGGCTCCAGAGAGAGGAACCTCCTGACAATTCAGAGCGTGATTCTCTTGTTCTTGTTGAATGTGAGCGTATTTTTGCTTAGCCATATTTTTTATTAGAAGCTTATGCTTATAATTATTTAATAAGAAATTTGAAAAAATCTACTGATACAGTTGATTTTTAAAAAATGCTTATTAAATAATGAATTAATATCAAGTTAATTTGTTTGATCAGTTGACTTTTTACCCGACTGCGCCAGAAGGAGGGTTATTATCTGTCAGTTAGTCTATCAGTATTTGTACGCCGTCAATCGACGCCTTTGTTTGTCTAGCTCCTTGTTCGTTTGCTACTTTTTCTATGTTTGTTTGTCTGTCCCTCTGCCTGTTTGTGTTTAAGCTATATTTTCTTTTTAGGATGCCAATGACAGCAGCAGAACGTCAACGGCTATATAGGCAACGTCTTAAAGAAATTTTATAACGCGTATCGTGTTTTTTTGTTTTGTCCATAACAGTTAATATAATAACTGCATATTTTAAGTTCCTATTTTAATTAAGTTTTAAGTCTTTAAAATTATATTTTTTTAACTACCTTATTGTTAAAAAGTCACGACATATGTTGATGCAAGTAAGCTCAGTACTGATTTATAAACTGATTATAAAAGTTAACAGTGCAGCGTACGGTTATATTAGAAAAAGATAACTGATAATACGTTGATCTCTTTTGATTGTCCCCAAAGAAAAAATATGTTTGTAAGAAAAACAATGTTCGTTTTAATTTTCTTTAATTAATAAAACAAGTGATAAAAGAAATATAACCTGTTTTATTGCAGAACCCCTTATAAAAAAACAATAATAGTAAGATAATAATGTGCATTGTAAATAAGCCCTAATATTTCATTTTTGTTATTTTTTGTTACGCGTTTCATTTTTGTTACATTTTCATATTTGTTTCATTTTTGTCACAATGGTCATTTTAAATGATTTTCACCCATAAACGACCCCTGGAGTTACACGAACGCTTCAACAACAGACAAAGTCGTATATTGGATGAAAAGAGCTGAAGATTGGGCTCTGTGGCTTAAAGAGACCTACGTCCAGACGTGGACGAATACGGTCTGATGATGATGAAACGTAAAAAAGATACTGGAGTATAAAATATCGTTGTCGAGTCGGCAAACCATCGGCGTTGTTCGTTCTAGCAACAAAACGAAAAAGTGTAGTTTAATTCAAGGTGCTTCAATAATGGAGATCTACCGGAGTGTATCTAGGTAACCGAATCCAAGGCGGAACGAAGTTTGCCGGGTCAACTAGTATTGTATAATAATTTTAACATTGTTAGCAAATTACCTCATCAGTCAAGTGATCCTAAGCGCGACTGCTATGCTAGAGGTCTACAGTGTGATTCCTAGGTCGAGCAATGTGTTATCCATATCGATCGAGCAATATTAAGTATGTTTTTCTAAACATTGATTACAAGTAAAGTTTCGTTCTCACAAGACTCACGCTCAGCCGTTGTTATGGAAAATGAGCGGGTACCTAAGATTATGAAGATGATGACGACGAACCTGTCCCAATTTCGAAAAAAACAAACCTGGATCGTTATTTGACCGCGGTTGTCAATTTGATGAGATCTTATGGAATTTAGTGAGCAAGCTAAAAAGGCCGTTTTCTATTGATAAAATATAAAAGTACTTATACCATCATACCATCACGCCTGTATTCCCCGAAGGGTTAGGCAGAGGTGTACTTAATGTACACCCACAGTTCGCCGGTATGTTTAGGTCCCATGTAATAGGGGGCGAGCCTATTGCCATTCACCGGGCACAAATCCAGACTTCGAGCTGCTATTGAGAATTTCATAGAAAAAGCCAATAACACTTTGCTCGACCTGGGGATCGAACCCAGGACCTCTAGCATAGCAGTCACGCTTAGGACCACTAGACTAATGAGGCATAAAAGTACATAGGTATAAAAGTACTTATAATATAAAATATTGCTACGGAGCTGCTATGGCTTCTAAATAAGACTTGATTGCTGAGGAATTCACAAATATTGTCATATTGACTGCTCAATGTGGACGTTTTAGTGTACTTATAATATAAAATATTGCTACGGAGCTGCTATGGCTTCTAAATAAGACTTGATTGCTGAGGAATTCACAAATATTGTCATATTGACTGCTCAATGTGGACGTTTTAGTTGAGTGGTTTAAAAATGGACGCTTCTGATTTCGATACTTCACTGCCCTAGGTATGCAATTCAGGGGCGTAGCTATGCCGTATCAATGATACGGGGCCCCCGGGCTACAGGTACCCCCAAAGTGGGCAAGCAAAAATTAGTTAAATGTTATCCACAATCTCAGTTAATGTCGTACTTCCAGGGAAAACAACATATAAAAAAACTGTCGTAGATGTACCTATAGAGTTTCCACTTCAGAAAAGACAAAAGTAAAAAAAGCAAACTCTTTTTTTCAAATGAATAAAACATCCTACAGCATTTATTATCCCAGTGGAGCTATGAAAAGAAAAAGTAAACAGAAAAGGGAGGAGGTTATAAAAAAATGCCCAAAATCTTTACCTCTGCCCCCCCCAACCCCCCTCCCCCCGTCAAATTATATTGATATTGATACCCCTCCAAAGCACGCTACGCCACTGATGCAATTGTATCAATAATATTTCAATAAACAAATTATAATTAAGGTATGACTAGACAATAATATGATCTGTTTATTTTGGAGATACCTATCTAATGGGAATTATTTTTAGGGAAATTATTTAATTTGGCCTATACAGGTCACAGGTATATTTTACTTGCTGCCCATAATAATTAATACAGCTTCTTCTGAAAGAGTTAATCGGTTTAAATAACAATTAAGATACATATGCCTCTATCGGCTGCCAAGCAGCATTAATTACCTACTCTTTGGTACGTTAAGCTGACCACAGCGACTACTGGAAATGGTAAAAGTCTTGTGGTTTAATTCTTAGTAACAGTAATTTGAGACGACGCATTATTTCATAAAGGTGTTTAAATAACGTGTTAAAACCTCACAAACGCCTTCTAGTATATCGCCTATGGGTCTTTTTTAGTGTCAGTATGAGCTCAAATCAAATCAAATCAAATGTTTTTATTTCAAATAAGCTTTCACAAGCGTTTATGAAACGTTATTGACTCTAGTTGCACGGTTCCAAAAAGTTGATCTCATGGAGAAGAATCCGGCAAGAAACTCCATAGACACTCTTTTAAAATATATTGTTTTAACATAATTTGCTGGTACATTATGCCGATAACAGGATGTGAATGCATTGGAGGTTTATGTCATAATTAGCCTGAAGTCGGGACTAAAATTACAAGAAGGTTCTCAGCAAATGAGAACGCAATGTCAAACTAAAACAGATACACTATGTGTAAGAATACACATCATCAAAAATATGAACTAGGATAACTATAAACTACTTAGACATAAATGGCTACGATGTACTCACATTTACAGTTCCTGTTTATATAAAGTGGTAAACAATATACAAGATAATTTAGAGTGAATAAAGTAACCTCAGGTTGCCAGGGAGACCACAAGTGCACCCGTATTTTAACACCACACATTTTTATCATCAACGTAGTCCTTGATTTTGTAATATGCTTTCTTAACAAGGACCGATTTAACATAATTTTTAAATTTCTTACCGGTGAGATCGGTGAGCTATCTATATAATTACAATAATTACTTGTTTATATAATAATTACTTATATATATATGCTAGTTGACTTCATAGACGTTGTCCTGTCAACAATTTTATGTGCAATTTTTGAAATTTTGGTTTTCGTGAAAACTTTCTAAAAAGTACCTATTAGAAAACTTAAAAAAAAAGTTGAACGAAATCGGTAAAGTCGTTCTCAAATACATATGGCTTGACAAATGGTGATAGGGATTCATTTTTATATAAGTATTTGCCTAGTTTTTTTTCTTTTCATTTTCTATGTTATGAAATTTGTCGAAAGAACAATTCGACTTTAGCAGGACTGTAACACCACAGCCTGAACATGGGTCAATTATAATGTAAGAAAAAAAAAGAATATATTCGAAATGTGACGGTGAATATTCGAACTGCGTAGACATATTGCTGGCCCGCGGCTTCCCGGCAAAGTACTCAGAAATCACAAACGGATTTCTTTGCGACTATTTTGATAAAAAATTAGGTTTTAACTAGAATACAGATAGGTAAGTACCATTGCTGAGTGCTACCTCCAATTAATTCAGCTAACCGTGTAACGGCCTTGGCGGCCAAGTCTTGTACAATAATTTTACATTGTGTCTGTAATTTGAGACAATTTTTTTTATATTATATTGGACAGGCTCGTTTGACCACTATCTCACCTGATGTGAGCGGTGATGCTGCCAACAATGTAGCACGTTTGCAAGCACGAGCACGAGCTTAGAAGAAACCAATAATCGATGGGTTAATGGATTTAGGGGTATTTATGTATTTTTTTTAAACAAACCTCTCTGCTTGGGTCTTGTTTTAAATGTACCTTTATATTTTTAGTTAAACGTCTAACGTTGAAGGTCAGGTTGATAACCTTTAACGGGATAGCAAAGACATAATCTAGCACATTCGCACGTATGACATACCTGCCTAACGAATAGGTTTTTTTTTTTTTTTCAATGGCATGATATTGAAAAGCCTACTTGCTTAGTAGATCCTTATTGAGTCTTAATACCTATATTAAATAATGCAGTTTGTTACAGACTTACAGTATTATGAAGTTTCACGACAGATTACCTCTATGTCTAAATCAAATAATTTATTTCCCTACGTTACTTTTTTATTAAATAAAAATAAATATGTTAATGATACTTTTCGTTACAATTTGCACTAAAACTGACTCTAACAGTAACCTTAACCATTCCAGCATGCCAACCCGCGACTTCAAGCGACGGAAACTGAGCAAGTGAGAGACTGATAATGAGCAAAATCTCCGCCCCTGCGCTATAGAGATGCGCGCACAAAGGCGGGGCCATGGATTGCTACGTGCCCAACAACCCACAGTTCGGGTTGGTCGAGTACTGCCCGCCGGACCACGGGCTCTGCTGCGATCCTCTGCAGTGTACCTGCGTCGAGAACTCCTTGAGAGAGTTCCCGGAAGAGTGCTGTCAGGTGTGTGATAAAAACATTTGTGATTTTTTCTGGTGTGAATGAACAGTGACGACCTAAGGTAGGTTATCATCGAGGTGTCATCATTAGTTTCGTACTGATTTTCTATCTAAGCTGTCATCAATAAAAGTAGTAAATAGAACACAGTCAATATCATATGAAATATCAAGTGGCGCCCAACGTGGGACCTAGGTGAAGTTTCAAAATTTAGACCCACGTTGGGCGCCAACACTGATGCGGTATGTTGTTATCTTTTGAGATCTTTATAACGTATAAGTATTTCATTTCTAATCTAAACAAAAAAACCCAGAAGATCACATCAATATTTAAAATCTTAAATAATATAGAGTGAAATACTTAAGTATATCTTGTTAACCATTCGTTTATGTAGGTATAGAGACGATTACTTACACCTTGAATAAGCTTGAAGCTTGACCTTGATATATACTAAAACAGTTGTATAAAGGCCTATTTGTTAATAATAATCCTGAGCTCTGCTCACAAAACAGACAATAATGCTGCCGACGGGTTGCAACTATTTGCCGATATTTTTAATACATACCTACAAGAAAGGATGGTTTTGGTTTTATCGACCTTCTAATATACAAGTTGCAATGATACTTACCTACTACCGTCTGGGTTCCATAACAAATTTATCAGATTATCTGGTTACTAAAGACATGATTTTGACATTACTTGAATGGCTCATATCTGCCGCATGTCTGATGAGTTGAGGGACAAAACTACGACAATGTGGATGCCGCAGAAAACCAGTAGACATTGCAGTGGACTCAGAATAAGAAAGCGGTATTAGCTTGACTCTTAGTGCGAGGGTTGGATGCTGAAAGCTCTCAACTGGGAAAAGTGGACGAAGGAAAGGGAGGCCTTTGACCTGCAGCGGGACGATCACAATATACATATAATATCACTATCACATCACAAGATATAATAATAAATAATCATAATAATGAATGGATCTTAGGTATGTGAAAATCCTATCTTTAGTAAGGAAATTTACTGGCAGAATTGTTAATGAAAGCTGCTTTAAATAATGTAGAAAGGAACAAAACAGTTGACCATACCTATGAGTCTTGTAACAAGCGCGACTGCTACGCTAGAGATCCTGTATTCGATTCCCCAGGTCGAGCAGTGTTATTGAGTTTTTCTGAGTAGGTAATTCACAGCAGCAGCTAGGAGTTCGCATATGTCCCCGGTAATTGGCAATAGGCTCGCCCCCTATTATGGTCCAAGATCCCAGGGCCGCCAGACGTAACTTATATTCTCACGAATAAAATATAGGTATGGGATGAAGTTGTGTAGTATAAACTTTGAGTATATAAATTGCATACCTGCTAGCTTGGCCACACGGCCAATATACAGATACCAGGCTCTAAAATTCGGTAAAAACAGTAAAGTCTCGGGTTTGATTTAGTACGTACTTTATGTTATGCAATGTATTGTTAAAAATTTGTAATCAATACTCCCAGACACGTTTCATAACTGTTCGCGGTAAGGCGGTAACTCTTATGAGACGCTTTAAAGTTCCCAAAAAAAGTCACATTTTCACACATTAACTAGCAATAAAAACTTATTGCTCGAAACTCTTACAATATCTGTAACTCTGTTTGGGTTGATGCTTATTGTTAGCCGACCCGTATATATACCTACTTATAGCATCTTATTATGAAAATAACCTAACTTCAACTGAATCTGAGTTAAGTGGTGGCAGCGTACTTATAAACAGCAATTAATATTGGAGTAACTGTAAATTTACCGTTTACATACTTCTCTACAGGGCAATATGGTCACTTTAAGAATTCAAATTCAAATTCAAATTCAAATCTTTATTGCTTTCATATGTACATAGGTTGTTACAAAATACACATCAGTATCAATATGAAACCCTGTAAGGGCGCTGCAATTTGTTACTGAAGAAAATTCTTAAAAATTAAGTTCTTAAAATCTATTTTTCCTAATCTAATCTAATACTTAGTATAAAATTATTATTTAAATTGGACAAAGTCATTATTTTATTTGTATTTCGTTTTGTCCTCGAAAAACTCTTGTAGGTTGTAGTAGCATTTTTCCTTTAAGTATTTATTTAATTTTATTTTAAATATGTTAAAATTTAATTAAAAGGTACAAGTTGTCATCGATATAATACACGAAATATGATGTGACCATTGACGCACCTCTGACTTTTTTAAGTCATGTGCGTTTTAATAGTTTTCTACGCGCTTAAAAACGGTGAAGGAAAACATCGTCAGGAATTCTACATGCCTAAAAGATTTTCTCAACGGTGTGTGCTGTCTGCCAAAACCGCATTAGGCCAGCCTCGTGGATCGCCTTTAAATCCTCCTCATTCTGATAGGAGATCTTGACATTGTACTGCAGTTCGGGATTCTTAACAACCGTCACGTCACCGTTAAAGTGATACTACATTATTTTATGACCCGCACATTCTTCCGAATAGTCGTCGACTCGAGAGGGATAATCTGTGGATAGACGAGTGTTGTCCTCTCATCCAAAGGAAGGATCCTACGACCAGGCGGGTGTTTTACCATGTTCCTCCAGACTGATAGTAGTCATAGTCTTAGCATTAAGGAAACAATGGGTCCAGGTGAAAAACAGCGTCATTAGGTCGGGCCGGAAAACTATGTAGCATATCGATCCACTACTGACGTGTAATTGTATGTGGTTCATCAGTTGCAATTGTAAGTGTGTAGTTTTCCTTGCTTTGGCCAAATAAACATATTTTTTTTTTCTTTCTTCTTTCTGATGATGACATGATCCCAGCTCAAAATTAAGATTTTTTTTCTTCTCACAGCAGGAAAACGAGAACTGCTGTCCAGAAAATGGCGAAGAGCTAAACGCTCTAGGCGATACCATCGCTTGCTCGGCGCTGTCGCCGGACGAAGCGTGGCCCCCCGAAGACATGGGGTCGTTCTCGCTGCCCCCGCTCGACCTGGAGCCGCTGCCATCGCTGTTTCCCTTCTCACCGTGTTCGGGGTACAAGTAAGTTTAGAAGTCGCGGTTTCACTCACGGTCCATTTACTAAGAAACTATACTACAGCTTCGAGACGGGGCGGGCGGTAGCGTAACAAGAAGCGGCGATCATGTGGTTGCCAGTTCGAAACTCATCAATTGCACTACCGACTTGAACCCACTCGCAATACAAGCATTTAGCTTAGTACGAGGGGTTATCAAGAATACTAGTAATGAGGAAATACTAGTAATACGCGACGCGTATTAAAAAAAGATGGAACATGCGCCAGATTTGATGTTCATCTCCAGCCATATTTGTGCTGCTCAAATATTAACAAAAATTTTTTGCGTTATGTGCGTAGGTACTGATAAACGAACATTCTAAAGTTCTTTTGGTCTTTTAAAGATCCCTGATATTATTAGGATTTATATACTTACATATACATTCACGCCTATTTCGAACAGGGGTTGGTAGAAACTACAGACTATGTATTAGGGTTTTAGAAAACAAAAGCAATTTTAAGTTATGTGTTATTCGGTTGTGGAACTTGGAGTCGCCGCTGGTCAGCCAGATAGATACAGACCAATTGTCTAATATAATTATGTTACATTCTTCTAGCCAAAAACTTAGTTTATTCTGTAAAGAAATGTTAGTGGTAAATATTCCTTTAAAAGGCGGATCGTCTCGTTTTGAGCGCTATTTTTTTTAAAAGCTTTCTAGCAATGTGGTTCACACATTACTAGTAATCTTGTCAACCCCCTCGTGCTAGGCTAAAATGCTTGTGTTACGAGTGGGTTCACGTCGGTAATGCAATGGGTGGGTTTCGAACCGGCAACCACATGATCGCAAGTCCGACGCCCTGGCCACTAGGCTACCGCCGTTTTAATTCAATGTCTTTTTTAGGATTTTTGCTTATTACATGTCTGTAACACATTTAAGTTCATGGCAGTAGATATAACATTGTATTTTCTCTGTAAGTGATTTGTTAATCATTTGAGAAATTAAATATCTTAAACCATAAACCATAGATATTGCGACATCAACTAGATCTCATTCACAACTGGGTACTACTTACCTACATAAAAGAAGATTTTTTAAGCGGCGGTAGCCTAATGGCTAGGGCGTCGGACGTGCGATGTCGGACTTACGCTATGACCGCTAAGCCACCGCGAGTCCCACCCGCCTAGTCGAAATTTGCCTTCACATTTTTAACGTCACCTCAAAGACATAGGTACTTAAATTTAAAATGTGAAGACAAATTACGACTAGGCGGGTGGGACTCGCGGTGGCTTAGCGGTCAAGCGTCTAGCGAACCTAACCAGAAGACGCAGGTTCGAATCCTGCCCGCGGGCGTATTTTTCCTTCACTAAAATAACTTCATTTTGATTATTAAAAGCTACCTAAGTAGACCGTAAGTAAGTTTAGACCTACTTCTACCTACGACCTACTTCAACTATGTGAAAATTGTAACAGCAATTAACAATACTTACGAGTTAAATCATTATGTACCTACATTACTTAGGTACTTAAAACTTATAAGTACTTAATAGAAATACATATAGAGGCAGGTATCGGCATACTCACCTATAACACCATTTTTAGACACCCACATAACTACCTACGATAAGTCTAAGTTCGCTATATCTGCAATCCAACACATTTCTTTATCAGCAGGACTGGAGCGGGGGAATGCAGGGAGCGGGGAGGGGGCGAGGCGGCGGACGTCCTCCTCTCGTTGAAGCACGCCGTCGTCCACGGCGACTGCGCCTCCGAGGCCGTACACCCTCAGGTACCACCATCCCTTTCACTCTCACCAACTAACCCGCACTTAAAACAAGGACGGATATAAATTCCCCCGTTCAATTCACAGGAGAACTTTTGTCTCGCTCTCCCGTCAAGGATTTTGCTTAGGTGTTTCGGTCTAACAAAAGGGGTGTTTTGAGGGAAATTTTGTATGGAAAACTGTGGAAATAGGGTTCCGCCCTACAAGGGTTTCGATATGAAATAAAAGTAATTAATACGGTATCCCGTATTATGACCGGCTTCCTTTTATGAAAGAATATGTGTGGCTTCATGTGATTTATTGAAATTATAATATTGATCATATTTTGATGGATTAAATGAAAGTCTATCTACTGACATGATATTATTTGATATTTATTTTACTTTTACTTAACATTTTTATAATAAGTAAACTAGCTTTTCGGCCGCGGCTTTGCCCACGTGGACGATTCCTTTTTTTGCCATTTCATGGGATAATACATACATATAGCCTATGTCACTCAGGAATAATGTAGCTTTCTGTCGGTTCATATTCATATTCATATATTTATTGCATTCCATAATGTACACATACAGGTGGTTATTGGTTCAAATCGGTCAAGTCGTTTCAGAGCCTATTCAATGCAAACAAACAATCAAATATTTCCTCTTTAATATGTTATTATTATAATATTATAGTTTAGATAAGGCTTTATGATGCTATACGTAAGTAGGTACTTATACTTACTTATTGTGATGTGACGAAATATTTGCAATAAGTAAATAAAGCTTGCCAAAATGCTGGCTACAAGTCCAGCTATATATTTTCAGTTTAAGTTGATCTCGCATTGTATAAGTAGTCTTTCCGTATCACTGCAATGACCATTCTTATAACTCCGTGCCTCGGAAACAACGTAAAGCCGTCGGTCCCGTTTGTCATACGAACACCTATGAGTCCTATGATAATCGTTAGTAGTAGCCAAAAGCTCACTCGAATATTGCTAAGTACCCAATAGCCATAGGTCCCATCAATAGGTCTTGCGGAAACTACAAACTAATGTCCATAAGTTAAAAAATATATTGACTTTCTGTAACGAAAAAACGTTTTTAAACTACTTCTTATCACGTGATTTTTACTGCTGATACAATTAATAGAGGGGGGCCGATTACCTGAAACCCCCACCGCCGCCCGTTACCTACCACCCGCCCGTTACCTACCACCCGCCCCGTCGGCGTCGCGCCGAAGTTTGACAAAGAAGTCTGCTGAGGAAAATGATTGCGAAACCTCGTTATTTACATTACAGGATAAAAATACTATTACCTTAAGGAAATCAATTTCCTTGTAAAGGTCCAGATTACGTATTATTACGGAAAAAAATATATTTTAATCGAATACAGGGTTTAAGATGGAGCTGCCGAATTAAAACTTCAATGGCTTTTTCGCAACTTGTATGTCTATAAACATTCTAAGTTCCTGGCAGTAGTTATTGTGACATCAACTAGGAACCTATGATGTATCTAAATACCAAACTTGCTTAGTAAATAATCGTTATCGTAGCAGATGAATTATGACTTAAATTGTCAATTTCGATAGATTGCAATTTGCAGTTTATGGCAAGGCTGGCTAAACATTCAGCCTTACGCGCGAAAGTATTTTTTTTTGTTTTTCATTCACATTCTAGGTACAATCGCCAGCAGGTCAAGGTGTACAAAACTGTCAAATTTAAATTATTTTAAACTTTAAGTTGTTGAAAATCAAGTTCAAAATCAACTGAGAAAGTTTGTCATTTTGTGGTAACTTGAAGTGCTGGCCACCGCACATACTTAGAAGTCGAAATTGCGACATCAACAATAACTTATTCACAATTGTGTATTAAAATGTTTGCTTAAAAAATGTTATCGTAGGAGATTTAGGTTGTAATTTTTGACTGAATCCTCTATTTTAGGTACACCAAAAATCTTCGACAATAACGATTTACAGTTTTTTCGAAATAAGCCGATCGGAAGTTAGCCGTTCCGAACTACCGCGGTGATAAAATCGTTTAATTAAGTGTTTTAATACATAAATATCAAAATTATTAAACAAAATAATTAGAAATGTGAAACATATACGACTCTAAGTATCCTTACACCCACTCTTTCTATTAAAATTTAACACTTCTAAACCACTTGCAGACAACTTCCGATCGGCTTACTTATTTCGAACAAACTGTATAAGCAAAAGTTTCAATATAGGTACTCAATTGTGAATAAGTTATTGTTTATGTCGCAATTTCGACTGCCTTGTAGGTACCAAAAATGTTAATAGACATAGGTTAGAGACATCGTTATAGTAGGAGCTGTAGGTGTAAATTGTCATTTTTGACCGAATCCTCTATTTTACACCAATTATTTTACGATCTAGGGTTGCCAGGCTTTTTGTTAAATGTCTATGTCATCCAGATGATGGTGAACAACGGGGGCTACCCTTACTACGAGCACTATGGGGGTGCGCCTCTGTTCCCCACCATGAGCGTCAACGTCTCTATGAACATGACCATGCATGGGTGTCCGCCGGAGCAACTCTGTTCACAGGTTAGTGTATTAGAATCTGTAGTCATCATCATCATCATCAACCTATTACATTGTACACTGCTGGGCATCGGTTTCATCTTAGAATGAG
The DNA here is from genome assembly GCA_958496365.1 of Subacronicta megacephala. NCBI lineage: Eukaryota > Metazoa > Arthropoda > Insecta > Lepidoptera > Noctuidae > Subacronicta > Subacronicta megacephala. Next base: position 2,289,627 of record OY292535.1, read on the forward strand.
AGAGATTAGGCTATATTCCACCACGCTAGCCTACTGCAGGTTGGCAGACTTCACACGCCATCAAGAAAATCTCTCAAGCATGCAGGTTTCCTCACGATGTTTTCCTTCGCTATCTAGTATTAATTGGACGTAGTTAAGCAGAAAGGGCTCAATCCACACAATGTCACTTTTGAGTGATTGAAGTTTCAGCGGTGATTTCTCTAACTTAAAGTTTTTTTTTTGACCCTGATTATTGACAGAAGAGTTTATATTTTATTTGTCTATCAAAATAATGAAATATTTTGCAAAACATTACGAGATATTAACTGTAGTACGGTGGCATATTTAACTCGGCCATTGTGTGGATTGAGTCCTTTCTGCTTAACTACGTCCAATTCAAACATTGAAATGTCTTTAAAATATTGTATTTTCGGGAATAAACACCATGTATTATTTCTGTGGATTGTCCTAGACGTGCAATAGCCTACATCTAAAGTGTCTTCATTCTCCCAGATGCAATGGAACCAGAATGCATCAACGCCCTCTGTGAACGTGGTGTACCCGCAAACTCAGAACGTTATCAGCCCCTCCACGTACCCGTCAGCGACCTACTCTTTCACTGCCGACTTCAGAGCACCTAACCAGAGCGACCCCCTAATCACCGCCACAACCTTCAAGCCACTCCTTCAGAACCCTCAAAAACCAAACCCTAACTACTCCATATTTCAGCAGAAACCTAACTTTCCTAATCAGAAGAGTTTAGGGCAGAGTTTGAAGCGGCCGTCTTCGAAGTTGTATGTTCAGGAGACGCAGAAAGAACAGAATATGGGGGGTGGATATATCCTGAACCATCAGGGACAGATGCATCCTCAGGAGTATGGGTACGCCGCGTGTGTTAACTCTTCGGTGAAAGTTCCGGTTAGTGGAATTGTCTTAAGTTTTTATAACGTTATTTTTTTATACAAAACTTGATGTAGTTATAGGTCTCATAGGAAATCGATCAGAAATGGAAATAATAAATAGTTATACTTTTTCTCTCTGTCACATTCTAGATCAGATACTTTAGTTTTCTCTTCTTTGATGTCACTCTGTAACACTGATCGTAGTTCCATTGTCAGGGGCAGGTGTGACTCGCCAAATCTTATGTCATGTATAAGTTCCTCATGCGTGTACGCGATCCGTTACGTGTTTCTTATACTGCTCGTGAAACGTGATCAAAACAATGTTCTGTATTAAACTACTAGAATTTATTTTCGGATCAAAGATAGGTTATCTACTGATGTATTTGAAAGTTTAATAAAGTGATTTCAAACAGGTGGGCGCCCTCAGCGGTTGTTCCGAAGACGACGAGCAGAAACCGAATCTCTGTCGGATCTGCGGCAAGACATACGCCAGGCCCAGTACCCTGAAGACGCACCTTCGAACACATTCTGGAGAACGGCCCTACAGATGTGGGGATTGTAACAAGAGCTTCTCGCAGGCTGCCAACTTGACTGCCCACGTCAGGACGCATACTGGCCAGAAACCGTTTAGGTAAATCTTTCAGGATAAGAAAAACCGTTTTGAAGTTACGTGTAAAGCGTCAGGGTTGATCGCGATATTCAATTTTTTCTTGATTTTTGACAAATTTTACGTCTATATCACATTCTAGGATCATGGCAGTAAGAATTGCGAAAAAAAAAAATATTCACAACTATACAACGCGCTATACCAGCAATTCCAGTATAAGCTGACCTAGGATTGTATCAGCTTTCTAAATACTAAGAGGTCGAGGTTGATTCATTGTAGTTATTCACTTTACGATCGACCTATTGTCTTTCGGAGAGAGAGACAAAATACTGAAACCACAGACATGTCTTTCGTAAACTTGTAGGTAGGTATTATGCATTTCTATAAAATGTTGTTTTTTTCTGCGCTTAGGTGTCCAATATGTGATCGTCGGTTCAGCCAAAGCTCCAGTGTTACCACACACATGAGGACACATTCTGGAGAACGACCATATCAGTAAGTTTTGCCTCCTATAAGGCTTTAACTTTAATTCAGTCAGTAGGTACTTGCTCGGTTTATATGAAATATTAACGTTATCCAATTAACCATTAGTCGTGTTATTTTATTGAATTCCATAAACTAATACTTAGGTACTTACGCAATTATAAACGTAGGTATGATATATACATAATCTGTTCGTTTATCTATCTATAAGTCAGTTATTATCTATCTCTATATGTGCCTAAGCCGCAAATTTGAGAAGCGAGGTAAAAAAATGAGGGATAGTATATTATATTATCTATTTAAAATAAAAATTAATCGCCGAAATGTATGAACGCGCATAACTTCCGAACGACTGCAACAAACTGGATAATTGTAAGAAAATCGAACTGATTTTTTTATAATCTCATAAGTATATGAAATATGGCGGTACGAAGTTCGTCAGCTCAGCTATTAGCAAATAAAATATTTAAATCCTAACTGTCATATTCTCCAACAGGTGCAGATCTTGCAAGAAAGCGTTCTCCGACAGTTCAACGCTAACGAAGCATTTGCGCATTCATTCTGGAGAAAAACCGTACCAGTGTAAATTGTGTCTGCTGAGGTAAGCACTAACTACTTTAAGTACGTATACTGTGTGCCCTAGCCTACACTTCCACCTAGTAGTAGATCATACCTTTATTTCGTCTTAGGAGACATTACGTACGGTTTGGTAGCTACGGCCTAATGCAGGTTGGTAAACTTTTCACCCTCCATTTATAAAATCTCCAAGGCATGCAGTAACCTCACGATGTTTTCCTAACACTGATTTCGAAGTCTTAGGTGTTACATGCCTTGGATTCGGACTGGAGACCAGATGCATGCATGCATATCTATATTTTTCTCACAAACATGTTGAGACCAAATGGGTCCAACCTTTTTCGAGTTTTGCGCTTAGCAACACATTTAGCCGTTTTATTTTATTTTATGCAGACAGTTTTAATTTTTTTTTGTTTTAGTGAAGGCAAAATACGACCGCGGGCAGGATTCGAACCTGCGTCTTCTAGATAAGTACATCAAAGACGTAAATTAAAAATGTGAAGGCAAATTTCGACTAGGTGGGTGGGACTCGCGGTGGCTTAGCGGTCATAGCGTCTGGTGTACCTACTTAACCAGAAGACGCAGGTTCGAATCCTGCCCGCGGTTCTTTTTCCTTCACTAAAATAACTTGATAATCTTTTGCATGGAAAATGCCTAAAAAATACAAAAAGATTTTTTTTTCTCAGGTTTTCCCAATCCGGCAACCTGAACCGCCACATGAGGGTACACGGGAACATGTCCAGTGGGATGCTCGGCTGACACTTGCAGAGGTGCGGCTTCTCAGCCGTCTACTATTGAACTGAGATGGACCACGTGACTAGAAAAGTGGTTCCAATAAGATTGCACGAAGAGAATGTCTAAAATGGACGTTATTTTGGACAATATATATAAGTGAATTATCGTCTGTGTCATTATCATGATGAAGGGATCTCTTATTATTTTCCATTTTGAAATAATCTGGAAATATAAAGGAGTACTTTCCGAATCCTAGAATGGTCCTTCTAGTAATCTTAACCTAAAGAGCGTTGAAGACCAATCGTCTCCTAAGAGCAGAAAAAGGGCGTGAAAAACTATGAGTTCAACGCTTTTTTTAACCTTTTGCACGCCAGAGTATAAACGTATCGCCGTACCCCTGACGCCAGGCCACTTTTTCTGTCAAATTCCACAAAGTAGTGAAAACACACTAAAGTAATGATTAAATTGTTTATTTCATAATATGGTGCGACGTATATTTGTCATATATTTGTGACGTTGGCGTTCAGGGTAAGATTTCGTTTGTCACATATATGTGACAATGGCGTTCAAAAGGTTAAAGTTTGCGGTAGCTCTTTACAGAAAACTTACCTAATCAATAATTATTTTTAGCTTAAATATCGATAAAACTGTTTGCGAAATTAGAAAACAGCCTCGGTTTTTACTGTTTCTCTGTGATTTTATTGTAAAAATTATTTAATTTAAATGAAAAACATCGTTCGCACCTATCTTGGGCGCTTTATAACACGGCTTATTGTGGGACACTCTTGAGTTCGATCCCCTGGTTAGGCAAAGTGTCTTGGGATTTTTCTGTAAGAAAATTCAGCCCGGAGTTCGATTTGTGCCCGGTGGATGAAGAATGATGATGATGAGTGAATGGTATCTAAAGACATCCACATCATCTTAAGACAACCTTGGGTATAGCAACAGCAAAAATAGCTCCTCTGCCTAACCTCTCGTAAACAACGGGCGTGATGGTACGTCGTCGTTATTTTCACCTTAGCAGGTACCTATTAAGATTATTCCAATTTTGACAAAGATAAATACATAAATGCTACACTATATATTATTGTAAATAATTATGATCAAAATATGCGAAAATGTAATTACTTATTGAAAGCTTTTAAGACTTATGTAAATAATAATATTATAATGCTAAGTTTCAAGTATTCAATGTTCTAGTCATTAATAAATAGCACTAATTATAAAATGTGAAGAATTTTTGAAATTCTGCAGAAATGATCCTTACGGGACAAGTACTTATAAGAAAACCGAGATTAAAAAAGTGTTTTAAACTCGATTTTTTATTCTATTCCATAAAAATATAAAATGGCTTAAAACCTCCGTTCTTGAAACGTGTTTTGTTTTTTTAAGAGACTACAAAAAGAAGGTTTTATGTGCGACTCTATTTTGTTCTGTAAAAGTAAGTGATAAGTATCTTCAATGATTGTGAAAGTAGACTGATTTCAATCATCATTGTTTTATTTTTAAGAGTACCTATAGTCCTTTGGGCTACAGCTGCTCTGCTTTATACGACATTTTATATTTTTATGAATAAGAACGTATAAAATAATTGTAGATTTAATGTTGCACCTACCAGTCACAATTATGATTATCAGTATTATAGCATAGCTTTGTAAATGAATAGTGAAATAAATTTAAATAATTCAAATGAATTTCCTCTATTTCTTGTTCCGACTGGTGAAGTTAACTCTACTTTCGAGTTATTGTTGAGAGTACTAAAAGCATTGTCTTGTTCTGGTTTGGAAAAAATAATAAAGCCTGAGATTTTATACGGACCACTGCTTGTGATATCTAATTTTTCTTCCACATTGTTAATGCCAAGAATAATAAAAAAATAACCAGTAATAAGGTAAGGCAACATCGATCGACATTGACCAAACTGTAAAACTTGTAAATAACTTATTCACAATTGAGTATCCAAACTCTTACTTAAAAATTGCGATCGTAGGAGGTTTAGGAGTAAATTGTAATTTTTCACATTTCCACTATTTTACACCAAAGTTAGTATATTAAAGAGCAGAGCTAATATTTCAAACATAGGTACCATACGGAAAAAAAACTGCCTCATCGAACTAGAAATTGAAGCACAGCTGTTGAGCGTCAAGTCGTGGCATCCATTTTCAAGCCTTTTCTCGGGCAAAGTGGTTTCTAGTCAAAGAGATTTAATAGTAGTAGTAATGTATTAAATGTCTTTGTTTCTAGTACAAAATTCTCACTAACAGCTCAGAATAGGTATACAATTATATTAATTAACCCGTTATTGGTAATGATTACCTTAATAATACCGAAAAAATATAGCGACGAACGGCACTTTATGTGTATCTACAATCTACAAACAACCATAAATATTTTAAATAATCGCGCCATGTTGCGCCTGTTCTGTGACACCATAATAATGTTGTCAGCTAAAATACACTTTTTACTACTACTAGAGTAGGTAAGTAGTCAAATTGTTATTTTTAAAATAATTATTAACAATATATTGTGGTACTAAATAATAATTTTACTTTTTTTATACCACTAACTAGGCAAACAAGCGTACCGCCCGTCTGAAGGTAAGCAGCTACCTATTACCGTGACCTACCTAGCTATTATCACTAGTTTAAAAATTTGCCAGACAGCAAAGTAAAAACGATTAAGTCTAACAGCAGCTTTATTTTATTTCGGAACGCATGTCAACATTCTTGATTAAAAAAAAGAAAAGGTTTTTTTAGGTCACATACACTCACTTCATAATTTGGAATTACATCTTTCGTATTACTTTCTTACATATTAATAAACTCGCAAATCATACAAAATCTTTGCCTTCGAATGTCTTTCAACATAAATATTTGGCGTTTCTTTACTCTCTGTTATAGAAATTAGTAGTAGCCATAAAAAAAACTGTTATAACTTCAAGAAGTCGACACTAAACGAACTCATCAGTTTGACACATCATGATATCTCCGACGGGTTTCGTTGTCGAGAATAAAGTAATTGAATAATTTTAAGCTTGTTACGGGTCAACCGGTGCTCTAAAGTTAAGAAATTGATAAAGCAGTTATTTACACTGCGGCTGTCCACTACTGAGCCAGCGTGGATCGTGTAAATACTCTGCTTTACAGTTGAAATATATTACATCGGACACACTTACATTTTTCGCCATAAAAGCTTATTTTGCTTGTAAATATGACTGAAAGTTCGTCAGATGAGGCAAGTTCTAATCGAAAGGACTTTATTTGCGGTGTTGTTGAAGGTAATTGTTGTTATTTTTTAAATAAAACTACGTCTTGTAGTTTCATTATAGTTATACATCGGCAAGTTTGTAATGGAGTGAATGACCTAAGTCTGACTATTACAGGGTTTTATGGACGGCCGTGGACTACTGAACAAAGGAAAGATTTGTTTCAAAAGTAAGTATACTGTTTCATAACCTAGTTAAAAGGGGATGGATATTATCAAAGAGAACAATTGTTTACATTTTCATAATGTGGCCATTGTTTCTCATTCAAGTAATCAGACCTCAGGGAATTCGACCTACTCTGCGTAATTGCAATGAAATAATAGGACTTATTTATTTTTTACATTGTACAATATCTGATCTTAAATAAAATTACCTTTACAAAAAACATTCTAATTTAGTTTTTTAGACTGCTCTTTTATCCAAACCTGGAATTAATTGAATCTTCAGGGTACAAATGAGTTTTATTTATATTTCTGTGGAAATCCCTCCAAACTGACTATCCATAAATAATGTTATTATAAATGAAAGTTATATTCATTTAACATACTACATATTTATGTAATACATCATTATTATGTATTTAGTAAAAGTGCAATGACCTTAGTATTACGCGAGACAATAATTGCTATGCAGTTAGTCTATTGGGATATTCAAATACTTTTCATTTAAGGCAAGACATATTTAACATAGGTACTGTGTTACTATTTATTTGTGAAACCCCCCATTTTTACATAAATTGGCCATCTGATTATTACCTTTGCATATTTACTTTTGGGACTGGTAATCCCTGATTTCAGAAGTGAAACAACTGATATTAGGATACACTTTTTTATGTTATTTTTTCAACTTTGGCCTATCATCATCATTTATTTTATTTATTTATTAATTCATCCTCATCTTGGCCTCTCAAGCATGCTTTTATTTCTTATAGCATTTTTGTTACAAACATCTAAAAGGTTATCTCATCTCATATAAATGTATTTATTTTGGTTACTGTTACTGTTAATTTTGCATATTTAATTTGATGCTTAATTAAATTTATTGTCAGTCAACAATCTATAAATATGATTTGGTGGGATATCCGATGCATAACTTCTTCTTCTTCTTTTCTTCTTTAGCCTTAATCAACCAAATATTTGGTCTAGGCCTCCTTCAAGCCTTACCACTTTCCTCTGTCTTGGGCAAATAGGGTCCAGTTGCTGCCAGCCACTTTCTTGATGTCATCCTTCCATCTCATCTGTGGTCGCCCTCAAGGTCTTTTCTGGTCCCATGGTCTCCATTCTAACACTCTTTTACAACAAGAGCTTTGCTTTCTGGCTACATGGCCAGCCCACTCCCACTTCAACTTTGCTACCCTTTTGCAACATGCATAACTTAAATTTAATTATATTGAATATTTGTCCTTACACAAAGTGATAGTTATGGAGTGTTGGAGTATCAGGAGAATAATTTGTCTTTCGTCTTTCAATTGAAATACCATAGTTTATGTACAATTAGGCACTATCAATAAGGCCTGTTTTCCCCATAGCATTAGGCAGAGTTGTACTAATGTATACCTGTAGTTTGCCGGGTATTCCTCTCCTCAAAAAAATACTGAGAGCAAATCAAATTATAGCAGCTACTGATTAACTAAATTTGCAGGCTAAAGAAATGGGGCATGGATATGTATGTCTATGCACCGAAAGACGACTACAAGCACCGAGCCTACTGGCGGGAACTGTACACGGTGGAAGAGGCTGAACATCTCACCTCTCTGATATCGGCTGCTAAAGCTCAAGGCATCATCTTCTGCTATGCTCTGTCTCCAGGATTGGATATCACTTACAGCAGTCAGAAAGAGATCACTACTTTGAAAAGGAAATTGGAACAGGTAAAGAAATTGTTTGATGGAAAATCCAATTTTTAAAAACGGTTTGAGTTAACAATTAGGTTTTGAAATAAAAAATTTATATGTATTATTATTTAAACCCATAAAGTCAGTTTATTATTATCCTATTTATTATATCCTATAAATTCAATAAGAAAACAATTAAAATTCATTATTATTTTTGCTTAAATAATTGTACTTTTTGCACCAAACCATTTATTTACTTTATTATACAGCACAATGATGATATGTTTCGTTACTTTTTTAACTTTCTAATTCTAATGAAAGTTGGACTTTCAGCAAAATATTTTTATTACATACACTTAGCAATTTTTTATTATGTCTTATATCTAACTCAAAAATAAATGTATCTTTAAAAGTACACAAATGTGTGCGTGTGAAGTGAATAAGCAGACAAATGCTATGACGAAGTGCAAGGGGCAGCAAGGTGTTTAAGAGAAAACTATTGACTAATACTTAATGCCACATTACATGGGGTATTTACAGAGGTATAAAGGGTTTAATTTGACTTTCAGTACTAATACTTTCTCTGCATAAAAATTTAACTAACATAACATACCATCACGCCTGTATTCCCCCAAGAGTTAGGCAGAGGTGTACTTAATGTACACCCACAGTTCGCCGGTATGTTTAGGTCCCATGTAATAGGGGGCGAGCTTATTGCCATTCACCGGGCACAAATCCAGACTCCGAGCTGCTATTGAGAATTTCATAGATAAACCCAATAACACTTTGCTCGACCTGGGGATCGAACCCAGGACCTCTAGCGTAGCAGTCGTGCTTAGGACCACTAGACTAATGAGGCAGTCAAAAAAATATAAATAAACTTGTTTTTGTTTATCCACCAGGTGTCCCAATTCGGCTGCACTTGCTTCGCGCTTCTGTTTGATGATATCGAGCCAGAGATGAGTGAATCGGACAAACAGATATTCCAGAGCTTTGCTCATGCACAAGTAAGTATCTTAATACTGTCACATAGGGGCTCTAAGTTGTGAAAGACATATGTTCTAAGAAATAAGTGCTAAGAGATTTTGGTAGGCATAGAGAGAAGAAGCTCTGTCTCTTTCCTACCTAACAAGTATTAGTATAGAATTTGAATAGTGTCTCTGTCTGGCATGAAATAGAAAGAAAATAAGGAAGTTATAAGCATATTTAATTTTGACCAATTTTGTTTATTTGATCAGCTCTACATTTATATTTTTATGTGCTCATAAAAAATTTAATGTATATAATACATAAATATTTGAATATAAAACAAATGTTCTATAATTTTTATATGTAATATTTAAGGTCATGATAAATGTACAAAAATTGTACATTATTATATCCAAATAAAATGATAATTATTCAATAATTATCGATACATACACGATACACTAATGTAATCATGTAAAATAAATCAGGTTGCGGTTAACCAAGCATGTCTAGACATAGCAGAGTAGCTAACGACTTACGACCTTCAAAATATCCAACGCGCTTGAATGCACAACTTGACAACTCAGAAAGATGATTATAGGAAAGACTGATCCTTTATGACACAAGAAAATATGAATAAAGCTGCTCCACTGGACCGATATTTCTCTCGAATCAGATCTTTTTGAGATAAAAGTACAATCCTGTTCAGTAAAACATACATACATATTGTAACGCCTGTCTCCCAATGGGGTAGGCAGAGACAATCGATTTCCACTTGCCACGATCCTGGCACACTACTTTCGCTTCATCTACATTCATTAATCTTTTCATGCATGACCGTCGGTTTAGGGTGCTCAGTGGAACAGATATACCGTTATGCCTGTATACCCCAAAGGGTAAGGCAGAAGTGTAATAATCTACACCCACATTTTGGTTTGTTTAGAGTCCCATGTAATATTGCCTATTGCCGCTAACTGGGTAAAATTCCAAACTCCGAGATGCTACTGAAAATTTCATAGTAAAACCGAATAACACTGCCCGCCTAGGAATCGAACCCAATCTAGCATAGCAGTCACGCTTAGGGCCATTAGACTGTTAAACAATAACTATCGTTATTTCTCTAATGTAATTTGAAAAAAAGCATTATTATTATTTTAGCCATTTCGTCCACCGGGACGAGCAAGCACCGGCTTGGGAAAGTCCTCCTTTCGCTCTTTCCAAGCTAAACTGACGTTTAAGCGAACCAATCTTTCTCGATAGAGTCGAGTTCATCGCGCAAAATCATCTGGGCCGACCACGCTGTTTGAAAAAGAAAAGTATTCACATAGCATAACATACCATCACGCCTGTATTCCCCGAAGGGTTAGGCAGAGGTGTACTAATGTACAGTGGGTTATAGCTGTTACCTGACCCACCCTAGATGGGCCGGCGGCGTCTAAGTGAGTCAGGTAACAGCTATATCCCACTGTACACCCACACTTCGCCGGTATGTTTAGGTCTCATGTAATAGAGGGTGAGCCTGTTGCCATTAATCGGACACAAATCCAGACTCCCAACTGCTACTCAGAATTTCATAGAAAAACCCAACAACACTTTGCTCGACCTGGGGATCGAAACCAGGCACTCTAGCGTAGCAGTCGCGCATAGGACCACTAGACCAATGAGGCAGTCAGTAAAAAGTTTTTTTTTTTATTCATGATGGGCCTACGCTTGACCGCCAGTTCGCCTGATGTTAAGCGATACTGCGATCTACGATGGAGCGCGCTTGCCTAGGAGAAACCGATTCACTCGTGATTTAAAGACACCCAGATTATAACCATCGGGGAAGACCCACTCGGGATGCTCATTCCACATTTCAGCGGTACGCATGATAAAAGTGGACTTAATCAGTTTATTATTCCATTTATCCAGGTATCAGTGACTAACGAGATCCACCAGCACCTAGGATGTCCTCGCTTTCTCCTGTGCCCTACTCAGTACTGCTCCACCCGCGCTGTGCCCACCGTCAACAGCTCAGAGTACCTCAACACGCTGGGCACTAAGCTGTCGCAGCAGATTGACATCATGTGGACAGGTATGATATACATTTTTAAGTGCAAGAAAAATTCGGCCTCAAGCTGGTTTCGAACCGGTGTCCCTCCGGTTAAGTACACCAGACGCTTTTCCAACTAAGCTAACTAAGCTACCGAGACTTAAGGCTCATTGGCCCTGCCTGAGTCCGAATTTTTCTTTCACTAGAATATTAAAACATTAGTAAAAAAAACAATTGAATTACTCGGCAAACGAGCAGGCGAGCTACCTGATGGTAAGTAGTCATCGCCGCCCGTGGACATCTGTAATACCAAAGGAGTTGCAGATGCGTTGCCGAGCCTATTTAAGGAAAAGGGAGGGGAAGAACAAAAGGAGAAGGAAGAGGACTGTGGGAGAAATTGGGCCTCCGGCGCTCAACACACACCATACAAAACGTAACAGTAAGCGTACTGCTACTTGAAGTCTGTATTCCGTGGGAGGGTAGTACTTCCCCGGTCGTGCGACCCATACATGCTGGCATGTAGACCTACCTGCAAGACACTACTACTACTTTGCTCTTATAACTATACACCAGCAGTAGAAGAAGAGATAGTCTACCTAATACACCCTTACACGATTTGATATCTCATCCTTAGTTTGTAAGTATTTCTTATATTTTTGCATGCCTAACGGCCGAATATGTTTCGGGACGTCACTATATACTTACTACCATAATTTTGTACCCATATTCGCAAATAATAGATTTGATTTGATTCATCCAAGATGGGATTTATGGAAATTCACGAGATCTCTGTTATACATGTAACAACGCGGGACACTACTATTGTTGCCAAAATGTTACGTTACATTAAACAGAGTATATTTTTCTACAACATAGTTCAATGGTTATTTCTTTATCATCATCATCAACCCATTACATTGTCCCACTGCTGGGCACGGGTCTCCTCTCAGTACGAGAGGGATTAGGCTATAGTCCGCCACGCTAGCCTACTGAGGGTTGGCAGACTTCACACGCCGTCAAGAAAATCTGTCAGGCATGCAGGTTTCCTCACGATGTTTTCCTTCACCGTTTAAGCGCGTGATAGTTGATTATTAATGCGCACATGACTTCGAAAAGTCAGAGGTGCGTGCCTTGGATTCGAACTCGAGACCGCACTGCCTGCACTGCACTGCAGGCTATTTCTTTATGGTGTGGAATTTTACGCATAACGCCATCTCCATACATAGTCATAGTAAATAAATAGCTGCACCTTATAAGTACGTGGGTGCTAACTGAGTAGAAGAGGTCACTGACTACTAACATACTTAGCATACGTTACCTAAGTGATACGTCATCACTCACGATGAATGTGTCGAATTTTGTTGCTAGTTAAATTGTAACAGTGTAAATAAAATTGTTTGTTTTAAATTTGAATAAAAAACATAATATCACTTCTACACCCAATGTTTTGGCGAGTCTATTGCCATCAACCGGACACAAATCTAAACCCAATAACACTGCTCGCTTTGGAAATCGAACCGACGACTGTAACGTAACAGTCGCACTTAAGATCACTAGACCAATGAGGCAGGTTCAACTTTTCTTTTATTAATAATTATAATGTATTTCAGTAAACTAATCACAGTTTGTATAACTAATATTTGAATGTATGATTATTGTTGCTGTTGTAGTAATTAATCATTTCAAATGTACTGTCTCTGTAATAGAGAATTCTGCTAAAATAATGTTTTTTTTACAAAAGTACTCAGTTGTTGTGAAGTTATAGTTGATGTGGCAATTCGTACTGCCTTGAACCTAGAATGTTATATAGACGTTCAATTTGCGAAAAAGGAAACAAAATATTTTGGCGACCAAGGCGAGTCTATTTCGCCTTAAAACAGAACTGCGTTTTTGCCATGTTAACATGACGTATCTTTATGTGACGTATGCTAAGTATAAACACATGGTATTCACCGCGCGGTGAGTTTTCCATTGATTACTCATACATACACGTGTTATATTTACGACTTTGTAACTGACGTGTTGGTAGATTCCGCCATGTTTTGTTTTCAAGTCGTTGAACTTTTGATAGGCGAATGACTTATTGTATTTTTTAGATAAAAGGATCTTGTATCTTTAACTTCGATATATAAATTAGGGCAGAATTAAAAATCTGCCTGTTTCAATGTTCTCTGCTGACCCTTAAACAGAGTTAGTTATATATTTGCATTCCACAATGTTATCAGATGGTATGACTTCATAAAACTTTTCTTAAAAATCGTTATAGTAGTCTAAAGTGTTGGCAGAATTCTCTATTTTACACACATTTATGTAAATATTTATTATAGCTCTTACAAGTTGTAGGTCGTAGGTTCCAACCCAGACAGGCGCTTTACATTGTGAAATTGTATTTCATCACCACTGCTCCCAAAACAGTGAAGGAAAACATCATGAGGAAACCGGCATGTCCTAAACCCAAAAATTCGAAGATATGTGACATCTGCCATCCCCAGCAATGGTGGATTCCAGCCCACTCCCTCTCACCGAGAGAAAGCCTGTGTCCCAGGAGGTCATTATAATCCGATTATGCTCTGTATTAGACAGCATAACCGGCCTTGTATGTAAAAACTAAAATGAATATAATTTATCACTAGACATGACAACATTAACCAAGTGCATACACAAAATGGTCTGTATGTTTTTTAAATAAATTCTACCCATTATCTTCTAGGTCCGAAGGTGATATCAAAGTTGTTGACAACAGAGGCGATTGAAGAGATCACTCAAGTACTGAGACGACCACCAGTTATATGGGACAACCTGCACGCCAATGATTACGATCAGAAGCGAATGTTCTTGGGTAAGTTGAAATTGCGAATAAATTACACGTTCTATGTATTTATGACCTCATGAAAAGTTTACAAACAAATTAAATTGAAGCGGCGGTAGCCTTATGGCTAGGGCGTTGGACTTGCGATCATGTGGTTGCCGGTTCGAAACCCACCCATTGCACTACCGACGTGAACCCACTCGTGATACAAGCATTTAGCTTAGTACGAGGGGTTAACAAGAATACTAGTAATGTGCGACCTACATTGCTAGTAAGCTTCTTTAAAAAAAAAAACAAAATCCGATCAACTAAAAAAACAATTAAAATGGGTTAAAAACTAAGGAAGTTATGTCATGTCAAGTCAGTCAAGACTTAGGTAGGTACGCCATACAAATGCTATACTAACATTCGTTTTACGGAAAAAGGTCAAGTATCAATCTCAATCCCTACCAACAACTTTAGACACTTATATCGAAAAACATTTTTTTTTTAAGATACCAATTATATGTGGTACCAAAACTATTATTTTTAATCAATTCTCTTTTGCCAATTATACTGAAGCTTTAGGCAAATGATTGCTCAGTAGTGAATTTTATTTTTACCGGGCATTTTCCTTTGTATGCACAAGCCTATATCGTCATTATCTAGGTCCATATTGTGGCCGATCTCCGGAGCTGATACCCCTGCTGCGTGGGGTATTAACGAACCCCAACTGCGAGTACAACGCCAACATGATACCTATATGGACTCTCGCCCACTGGGCCAGTTGCAGTCTCGATGCGCCCGCGCATAGTAAGTACAAATTATTGATAAAAAATATTTAAAAAAGCATGAAATGTGTAAGTTCGTCTGTAGTATTTTTAGGCTATTAATTCACTGTTGCATGTAGTTGCCTCATGAAGGCAATACAATAGATGTTGCATTGTGTCTGCAATATGGCGCTTGACGGGTTAAAGTAAATATACAAGCCAGTTAAATTACTCCGAGAAATTTCTGCATTTAAAAACTTTAAACATCATTTCTCACTATCTATAGACGTGGATATTTTTTTAACAGTCATATTTCCATCAGTCATTTTATAGCCACTTTGTCATACTTCTTGGTAAGTAGTATTATTAATTATGTTTGTAGAATATTACTATATTTGGCCCCTATAATTATTTGCTGGCTGTAATTTAGGGAAATTTCTACATTTTAAAACATTTATAGCGTACTAAATGTTTGCAGTGGAAGCAGTCTCATGGGACATAAAGCTAGAGCGAGAGAGTGAGCAAGGAGTATGTGAGGACGAAGGTCCTCTCACTCTTGGCAAACACGTGTACCATCACCGACAAGCCCTCAGGTAAGCAGATGATATGAATCTAGAGCCTGAAACTTATAGATATGTGAATAGGGGTTAATTATCATCCTCATTTTATTGTATTAACGCTGGGGTAGTGTTATCGATAACTATTGATGGGCTATCGATAGTGTTATCGATAAATATAAATATAATAAAATCAAGATTAGTAGCGCCATCTATTGTGTACTATAAGGAAGGAAGGAGACTTATTACAATAAACTCTCTCCTCTTTTATGTGTAAAAAAAAACATTGATTTTGATTTATAGATAGTCTACAGATATTAAGAATATTATATCAATTGAATATTATCGATGGATTCAATAAAAAATTATTTAGGGCTTTTTAAATTAAAACTATCGATAATTCGGCAATACTATACCAGATACGACTGATTACCAGTAGTTACTGCCATCAAACCTCCGTTGAATTAAGCAATAAAAGTCAATTGGGCGTAATATTAAATGACCGCACGGCTACACATCAAGCTATACAAAACCAGTATAAGCTGGCCTTGAATTGTGCGGAAAATCTTTACAATGGGAGGTCAGTCTTAACTGGTTTTATATAGCTTGATGTGTAGCCGTGTGTACACTTACGTATTAGACAATTACTATTGACCACTAGTATTTAAATAAAGTATTAAAGTTTATGTATATTCACAGGGAGGCGATCAATGAGTGGCTGCCAGAGTTCTCCATTCCGAAGACTGCTCAAGGCCCTGTGATAAAACCTCAACCGACCATTACGGGTAAATATTGTATTACTGACTAATGCTGACTGCCAATAGTCTAGGGGTACCAAGCGCGACCTAGCCATTAGGCTACCGCCGCTTCTATCGTATGGAAAATGTATCGTATCGTTAAAAATGTTGTTTGTCTGTCAGTGCCTCCGGTGCCGATAATCCCGATCCTGCCTTCCGTGAACACGTGCATGTCCCTGATGACGGCCACCTCCAACACGTCCACCACCAGCACGGCCGACATGGCGCCGGCCATCCCCACCGTCAACACCAGCCAGCTGCAGGCCCTGGCCGAGGTCTGCGCCGCCAACGACCGCCCCATCCTCTGCACCAGAGTAAGTCAGCAGTCCCTCCACCAGGTATGCTCAGCTCCAACACCTCCACCACCAGCACGGCCGACATGGCGCCGGCCATCCCCACCGTCAACACCAGCCAGCTGCAGGCCCTGGCCGAGGTCTGCGCCGCCAACGACCGCCCCATCCTCTGCACCAGAGTAAGTCAGCAGTCCCTCCACCAGGTATGCTCAGCTCCAACACCTCCACCACCAGCACGGCCGACATGGCGCCGGCCATCCCCACCGTCAACACCAGCCAGCTGCAGGCCCTGGCCGAGGTCTGCGCCGCCAACGACCGCCCCATCCTCTGCACCAGAGTAAGTCAGCAGTCCCTCCACCAGGTATGCTCAGCTCCAACACCTCCACCACCAGCACGGCCGACATGGCGCCGGCCATCCCCACCGTCAACACCAGCCAGCTGCAGGCCCTGGCCGAGGTCTGCGCCGCCAACGACCGCCCCATCCTCTGCACCAGAGTAAGTCAGCAGTCCCTCCACCAGGTATGCTCAGCTCCAACACCTCCACCACCAGCACGGCCGACATGGCGCCGGCCATCCCCACCGTCAACACCAGCCAGCTGCAGGCCCTGGCCGAGGTCTGCGCCGCCAACGACCGCCCCATCCTCTGCACCAGAGTAAGTCAGCAGTCCCTCCACCAGGTATGCTCAGCTCCAACACGTCCACCACCAGCACGGCCGACATGGCGCCGGCCATCCCCACCGTCAACACCAGCCAGCTGCAGGCCCTGGCCGAGGTCTGCGCCGCCAACGACCGCCCCATCCTCTGCACCAGAGTAAGTCAGCAGTCCCTCCACCAGGTATGCTCAGCTCCAACACGTCCACCACCAGCACGGCCGACATGGCGCCGGCCATCCCCACCGTCAACACCAGCCAGCTGCAGGCCCTGGCCGAGGTCTGCGCCGCCAACGACCGCCCCATCCTCTGCACCAGAGTAAGTCAGCAGTCCCTCCACCAGGTATGCTCAGCTCCAACACCTCCACCACCAGCACGGCCGACATGGCGCCGGCCATCCCCACCGTCAACACCAGCCAGCTGCAGGCCCTGGCCGAGGTCTGCGCCGCCAACGACCGCCCCATCCTCTGCACCAGAGTAAGTCAGCAGTCCCTCCACCAGGTATGCTCAGCTCCAACACCTCCACCACCAGCACGGCCGACATGGCGCCGGCCATCCCCACCGTCAACACCAGCCAGCTGCAGGCCCTGGCCGAGGTCTGCGCCGCCAACGACCGCCCCATCCTCTGCACCAGAGTAAGTCAGCAGTCCCTCCACCAGGTATGCTCAGCTCCAACACCTCCACCACCAGCACGGCCGACATGGCGCCGGCCATCCCCACCGTCAACACCAGCCAGCTGCAGGCCCTGGCCGAGGTCTGCGCCGCCAACGACCGCCCCATCCTCTGCACCAGAGTAAGTCAGCAGTCCCTCCACCAGGTATGCTCAGCTCCACAAATGTATTGCCAGCATCTGATTATCTATATTTTCTTGGAAATCCCAGTCAAAGGTTCTAAAAGTTCTAAATCTAAAGCTCACACCTCTGACTTTTCGAAATCGTTTAATCAGAGAACATTAATTGTCTAGGAGGCGTCCATTTAATCACGTGAAGCGATATTGGCATTTTTCGACCCACCACAGTGAGACTATGAGATTTGGCTTATCTCTTCTCTAATCTCACGAGATTTTTTAAATAAGTTAAAAAGTTTAATTTCCAGTCGAGAGGCGACTGGGACTATAGATTGCTACTTTGTTCCGTTTGTATAACTGCGACAGGATATGGATATTTTAGTGGAAAAACATATTTAACTTAATTACACACGAGGTTGGGAAGATAATAACATTAGAGCAGAATTGCACTATCCTCAACATTACGTACTATTTTTGTTCACAGGTATCACCGATCGAAACCTTTAGTCCCGTCCCAAATCCAGTCATGAACTCTCTCGTTTCTCCAACTAAAGTCATCCTAAACGAGTCCATCCCTAACCCTATCATCCCCATCGCTAGTTCCAACATATCCCTACCTTCCGAAATCCCCGTGTCTACCCTCCCAGTACCGATTCTAGGATTGAAAGCTTTGGAAGAAAATCTGAACAAAAATGGGCAGAATATGGATAAAAGTGATATTGGAAACAATACGTTATTAACTGATAGTATATTGGAAGGCAGCTTTGAAATGAAAAAGGATAAAGATGACGAGACAGATCAGATTATTGTGGATGATGTAGAGCCTCAGGTGGAAGAGCAGCAGAGGAATGGAGATATGAGTGTTGGTGGTGAGTAGTTTCTTCTTAAAAGATGTGTTTTGCAGTCATACATCAGTCAGTAGAATTGCTTACTAGAGGTAGCGTTTAACTTGTATGGAATTTATGTAAAAATCATATCTAGTGGGTAAATCTTCTGACTTATTTGTCATAGATAATTGTGGCAATCGTAAGCTTTGATTTAGTTTTTTAATATTTGAAATGGATTGTATGAGGTGGGTTGTTAATCTATATTAATTTGATGATGTATTTCAATATAATCCTCTCATAAACTAGTGTGGGAATTTCGAAACATTTTTCAACTCCAGGAACTGGTTTTTGTGTGTAAGGGAAGAGAATCCATCCAGGGGCAGACCTCAGGAAGTATAGCTTAATATTGCGATAGATTCATCGTTGTTGTTCAACCACTCATATTACAATACGTGTTCTAATACTTGATAACTTTTTAGATACCCCACAAACGCTCAGTCCTAGTCGTCCTTCTATACCGGAAGTGGGGGTGGAACCGTTAGACGTGGACCCCCCCTCCACAGCAGCTACAGATCCGGATGTCATCATGAACGATGGTATGAGTGAGGTAAGACATTACTTAACAGAATTATGTACAGAAAATCATCTAAAATGTCTCTGTCACATTTCTAATAGACGTTAAATTTAATTCAAATATAGGTACAGTCACAAGCACCAATATGTACACATTCAGTGAAATTCAACGACGATTTTCTCTGAAACTATTGATTACAATTACGAGAAGTTGTGTGGACATGTATTTTACTGATTTGTACAATACTTTGACATTTAAATCGATACTGTAGAAGGAAATTGCTTTCGAATTAATTGAATGTGTTAATATTTTTGTTCGTAACTGTACAGAGGTGGTCAGATTATGGCTGTGGTCGTATGCCATCGTAATTATAAGTCGAAATCAAATATTTCATTTCAATTAGACCATTATTAGCAGCAAGTTAATTGTAAAGACAGAGAAAAACAGATCGATTGAAATATTATACAAATAATTCTCACAAAAGTGGTGAGTGTATATTTCTAAACTCAACATTGTCTGACGGCACTTCATGACCTCGTCAAACATTTTAATAATGGGGCATATATAAAAAAAATTCGCCATCCCGGTTGGCTAAACGTTTGTTATAAAGAGGAAAGATTTTAGTGTTTGTTTGTTTGCATTGAATAGGCTCTGAAAGTACTGGACTGATTTGAAAAATTCTTTAACCAATAGTAAGCTATATTATTCCTGAGTGACATAGGCTAAATATTATCCGATAAAATGACAAGAAACGTATACTCCACGCGGTCGAAACCGCGAGTGGAAAGCTAGTAGGGAATAAAAGATGCAAATGCTTGCACCTAGTCAACTATAAAGTGGGCATCATTGTTCCACGCCAAGGTATAAGCGATGTGGTTGTTTCAGAACGGTTCTATGCAAGTGGAGCCGAGTCACAGTCCGCTCAGTACGGATATGATGGTGGAACCGGCGGAGACCTCCGAAGTCGTCGATGAGTGAGTATTATTTTTTAGATGTATGACTTGTAAGGTCACTGACGTAACTTTCAAATTCGAATGACTAACGCGCACTCGTAAATTGCAGCAAATATATGCTATTCTA
This sequence comes from Subacronicta megacephala, assembly GCA_958496365.1. NCBI lineage: Eukaryota > Metazoa > Arthropoda > Insecta > Lepidoptera > Noctuidae > Subacronicta > Subacronicta megacephala. The sequence goes on from OY292535.1 coordinate 2,310,132, forward strand.
ACACTTTCTCCTCTCTGTCCGGAATTTAAACTTTACCATGCAGATTAAACTCTAATACGGAATAACAATAATAAAAAGACAAAGATACACGAACCACTTTGAATTTATTAACGTTAACTAACGTAAACATTTCCTTTGTTTCCCACACCGCACGCATACTCGCCGCAGCGCGCGGCGCAGGAACACTTTTTCGGCAACTACCGCCTTAATATTCTGTAGATGCACTAATCAATCAAAGAAATAAGGACTCTTGCTACGATACAATTAAGTGCAATTCAGATCGCACAGCGCTAATTTACCTATAACCTTGAACTCTCATCTCTTTCTATCGCGTAACTAAGAGTCGCTTCTTCTGACGATGTTAGGCTTGTCTTCTTTTAAAGAATAATTTAATCGGAATATTTAATTACCAGTTAGGTATGTGCGTATTACTTTCCTTTGGTGAACAAATGACTTTTCAAATAAACCGAGGCTAGGTCTTTGTAGTACGTAGGTAGATAATTAAACCTAAGAAGCCTTTAACTTTTGCTTAAAATCGTCATCGTAGAAGATTTTGGTGTAAAATAAAGGATTCAGCCATAATTGACAATTACCTAACACTAAAATATTTTACGATAACGATTTTTAAACAAAAGTTTTAATACTTAATAATTCTGAATAAGTTATTGTAAATGTCGCAATTTCAACTGTCATGTACCTACGCGCTCTAGGGGAAAGGATCCACCTTAAGTTACAATATCGTCAACAGTTCGGTAGAAAATGAGGAGTCATCGATAGAGACGTACGCCCTGGTGGCGGACGACCTCCTGCTGCTGTGCGACCTGTTCTACCTTCCCTTCGAGCACGGCTCCCGCGGCCTGCGCCTGCTGCACGACTTCAACTGGCTCACCACGCACGCTGCCAGCATGCTGCCTCGGGGGAACAAGCCTGAGGTACCTGCTAAATTACTAATTACCCTTTGAAACCTGACTTTATTATTATTCTAGCCAATTTCGTCCCATCCGCCGTTTTGGCCTAACTGAAGTTTTAGCGACCCATTCTATCTCAAAAGAGTCGAGTGTTCATCGCGCCACCTTCGTCTGAGCCGACCACACTATCGCTTCGCTCCGTGCTGGATCCAATTTTTGGTAGCTTTTGCTCACAGTTGATCAAGAATGCGAAAAACGCGTCCCGCCCAGTCCCACTTCAGCTGTATGGATTTGCGCGTGACATTTTGAGTTTTGGAGCGCAGTATTGTGTTCCTGATACGATCGGTAAGTTTTACTCTAAGAATACTGCGCTCCATTGCTCGTTGGCAAAATTTTAAGCTTGTACAGTCAACAAAATAGTTAGGTGTACAGGCATCTACCGAACATCTATTTTTATATAGATTTTGTTATAAATAATTATACGCCAAAGCATGTCATATGAAGGATGTTAACAATACGAGCATTTTGACCCGTATTGCGTGATATAGGTATTATACAAACTTTGTCAAAACACATAAATAGCTAGCTGCCTGTAAACCTCTCTTGTTGACTGTATCTACCCTTTCTTCTATAGTACGGAAATCTGTCTAGGAGAAGGCAGACGATCCATTAGGAATTTCCATTAATTCCATTCTTCGATTGAGGGTGTATCAGACTCGTACTCGATTTTGATAACTTTCTGAGTCCAGTAAATGGAGAGCATACGCGCGTAGACTCACATTTCAAATGCCTCTATTCGTTTTCTTCCTCTTGATCTTCCTTTTGATTGTCCAGGCTTCTATCCGTTTACAATAAAATATCATGTGTCAAAACTTACTTAGATGACGTCTTTGTTTTTATGGATATGAGGGATAGCATAGTGTATTTGTTTTTGACAGACGTCGGAATGGCGGCGGCGACGCAGCAGGTTCGCGTGGTGGCTGTGGCGCACGCGGCGGCTGGCGCGGCGCCTGGCCGCCGCCCCCAACCAGGAGCTCCACGCAGAGCTGCAGCCCTACGTGTGGGAGCTCTGCGCCGTGCTCGCCCTGCTCGACGGCTTCCTCAGGTGGCTCGGTCAGTATGTCCGTCAAACTATTGCGGACACACATTGGCCTATGTACCAGGGCCGGATTTGGGGCAGGGCAACCGGGACTACAGCCCCGGTGCCTCCACAGAAGAGGGGCCCCCACAATAGACTTCGGAAAATAAAAAGGAAAAATAATGGTGGGGCCAGGGGGCCTCCACTCCTTTGGACTGGACGCCTCGGGACAACCGAGGCGTCCAGACCTCAATATCTAATTTTACGAGTATGTACAGATAATTAAATGAGGTTTTAATTACTAACCACCTTATATTGACAGGGGTTCAAGAGTTTAAGTTTCATAATTGTTACTAATAGCCTGCCCGACTTTGCGCGATGTGATATTTTTTTATTAATAACTCTAAAGCTCGTTGCTAGCTACTAAAAAAAAAACAAAACTATTGTAGGTGACCACATTAGTGGCTGCATCAGTGGCGTTCTTTGGGTCCTTTTGACCTTTGAGATCCATGTAGGTACATGTGCATAGGGATACTTAGGGACTCCAGCAAATGAACCATATTCTGGTCAGGGGTACGCACTGTGTGGCGGAAGGATCCTATTATACCCCCCCCCCCCCATTTTACTGATTTGGCAGATTTTACCAGGGTTTAAAACAATGGGTGGGGGAGGGGTGCTACATATGCAGCAATACGATCACATACTGAATAATATTTCTATTTTCAGAACTCGGAAAATATCCCACAAACATCGCAACAAATACACAAGGCAGCTACACATGTGAGTCATTCAAACTAAAATCTATACATAAGAATAATTATAACAGGAAATATTTGTTCGATAAACTCGTGAACTACTGAACCAATTTTAATATTTTTTTCATCTATGAATAAATAGTTTAAATAATGCATAAGGGGAGGAGTTCATGACTTTGCAACGATTGAATTCAACTGTTAACAAAGGCAATAAAGATAATATTAGGTTCTACAACTTCTATTAAATATAACTTTTTACAATTATTTGATTGGCAATGGGTTACTGTTAAAATATTCCAATTAGCACATTTCTGTGTTGTCGATGATTGTCAAGGCATTTTTAGCTGGGATTCTGATGGATCTTTGAATACTAGTGCCAATTTCACAGTTTCAGCTCACAGAAAACCGGCGTGAAACAACGCTTAAGTTGTGTTTTGCCGAGTTAGGATACCGGAGGCCCAAACCTTTAAAAGGCCGGCAACACACTTATAACTCCTTTGGAGTTGCGGGCGTCCATGGGCGGTGATAATCGCTTACCACCAAGGGATCCGTCCGCTTGTTGTATTTCTTAAAAAAAAATAAGCCAGTGACTTGGTGATTTAAGCAAAATTCTCCACAGGGTTCTCAAAAGGTTGGCGAGAAGCATTTGAGAGTGGTTGTCAAGAGCCGTGGGTGTTCCGGGGCGGGCTGACGGCTGACCTGCGCCGGTTACTGCCAGTGGAGTGCACCAGCGATGCGCTGCGAACACTGCCTCCTCCTACCATACTGCCGCTCACTATAAGGCCTTATACCACAACCGATGAGGAAGCGGTAAGAACTAATCCTTACTCTAGGACATGGCCCTTATTGATCTATGGCCATGATGTGTTGACGAATGCCAAATAATCTTGAGTCGGTGATAATTAAAACTAGACACTACCATCTAAATAAAAACTAATATTGATAAAATTATTTCAATGTAATTTAAGGCGGTTGGCTGTTCTTGTGTCCCAAGGACAGCCAGACGGTTGGCTGTCCTTGGGACACAAGAACACATTCTACGATCGACAACAGTAAGAATTGCGACATTGACTATGAGTTATTCAAAACTGAGTATACACGGCTACAGCCTATACAAATCCATTCTAAACTGATCATGCATTGTATAGGCTTCCCAAACAATAAGAGGCCAGCGTAAACTGGTTTTGTATACCTTGATGTGTAGCCGTGCGTACTGAAAACGTTTGCTTAAAAATCGTTATCATAGCAGATAGTAGTGTAAATTGGAAATATTGGTAGAATCATAGTACACCACTATTTTCTATTACAATTCTTACTGTCATGATCCCAAAATGTGTAATAGACCTACAATTTGCGAAAAACCAAAAATTTTACTCTTCCATGTTCCTCTAATTTTCTGATTCTAACATTCGTAATTAGTAAATATTTTGGGCCAGGTGTGCGCGATATGCCACCAGACGTGTCGAGACGGCTCTGACTGCAGCGATCTGTTCCCCAGCGATTTGCAGACATTACCAGCTGACAGGTATATGACTTTCTATACAGAATGACTGGTGAAACACTAATTATACTCAAGGACTTTAAACTTAACCGAAAGTTAAGTAATTAATAACGCAACGTATGGAGCAAAATACCGTCGAAGTGCTGCGCTATCAACACAATAGGTACTTACCTTACTTACCTTACTGAAACAACTATATCAGCGTCGCGCTTCGAAATTGTATCTACACTTTCCTTAAGTATCGTTAGTGTCCCACCAATCACCCTGTTTTGAAGTTGCATTTTTCAAGTCTATGTTTTTATTTGACCGTTAAACGTGGCCGTCAATAAATTAAATTGCTACTCACCGTTTCAGCGAATTCCAGGGAAATATCCAGTAGTTTTACGCTCCCATAAAAAAATAGCATTCGTAGCGGTCGGATGAAAACTGCTAATTATATTTAAATGTAAATTAAATACGCATTAGATGTTCTGTTGGTTTGTTTGTCATTTAATTACGATAAAAAAGGGTCCTGTTATTTGCCGAAAAGTTGCTAGCTTATCGGTTTTTTATCGGATACATTTTGGAAAGTGTGCATCAGATCTCAACGATCTTATTTCCCTTTGCCCTTTCTTATATCGGAAGACATCGTTTCATGGTGGACATCTAAAAAACTCGAACGAAACGCTTCAAGACCACTTTTATCATGCGTACCGCTGAAATGTGGAATGAGCTTCCCGAGTGGGTCTTCCTCGATGGTTATAATCTGGGTGTCTTTTAATCACGAGTGAATCGCTTTCTCCTACGCAAGTGCACTTCTTCGTAGATCGTAGTATCGCTTAACATCAGGCGAACTGGCGGTCAGGCGTAGGCCTATCATAAAACATCGACATTATGATCTAGCAAAACAGTCCAGAACTGACAGTTTCATTATTTTATAGGCTAGTGGCACCCTTCCTGACTCTATTTCCTGAGCTGTGCATGGTGATAGAGGACGAGGAGGAGTACTACCCTCAGGAAGTGGAATCTCCCGGAGACGATGATGAGAAGCAGCCTGTGGAACCTAGGATTAACGGTAAGTTATTCTTGTGATTAGTTTTAGGTATTTAGAGTAGCAATAAAAGTCGTAATCGCCATATAATAAACTACAGGTACATGGATTTATGTGTAAAAAAGTTATTTTTTTTAAATCTCATATTAAAATGTGATTGCGTAATTTTCAAAACATGACATGCTTGTCCAGAAACTTTGGCAGAGATTAAGTTTTTTTTAAATTGGTATTAATAAGCTCAGGGTAGACAATCCTGGACGAAGTTAGGAGTGGCCTTAGCCCAGCAGTGGGACACAAAAGAGGCTACATCGAAAAAAATTTATAATCTAGTTATACAAGTACTGTATCAGACAAGTTCGGAACATATTTATTATTTAATGTACTGTACTTCTCCATTCAAGAGTTTTTCTTTATACAGACTGTCAAATACAACAACATATATTTTTAACGAAGAAAACTATGATTTAATATCCACCCACAGGTATGAAACCTGAAATTGTGGGGTACGCTTGCGCAGTACTGAACAGCAAGGAGTTTTATAAGCGACAGGAAGTGGCGTGGATACCGGAAATGCGCACTAAGTATCCGGAGCAGCTTACTGAGAGACAAGACCTCAGTCAGGCAGCCAAGGTAAGTAAATAATAAACATTTGTAACAAAATTTGATGCACAAATAGGTATGTCATCTGTTGGAAGTTTCATTATATTTTCCTACTTGGTAAATCCTTCATATAGTTCGAATATTTCTCGATTTTTGTCAATGCTTCCTGATATCTGGGCTATACGTATGTCAAAAAAATTTAGTGAGATAAAAGCCTTCAAGATCTTGTATTGCTCATTTGTGAGAAACCAGCTGGAATACGCTTCCCAAATCTGGAATCCTCTATACAATACCTACGTTGATCGCATTGAGGGTATTCAAAGACGCTTTATCAGATATTTATGTTTTCGTCAAAGAATACCATATCAATCAATCTGAAAAAATTATTGAGCTCTGCAAATAGTTTCATCTTTTACAGCTTGTAAAATTTGGAAATTGCTGACTGTACGTATTTTATAACAACTTTATCTTTTAATTTTAAGTGAGACCACAGTGAGTCCCACTTAAAATCCTTTTGAGACATAAATAAAACCATGGGCATCGGCTAGTATGTATGCATTGTGTGACAGGCGATGTTCCAAAGTAACTGATGAAATGACAGCTTCTTCTTCTTCGTTTCGAAGGTACGATTTAAAAAAAAGTTAATACTCTTCGCCCTAAACTTATCCATCTCTAAAGCGTTGTCAGTGGCAGCGCAGAGATCGTCTTTACTACAGGTTATAGGGCATAGAGGACAGGATAGGAGGTGAGCCATAGTTTGCGACACAGCTCCACAGATCCACATGACAGCTGATAGAAATGATAAAAAAAGTCGTACTGCCGAACCTAAGTAAATGTATTATAATATGGTCAGGAAAATTATTTTGAGTTTTATTATACTTTTGCGTCCCAAAAGAAGTTAGATACGTTAACTGAGTTGGCGCATAAACGGTCGCCAGTACATCAGGTTACCACATGTCAAATTTTCTCGGTCGATTTTGTACTTAATCACCCACATTTTAAGGTTTAAAATCATTTAGAGAATTTTGACAGTTTTGTATAACCTGATGTGCTGGCGACTGTACATACGAGCTAAGAAGTTATGTTTTTGTAAAACATTATAATTACATTATTTGTAAAAATAAGGGTCGGAATAGGTATAAGTACCAAATGACGTAAAAATAGGAAATCTTAACATCGATATGTCTTTTAAACCCGGGTTCGGAGAAAGATTTTTAATGTTTTCTAAAGATTTCAGGATTTATAATTGTCTTTGAAAACTCTTCTTTCCTATGTTATTATCACCTGACCCCGCAGCCTGCCTGCCTTACATCTGCCTTGTAGTGTAAAAAGTAATCAAAACGTTTTAGAAGACTATACATATCAATCTCGGTACAAAACTTTTTGAAGACCAAGTATATTAATCCCGGGATTAAAAGGCATATCTATGTTAGGATTTCGTTTTACGTTTTACCCCTGATTATTAAAGTATTATTATCCAGCTGTGAGTGCAATACCTTGCCGTGCATAGGGGCCCGTACCTCTTCTTACACCTTATATTTGTGTTCTGCGCAAGTTTTTTTGTTGGCGGTGTTGGAAATGCTTTATGTACTCCCCTTCGGGGAGAGCGATGGGGTGTATCGAACTCCGCTCTGAAAAGAGCGCTCTACCGACTTAAACCAACCTTTGCGTTTCGCGTCACCATTTTGGTGCCGGAGCTACGGCGCTGTAGCATTCGTCCGTAAAAAGTACACACACTTGCACCAACTTCAAAGATTTGGCTTGTATTTATTATGTTTTTTGCGTATTCGTAGGAATGTGTTCGTCACTTCCATCAGTTCGACGTGAGCGAGCGCGCCCCCGAGGACGTGACCCGCTCCCACCCCGCCCTGCTGACGTGCTGCGTGCTGCCGGCCTGCCGCGACCCGCTGGCGCCCGCCAGGCTGCTCACCTGTGTGCTAGCGGCGCTCAGGGCACACGGTACGTGATACACTAGCTCCCACCCCGCGCTGACTTACTGACATATGAGGGGCTCAAAAGTTAAATAAAAAAAAAAAACTTCATATCCTAAACCATAATATGCAATAATTCCGAAGTAAGTAGGGTGGTGATTTCTTTAAAATAGCAGCTTCTTTTGTGAAATTCGAGTGAATGCTGGCCTTTACCGCAAAACGAATTAGAGCACAATTGTACATGCTAATTTAGCTCTTCTGTTCTTCGATCTATTTGCGATGCTTACACTAAAATGATGCGCAGGCGCCAGCGGCGTGCACGCATGCATCAACGCGACGGACCACTACCTGCACCAGTTCTACAGCAAGCTGGGCTTCGTGGAGCTGCAGCGCGGCGCCTGCGGCCGCGTCTACCTGGCGCGCTCCTTCTAGCGCCCGCCCAGGGCCATCAGGTACCCGCTGCGGCTGCGCTCCAAGCGACGGAGGCTTAAGCAACATCCTTTATAGATCATTTAGTCTTCAAATTCTAGAAAAAAAAAACAAAGTCACTGCTGCACATTGCTACCGCGTGCGGTCGCGTATCGCCCTTAAGCCCGTCACACACCTAGCTAAAATATATATTAATATAAATTATAGCTAGGCTAATTTTCGAGCGACCGCACACACAGCTATGATATATTATATTTTTATGACGTCACCAACTTATACCGAAATTATATATATTATGGTATAATAAGACATGAAGGCTAAATATATTATTATTGTACGATATATATATATATATATTATAGCTAGGTGTGTGACGGGCTTAAGCGGTCGTCAATATGCGTATGAGGAAAAATAAGTTGATATAAATTATGCTCATTTTTAAGCAAATATTGTTATAATCAATACTCCTTTTGGTAGCTGTACTAGAATAAATTTAAAAATTTAATTGTTTTCTAAGGTTCTCTGTTAACACAACCTCGTGAAGTAACTTTGCATAAACTTATTTTTTACCGAAATTAAAATTAATTAACACCTAAATTCGCCTCTAATCAATCTAGCTTCTAAAGTGTACAACAGAAGGTTGAAAATATGCTTCCTTGTATTACTTAAATATTTTTTAAACAATCGCCACTCTCGATGTTGGAGCGAAGCGGGGGCTAACCCGAAACTTAGTACTTATAGTAACAAAAATCGTAAGTTTACGGTAATTAAATGGGGCGGCTTATTCTGTGACCGCATACTCTCTTTAAAACATAATTCAAGTTTAAATGTGTCGTGATTCGGTGAAGTACATGTATAGTCAAGTCTTTCTAACTAGTTCGAAAATCTTATATGATGTCGGCATTAATGCCGTATATAAGGTTCTTAGCGAGGCAGACTGCCCAGACGATTAATTTAGTATAATTATCGTTGTTAATACTGAGAAGTTTCTCGTACTTTTTCAATTATGTATATAGTTTCGTGAAGGCTCTTCTAGGGATCGCATTATCATCATATAACGCGAAGCATGTTCATTTAAAATAGAATTTGATCCCTTTAAAATAAGGTATAAAATTGAAGTTACAATGAGCCGAGCAGATTTTATTTGTAGTAACAATTTAATCCTACATATCGATAATACAATCTTCGAATGATGAAGATGAATGATGACCGAAGTAGGTAGACTAAGTTAACTTTTAATTGCTTTGGAAAGGATCTTTGCCGCTATGGCTCATTTTTCTGCGTTTATCCTGATGCAATCAAAAATTCGAATAAATTTGAATAAAATTACGTTAATTTACAATTTTGCGAGAATTACACGAGGCGAAACACATCCGACGTTAAAGTCAACTGGTACAGAGAAATCAAACTGCATAATTTCATGTAAACCCGTAAGCAGTTCTTAGATCTTAAAACTAGGAACCACATTGTTAACAATGTGATCTCCACATTTTGTGACTGAAAAGAGACTTGAAAGAGATTTAATCGGATTTAACATTAACAAAGTTGTAGGTATATTAATTGTATAGTAATTTAGTTTGAAATAGATTTGAATAGGTTTTTTTGTTTTTTTATAAAAAAAATTGCAGTCGATATCTTTTTTAATAAAGTGACAGGTATTTTGTTATTGCACAACATGTTTTTTTCGTCACCAGCACATCAGGTTGGCACAAAATGACAAATTTTCTCAGTCTCTTTTGAACCTCAATCGATCATCAACGTTTTAAAGTTAAAAATCATTTGGAGAAATTTGACAGTTTTGTATAACCTGATGTGCAGTGCTGACGACTGTACAATTACTTGGGTGGCCGTTCGGTCCGGCAAACTACAGACACGCGTAGTTATTTCGTCCGAACTACAATAGTTATTCTCTCGTATAAGGTCGAGAAATGGTCGACTGCAACCGTACTTCACCGTACGTCAGTATATTTAATATTATGTTTAATTATTTTTGTATACCTTCCTATTAAATTGAATGTGGAATTAGAAGGGAGAGCGGAGGAGGTGGTATGTGAAACTTAACTAGGAAAAAATGCAACTGTAGGTAAACTAAAAAAATATATCTTCTGCAGTCTATTCCGTACTCGGGATAGCAAAAGATTCTATAGAAATAATGTAAAACCCAATTTATTTTGTTTTAATATCTAGATCGAATGACGTAAATCAACCTATTCGATAGTGGGTACAGTTTGTTCGAAATAAGTAAGCCGATCGGAAGTTGTCTGCAAGTGGTTTAGAAGTGGTAAATTTTAATAGAAAGAGTGGGTGTAAAGATACTTAGAGTCGTATATGTTTCACATTTCTGTTTTTTTGTTTAATAATTTCGAAATTTATGTATTAAAACACTTAATTAAACGATTTTATCACCGCGGTAGTTCGGAACGGCTAACTTCCGATCGGCTTACTTATTTCGAACAAACTGTAGTTGTTTATTTATATTTTTACTCTTGCTTCCCTGAATGCGGTATAAATTGTGAAAAAGATAGGTACATTTTATGTAGATCAATTTGATCTTTTAGCTTATAAACTAAAGTAAAAATACAGTCTTGTCTAATCTTTAAAAATTATGTGTTATTAGCAAAAATATCTGTTTTTATTGGCTTTCGATATGCAGTTCCTAGTCAAGTGTTGGTAAAGACTGAGTAAGGAGGTATTGTGTATGTCTTGTGATATATAACTTCGTAAGATAGTATGTTTTGTGGTTGTTATCTCGGATACTGCTGAGCCTATTTCACTTCGCTGTAGAAATAAAGGTTTCGCCAACACTGAATGCGTGTTTTTTTTGCTTTGCTAACGTTTGTACTTCTAATAAGTGGTAAGTTTAAAATGGGAATAAAGAGCTACAAAGAGGTAGCAGGTTGTGTTTTTTTTAAACCTGTTAAAAATGTAACAAAGGAACACATAATTTGTTGATAAATTACTACTCCTAGTCATTGCATGTTTTGTACAAAATTGGTTCACTGTCAATATTAAAAAAGTCTCATAATTTTATAAAATAATTTGTCAGTTTGTTTGGTATTTCTATTCATAAGATTTTCCTTACTATGTTTAATTGTGTGTTATACATATAACAATGTTAGGCTATTTATAACGTTGCAATACATTTTACTGATAACATAAAAGAAATGTCGAGAATATTTAGCATAATACATTAATTACAATTATTTTAGCACATTTTATTATTGTGAAATACCAAATAACGAGATTTACTAGCAAATATTTGATTGAAAAGTGTATATTATCATGTTATAATATGGTCTAAGATTTAGTGGAATCGATTTAGTACCTAAATTTACTTTATACATCAGTGTAAATAATAATTATATCACTCATCTCATATACATATTATATATTTAATAACATATCTAAAAAAAGCCTCAAAGAAGTAGTTCGGTGCGCGTAATCCGAAGATATCTAATATTGTTTGCTATTTGGTAGTAGGGTTGCTATCTCAAAAATTTTGAAACCAGTCCAAAAAGCGTGACTACCCTAGATTTTGGATCTTAGAACCCGGATATGTCAAGTATTTTTTTGTCGTTTAATAAACTAAAAAAAATATATCTCCCGGCAGTGGGCTACCGCCACTTTCAAACCCGGACTACAATTGAAAACCCGTTCCCCGGATGCCCTCTAAACTTGGCAAATCCGGGGAAACCCGGACAAATGGCAACCCTATTTGGTAGGCAAGTGACAAGCATTTATACAGCCTAGTATTTGCTTATAAATCTCATTGTATTTGGTATCTCTGCTATTTCAATTGCAGTTATACGTAAGTTTTATATATACTTAGTTGTAAGCACGTGAACAATATATGTTAAAATATATATGTTTAGACTATACATATAGTTTTCATAAATTAAATAGCGTATGTATAGAAATTTTTAGTATCAACCTGAGTCAAGATATGGTGGGGTTCAATCCCGAGATACTTTGACTGACGTATATTATAAAAATAAAGTGATAACCGTTTCCATAACCATATTCACCTACATTGGATCTGTTTCAAATCCAATGTCATTGAATGTCTCTAATAAATCATCTGTTTCTTATTAATGATACAAATAATCCTAAAAGGTTCCTTTCATATTCTGACTCGGGTAACTAGTAATTAATTGTATAAAATCGGGATAAAAAATACAAAAACAAGCATTGCTTTTAATATATTTCTACAAGTTAATTCTTAGTTATTTTTTTCTTTCTAAAAACAATCTCATTCACTCTTTTAGTTTTTTAAATTGCGAATCACAATTAAGTTATACCTCTTCAAATAGAAAATTTTAATAGTTATTATTGTTAAATGATTTAAAATGTTATCCTATAGTATTTTATTGCACAATGTCGCATTTACTTTGCTTTCTATAGAAATAAGTCGAATTATTTAATATTAACCATTTTATCGTCAATTACTTTTGATTCTTCAGTATTATAAAAAACGAAAAAAAAACGATTTATAATAATTAATTGAGAATTTTTGGTACCGACTTTGAACATCTCAAAAATTTAAAACATGTGTTTATTACTCATTAATTAACAATTTTATAAAATTGAATTAATATTACGAATAATTGAATTGTAATGTTCCTTTTATATTTACATTTCCTCAGTAGCCCAATTCACGTAATAAAACCGTAGCGATGTCGCAGCGACTTAAACGTTGAAATAGTTTTCCTATTCACGAATCTGTCGATCGGACCGATTTAGAAGTCGTCCTATTGAAAAATCGCTTAACCGTATTCACATTGTTCGTTGGGCAAGAATCGTTCAAAACGTTGGCTTTAAAGTATTCACAAAACACTGGAAAACTGTTTCACCGATTGAGTCGCTGCGATATTGCTACGGTTTTAATTACGTGAATCAGCTTACTGGGCATTTTTTGTTAATATGTCCCGAGCAATATTGTTTGTATCCTTGCAAACTTGACAAAAAAGTCATAACGGCTATGTACTTTTAAAATGGCGTATTAAGTAACCATTATTATTTATTATCAGTGTCAGATATGTTATTTACCTATTATAATTATGTTAGTGGTACCAAAGTATACACCTTGACGATAAATCGGTAATAAAAATTATAAAATCATAAATTGTATTTTATTTTCTAAAACTTCCATGACATGTTGATTCCCTTGCAGTAACACTACATTCAAAATTAAGTATATTCCTCGTAGCAAAAATTTTCATTTCAATCAGCCTCAACAGATCTGATATTCGTCGTCGAAAGCTCCATTAATTTTTGCTTGATTTCAGAGATCTGAAAAAATAACATTTAGACAATGGTTATAAACAGTTACGCTACACAAGTAGAAAGAAAGTAAAAAAAAAATCATTATCATCAACCCATTACATTGTCCCACTGCTGGGCAAGGATCTCCTTAAACCAGAGGGAGAAGGCTATAGCTAGGCTTCAACAACGCTACCCTTCTGCGGGTTGGTAGACTTCACACGCCGTTCAGAAAATCAGCAGATTTCCTTACGATGTTTTTCTTCACCGTTTAAACGCGTGATAATGCGTGCCTGGGTTTAGAAATCCGGACCTTTGACTGAGCCGTCCAATAGTCTATAGTTTTATTAAGAGGATGTAACTATATTATGAAGTAGTTCTATGACAACATCAATTTATATCATAATTATAATATTCAGTTTAAAAATAGATAGTAAATTCTAAGAAAACGCACCTTTTGTATTTCATTTAATAGCATTTTCTGTTCGGTCCTGGGAGTCATATCTTTCCTGTTCAAATCTATGGCTTCCAAATTCTCAAACAGCTGTTTTATCTTCAAAGCCAAATGGACGTCGTTGTTACTCTTCCTTGGTACAGTTGGCTTACTGCGGCGTACTAGTTTCTTTCTATATTTGTCGGGCAAATCCTTTTCAATGTCTTCTCTGGTCAAAAGGGTCATATAGTCAGGGTGCGTGTCATATGGGAAGTCTTTCGGGAGCATTTTGTAAGATCCCTTAGCAGCGCTTTTATTTATCCTATAGTCTGCGCGCCAGTTTTTTAGTAGCTCTAGGTTTCTGAAAGAAATAAATATTACTAATACATACTTTTATTGGTAGTAAAATAAGTGAGACTAAATACCTAAATAAGAAATTGTATTTAGCGAAAATGGTGAGGAAAACGCACCAAAAAAGCATAAAAAAATTGAATGTTGTCTTTATATAAACTAAACATAGATTGTTGTGGTAACTAGCAACCAAAAACAAAAATCTGTTACAGCAATAAATATAAAAGTGTAAAAAATCGTAAATGTGAGGAAGGAAGATAGAAAATTCTTTATAGAACACACTTTCTGCCTTGCAGAATCTTGTCTCTCGTCGCTAGTAAATCTTTGTGCTTCTTTATTGCCAAATCTCTTAAATACGATTGCTTTATTTTGGCCTCAAACAATTTTTTCCCATCTGAGCTTGATGGTTGCACGTATTTCGAACTTTGATAATACGGCGGTACACTATACCGACTTTTTGCTAATTTCGGACACTTCCCTGTAACTCTCGAATACAAATCTTCGTCTGAATCATCGGACTCTTTTTCATTTAATTGAATAGACATGGCTTTTTTCAATCTTTCCCCATGAATAACAGAATTGTAGCTCTGCGCTTCTTGACTATAGTTGTCAGTATAAATTTCACTTGTGCTTACCGCGTCTTCGGAAATATCGGACTGGGAGCCAACAAACATGCTGTCAATGAATTTGTTATTCAAAAACAGTTTGACGCTTTGAACTCCCGCGTTTATTACTTCTCTTGGCGGGTACATGAGCGGGTTCCCGCTTATTTGTAAAGCTTTCAAGTTTATGACAGTTCCTACTTCGTTCGGAAGTGAAGTCAGTTTGTTGTTTTGCAACAACAGATGCGTGAGACTAGGATGGTGTTTGATTGTTGTTGGTATGTCGGTGAGCTGGTTATCTCTTAAATCCAAGTACATTAAATGCGGTAAAGATGGGAAAAAATCTTCTGGTAGAGTTGTAATTTCATTGTTTTGGAGGTACAGTACCTGTAATAAAAATAATCATTGAATTTAATCATATTGGAAGAAGTAATAATAAAAACAGCTACCAACTTTTAAATATTTGCTACCTCTATCATAATCATAATTATTATGACTATCCCATTATTCTAGTGGTCCTAAGCGCGACTGCTACGATGGAGGTTCGATTCCCAGATCAAGCAATGTTGTTGGGTTTTTCTTCGAAATTTTCAGTAGCAACCTGCGAGTCTGGATTTGTGCCCGGTTAATGGCAATAGGCTCGTCCCCTATCACATGGGATCTAAAAATACCGGTGAAGTGTCGGTGTACGTACATTAGTACACCTCTGCTTATACATAATAAGGTGCAGTCAGAATCAGATATATACAGGGTGGAAGGGACATCGACGCACATCCGTTGCGTTGTTGACCCTGATGTTTTTAAAAATCAGCTGTTCCATACATTTTGATCGTGTAGGTATTGTATGTACTTTTGTATGAAAAAGTAGATTTTTGTTTTCATAACCCAAAAAAAATATCTACGGAAGGTGGTCCAGAATCATGTACTGAATTCGTGGTAAGCGGATGTGCGTCGATGTCCCTTCCACCCTGTATATTATCTGGACTTAATACTTTTTTTCATAGATAGACTTGCGCTTGACCACAAGGCGCCTGATGTTAACCAACGATGTGGCCTACGATGGAGCGCGATTGCCTAGAAGAAACCGATCCACTTTCATCTTGAAGACAATCAAATTGTAATTCTCGTGGAACAAAGATTCCGGCAGCGAGATCCACCACAATAGAGCAGTACGCACTATAAATGTAGACGCAAAACGCTTAGTACGATGCACACTGTCCGAAATTTAACTGGTAAAAGACTGAAAGACATGAACTTTGCGCCGATGCTCAAATCTTTGCAGTATGGCATTTCAAAGTTCGTCTTGCCGATTAGATTCTTGGCTCTCTTCTCAATGGACTCCAACGCCTCAGATGTCAAATAAAACGCTTGTTGTGTCCAGAGACTCATTCGGGGTCATATAAACATTATTTGAGTCTAGCATCTTCCGTTTCCGTCCCAGTGTCACATCTTTATATATATATTTCACGCTTGACAACATGATTATGACTATTTCCGTTCTCGTTCACCAGGTGGGCGTAGCTCGCTATATCGTTCATTGTGGCCTCAAAATACCTAAAAACTTATGAAACGAATGAACCAGGCAGTTTTTAAAAATTTATGACCCCGAATGAGTCTCTGGACACAACAAGCGTTTTATTTGAAGGTAAAACGCTACTATTGTGTCCTTCGGCCTCATTCGGGGTCATATAAA